>JAJIZL010000122.1:334084-406620 GCA_023969395.1 Amblyomma maculatum | reverse complement strand
GAACCTATGCTGCACTGCATGCGAGATTTAAGGGCGAATGCAGCTCTGAAAACTTCAAATGAACTTGAGGCTTCCAGATGACTCTCGTGCTCTGTTTCTGGCACCATCTTGGTGTGCTCTCGCTTCTAGACAAATGGTATGGCAGTGCATGGGTCATGGTAAAGTTTAGAGCAACGCTTCTTACCACTCATGGGCAGTTGCCGAAATTTTGCCAACAGCCGAAAGGCAAACATTTTCTTCGTGAACTTCCACGCACCTGATCTCTAGAGAATATGTTTGGTTGCTGTCTTGGTCTCTTACATTTGCAATCCTGAAGAATGGCTCGACGTTTTTATGGGGAGCAACTTTGCTGCGTCGTTGCGAAGGCGAATGTGGGAAAGCGGCAAGGTCTTTCGCTGCATAAATTTTCGGAGAAGATAGTTTGAAGCTTAATTGTCTGCTTTCAGGTTTCCTTTTATTGCCAGAAATGTATTGCACAAATTCGTGCTGTTTAATTGCTGCAGAAGGAGGTCCTAAAGAAAAGCTGTCATGGGGACCTCCTATATCATCATTCAAATCGAAAAGGAAAACTTATAAGTGTGCCTATAGTTTTGCTAATAAACATGCTTTATGTTATTACTGAAAAACATGGACGGCTGAACTATCTTAATGCGTGAGAGTAGTGAGTTTCATATAGTTATAGCTGGGAACAGAATCGTTTGCTTGTGATAATTACTGTTAACTCTGGGAAGTAGGAAATTGTCATTTTGGGAAGCACTAGTGACATTTTGTTTGAGAGAAAAAGAAGGAAGTAGAGCGAAGTTGCCTGTGCTAAACTGCAGTATTCTTTCGCTCATTAAATATAATAATAATAAATTGGCTATTTTTGTAACTATTGACTTGAGAGAAAAAGTGTCATTGCAAAATTTGTAGATCTCAAAAAACCGGTAGCAACACTGTTTCAATCAAAGTAGCGTTTACGCAAAGTGATATTTTAACAGCCAAAAACAATTGGGTCCTCGGCCACCAGTATCATAAAAAAAAACAAATCCTGCATGGAATAACTGACACTCCGGCAGTGTAAAGGTATGGGACAAACTTGGCGCCTTCCATCCCCCACTGTGCATGCACCTATAAGCATGCGGCATCTGGCCTGGATAAATCTGTCCTTTTTCTCACGTATGTTTATCTGCGGCTGCGTCTCAGTACCTATAGTGCCTACCTCGACTGTGCTTGGCACAGCCATGTGGCTGACATCACATGTTTTAGGGCTTGTGTCCCATTCCTCTATGTTTGTAGGGCCTTCATCATGTATACCAGCCAGTTGGAACTCATGGTGGTTTGACCCAATTGCAGGGGTGGAAGTGCTGCTTCATTTGCTCCATTCTTCTACAACCTTCTTTTACTGCTCCATCCTGCTACAGAACGCAATGTTGCTCCAAAACTGCTCTAATCCGGCTGCCTTGATGTTTTGCCTTCAAGTCTAGCAGAACAGTTTTCCTTCACATTGGGCCATTAGTGATATTGCCTACAAAAATGCGATCCACTGCAATGAGATTAGGAAACTGAGAAATGCAGCAAGGCAGTGGTAATTTATGAGCTCAGTGTACACACTATAGGTGCTGTCATCAAAATGATGGCAGCACTGGCAGAAATACAATGCATATTACGCAGGTCCTAATACATATAAAAAATTTTGTCAGCTGGAAAATCGTGGAACAGAATAAAGATTTGTTCACAAGTATATGTAAAACGAGCCACAGGCGATTGGTGGGAATTGTGAAAATATACTTGATGCACATGACAAACAAATCGCCTTTTGAATCACTAGTAGGTAGAGAAGCGAAACCAGAGGGTGAAACAGATACCGCGAACTACCATGAGCTGTTAGAAAATTTGCCCGGCTACAACGCATCACATGCATTATTTTAATGCTTCTGCTGTGAAAGCAAGTAGATATTTCACCTTGCATCCTCTTTTTCACTAACAAGCATGTCAAGCCTACAAAAGCTATACGTGAAGTTTTATGCGGGTGATGCCTTGAAAATGCTTATCACTAGAGTGTTGGAAAGCCGTACAAAGTCTGTCTCCAATGTTTATCCATCGTCCCACCCAACCACCATGGACGATGGATAAACCTTTGGTGCACCTTCGTGTTCCCGGAATACTAAAAAAAAATCTATGGTACCAATTAGTGGACTCAAACAACTTACTCTGGCACACATCTGGTCAGAATATCCCAGTTATATTCACGTATACACCGATGGATCTGTGTCAGCACAGGCATCCGCTGCAGCTGTGGTCATACCAGCTCAGAAAACGACTCTGCATTTCCTTTTGGGACATAACTCTACATCAACCGCTGCCGAACTTGTAGCCATTCGGGAATCTATTCGCTATATATGTGGGGAACCACCTCAAAAATGGTGTATATTCACGGACTCGAAGACTGCATTACAAATTTTGGAAAACTTCTTACGCCACACTGCCTATCAGTCCCTGGCACTAAACATTACGGAGCTCATCACATCTGCCCAGCTGCAAGGCCACATGATAATGTTTCAATGGATTCCTGCCCACTGCGGCCTCCATGGGAATGAGCAGGCCGATGTTGAAGCGAAAAGCGCTCTCATCAATGGCTTCCAAACAGCTGTGCCTTTTTCAAGAGCGGATACGACGTGTCTTCTAAAGAGTTGTATGAATATTGCTACAGCGACTTACTGGGCTCAACCAGACGCCCGACACATGCGTCTAAGAAAGCTTGATCGAACATTTAAATTTACTGTTCCGCGTGATATTCCGCGTCATCAGGCATGCTTGATACATCGACTTCGTTTAAACGTGGCTTTCACGCGCAAGTACTTACATTTAATTGGACAGATGGACTCACCGGAATGTTTAACTTGTGGCATCCCAGAGACTGTGGACCATGTATTATTGGTGTGCCCAGAGTATGCGAACGAAAGAAATGTGCTAGCTGCTTCCTTGAAGCGTTTAGACAAGAGGCCTCTGTCGGAGGAACTGCTGCTGGGCGCTTGGCAGGACAAGGGGAAGGGCATCCAGGCAGTGCGCGCTCTTTGCCGTTATTTGAGCGCCAGTGGACTTGATTCACGTTTGTAAAGCAAGCTGCTGTGTCTGTATATATATTTCATATGCCTTCTCCCACATCGTCACCCATCATGACCTTCTTTCTTCTCTCCTTCCCCTTCCCCAGTGCAGAGTAGCAGGCCAGATTTGAATTATTCGGGCCAACCTCTCTGCCTTTTCCTATCAATAAATCCATCTATCTATCTGTCTCCAATGTGTTGAAATTGACGTAGCCCCATCGCTGCTCAAACGAAAAAAAAAGGCAAACTCCAAACTAGTGGCAGTTCTTGAGCGCGTCAAAGTGGGAGGCCCCACATTCGAATCTGTCAAGTCAAAATAATTAAAAGTATAAAAGCAAGCACTCTGTTCATGGCAGTCTGTTCCAAATTTTGCTAATTTCATCTGATATACATTTTTTGGCTGTTTGTGCTGTGCCATCAGAGATGTGTGCTTAGTCAACAAAGCATTGAACATTGAATAAAAAGGAATAGCATTGGATCTGTTTGTAAGTCAGGAAAAGAAAATTGCAATTAAAGGTATCTGAGGAAACATGTTCCAAAACTCTCATGTTATTGCTCTAAAGCCACTCCAAAATTGCTTTATTGCTGCTCCCTGAGCTGTTCCGAAATGCTGAAGCCTGCTTCCACTCCTGCTATTGTGTTTTTGCTCTTGTTACTCCTTTTTGCAGCACTCCTACAAAAATTCGCTTTAATCATGTTCTTAATTGGTGACTTCCTGGACTCCTGTGTGTCTGCCTTTCTTATCAGTATAAAACGCCACCATCTTTTCATTTTGCTCATATATAAAAGATCCTCGATGTCCTTTTTACTTGTGTGATTCTCCATTTCCTCTGCTTTTTCTGCTCATCGGACACTTGTTTTTCTCAGCTTTTTTTATGTTCGACGTGTTCTTGCTCATCTCTTTCACCTGTTTTGAGTTTTCGATGCCCTTGCTCCTCCTTCATGTGTCTTTTTCTTTTTTTTAATTTAGACTATCCTGAATGAGACCCTGCAATTTGAAACCTCGTCATCTACACTTCAGTTCGATAGTGCCAGAATTAGACGTAGCTCCCTGCAATTGATTACCATGGCGACTGTAAACTTTTCTCAAACCAGCTATAAGTCATTGAGCTTCTTCAGCTGGTTCAGGTTCATGGTCACCCTTGCAGACTCGTCTTTCCTGCTGCTTTAAAGGGGCTCCTAATAAGCGCACACTTTCAGCAAGCACTGACCTATCTGCCTGTGATGTGTACTCGTTATGGGCACTCCCTTGTAGGAAGCATCTCTCCGAACTGTTTGTCTAACTCCTCCTACATGATGCGATGGAACATTGCTTTGTTTTGGTTTCAAGTGCTCCCTCCGCATAGAGCCTATACACTGATCTTGAAGCCTCAGGAATCACAGTTGCTCGAATCGTACCACTGTGTACTCTTTATTTTGCTGCCTCATTTACAAATTTTTGCTGACATGCTAACGGAAGTTGATTCTGATAACCCTGGCCACAGGACTATTTGTAGTACTCCTCTTATGCACTTGCCATATGTGTGACATCAAGAGACAATGAAAAAAAAAAAAACTGTTTTAGTACATTCCTTTGAAAACCAGAAAATATAAAAAAAAACGTTCTGCATGCATGAAATCGCATTTTTTTAGACAGTGACAACCGAATTCAACCGAATTTGTTTTTCCTATTTAAGGCGGCCAGCCCTCTTTAGAAGCCAATAGTTTTGGTAAAACAATATATAACTGCACAAGTCATTGTTTTATCTAGAGAAGTGATGTCGCCTCTCTCTACCCATCTCATTCAGCCAAAAAAGTGAAAGTGGAAAATACTGATATACTGTGGTAGTGCAAAAAAAGTTGGATAAAGAGGTCCTTTCCCATAGATTAGTAAATCTTGAGCACTCATTCATTGCATGGGCATCGGCAGGATATTCTCGTGTGTGTGAGGGGTGGGGGGCAATCCCGTTGCATTGCAGTAGGGGGGGGGGGGCAGTGATTTGTCACCCCCCACACACACACACATACACACACTTTTTTGCCATTGAGGTTAAAATAAACATTCCAGACAGTTTCCTGTCACCGATGTCAGTGGCAAAAAGGAAGTGCGAATGAAGGAGACAGCTTGGTAAAGGAAAGAAGGGGGGGGGGGGGGCAAGTTTTCTTCTCCACTCCCCTGCCGATGTTCATGCAAACAAGCAGAAAGGCTTTGACCAGTAGCATTCATTAGAGGTTGGGGCTGACAAAAGAGAGAAAATGAGCCTTAGGCTGCGCTGCTTGCATTTGAGAGGCTATGGCAATGTATGTTAGTGCATTTTCATGAGTATTCTCTGACATGAATATTAGGGAAATATAAATTAAAGCCCAATAAAAATGCCTAATTACCTGCTTGAATTGTTTGAAAAGGAACTAAAGGCTATTTGCTTGTTGCTATAAGCATGTTGTTAAATAAGGAATACGCTATGGCAAAGTCTCATGGTAGTACCTACACAGAGGCACCGCGTCGCTTACGTGACATTTTGTATCAAATGAACCAGCCTCAAAATCTATTGTGCATGCCCCATGTTCACTGTGTTAATGCCTGGCAGAGATGCAGTATTTATCGCATGGCTTGATAGCTGACCCATCAGTTAGTATTTGCTTTTAGTTAGAAAATGAGTAGCAAGTAGCCTAATGACCACATTATTGACGTTGCAAGCAATACAGCCTTCAGCCATTGAAGTTATCTCATTTTCCATTGCTGTGAATTTGATAATGAGAACAATGTAAAAAATGAATGTAATACACAGTTGTTAAGTGTCATAAAATTCAAAGGCTCATTTGGAAATTCTAAAGTGTGCTGGACCATAAAAACACAATGAGTAGTACTTCAAGAATTGTGCATATGATCTTACTTTCCATTTCTTCTATGGTATTTATTTGTGTATGTGGTGATAAAACGACAGAATTTAGAAAACAAAAACAGGCTAACTTTTCGCCTTCAGTACAACTTGCAGGCCGGGTAGAGCATACAGTAAGGGAATTGCACACTAGGAATACACACAAAATTGCGATAACTTGCAGGGGAAATAAAAGTATGCACTGTAAGGAAGGTACATAATAGCTCAGTGTGAAAGGGAGTTGCCTGTTTGCACAAAAATATGCTTTTATTCGACACTTATTTGTTAGTCATTAGTCTATTGGCTCTTGTTTATTGCACATTAAGAGGATTTCTGTTTTGCAGGCAGGGGACAGTGTGCTTAGTCATTTATTGTAATGATTAAGTTTTGTTTACTTTCACATTGAGCGACCCTGTACATCATTTTGCAAGACTAACAAGAATAGGTTGCCATGGAGCAACAAATGAAAAGCCATTCTTGAGAATTGATAAAAGCTTCCGTGACTGGCCTTCCTCTACAAGCCATATGCGTTGTTACCCGAGATTCATTGTTTTGCAAAAAACATCATATATATGATGTGTCACCTGAGTAAAGAGTTGCCCTCGGGCATCAGTAGCACACCACACTCAAGCATGCTGAGCCTAAGGAACAAGGGAGGAGATGAGACATCCTACGGAACACTCACTATGATATGTAGCTCACACATGGCCTTTAGATCAATGTCCAAGCGAGTGAGTCCTACAAAAATATGAAAAACTGAATTACCAGAGGACTTCACACACTATGACCAGACCAACTTAGAGACTGGTATTGCACGACAAATTTAGCCTGAGGAGCTTCAGCCAGAAGTCCTAATTTGTAGCGATATATAGTCAGTTCTGACTTTGTCAGTCAGTCTTGTGGAAACTACATTCTTGTGGCTAGCCCACATTCTTTCAAATATCATTTCCCACCTCAATCACTGTATTAAGTGATTCCGAATTGGGGTTCTCACGCAATCAAATCAGCAAGGTTAACCAGCCTACTACTACACTTAAAATGCATAATTTGTATTCCTATGAGGTTAAAAAATAATTTATTATGCTCTTTCATAACAATAAACAATGTTGATAAATTTGTCCCAACAAAAACACTGGAAAAGGCACTGTAGAGTTCAAACAGCAGCAGCAAAAAATGTGCAGTAAAACAACACAAAAGAATCTACATCATATCCTGAGTATAATTATATAAAGCACATTCCTCTATATGTTATTTACTGTTTCCATAGTGAGGCCAAATTTAACACAAACGTACCAAATAATTACCTTTTTGGTGCCACTTTGTGTTAGTTCTAAAAGGAGCGTACCTTTGAGTGCAGATCGTTTCATACTTCAGCCCCTGTGTACTTGAGGTGCCATTGTGCATAGTCATTACTCAAAATGCCTTCATTCTAAGGTCAACAATAGAGGCCTTTTTCCTCCAGTGATCACAGTCAAGTTCAAAGCGATGATGGTTTTGAGATGTTGTGGTCCACGTCTGACCCTTTTCCCACAACTACTTGTAGCACAGCAGCCACTTTATGTCTTTGCAAAATGCCTTTTATGGGCTTCTACCAAATCTGCCTTAGTTGGTCTGTCCTGCACACTTTTTGAGTATGCAGGTTCCACTCTTGGTTGAGTGTGTCCCATGGCTTCTTTGAAGCTAGGATGCAGGCAACACAGCTCCATGACCTTTGTGTGCAGATCCTGTGTATACCCTGCAATTGACACAGTTTCTGCCAACTGGGACTGTCTCTGCCACATGAAGCTGAACAGAACAGAAGACTCCTTTCCGGGTCTGAAGCTACAAATGCAGTCTTGCTTTGCAATGAGTATCAAGGAGAAAGGGTTTTGTTCAACAAATGCTCAACTTTGCTACGTATGAAAGCAATGATAGTGCAAGCTCATTCATTGGGACCTCAGTAATTCAGATTTTCGGATAATTCGAACTACTACTTGGTCCGGCCAAGCGCCGAGGACACCGGGTGCTCCAGGCAGGCACTCCGAGCCCATGCAACCGGGAGCGTCCGCATAGACATTATTAGTGTCCGGTGACTGTTAGTAAACAGAACAATGGGCAGAGAAGTGCTAGAGCACAACCCCAAAAATGACCGAATGATTTCACTTCGGATCCAAGGTCACCCTTTCAACGTAACCGTTATGCAAGTCTATGCACCAACCACTACTGCTGAAGCTGACGTTGAGAGATTTTATGCTGACCTACGATGCCTTTTAGACTACACTCCATCATCAGACGTCCTTTTTCTCATAAGAGACTAGAATGCTGAGGTGGGGAGTGAAGAAATATCCGGAATTACAGGCAAGTTTGGTCTTGGTGAGCCAAATGAAGCTGGGCAGACGCTAGTAAAGTTTTGTCAAGAAAACAACCTGACCATAGCGAATACTCATTTTCAACAGCGCAAGAGGCACCTGTACACATGGACTTCATTGGACGGTCTGTACAGGAATCAGATTGATTATATTCTTTGCCGGCAGAGATGGAGAAGCGCTATACAAGCACTAAAAACAAGGCCTGGGGCTGGTTGTAGCACCGATCATCAGCTTCTTGTTGCCAAATTTAAGCTTCGATTGAGGAAAACGCAAAAAACTAGAAGGCCTTTCAGGTATGATCTGGATCAAATTCCACCAGAATATGCTGTGGAAGTGAGGAATCGATTTCAAGAATTAGATCTCGAAGACAGAGAGCCTGAAGAGATGTGGACTGATGTTCGTGATATAATACAAGAAGTTGCTACTAAGGTAGTTCCAAAGCAAAAGAAATGCAAGAAAGCAAACTGGTTATCTGAAGAGGCTTTGAAAATAGCTGAGGAAAGGAGGATGGCAAAAGTTATGGGGGAAAGTGAAAGATACAAGGTTCTCAATGCTGATTTTCAGAAAATAGCAAGGAGAGATAAGAATGCCTTCCTGAGCATACAGTGCCAAGCAGTTAGGAACAACAGCCAATTGAGGAACGCAAGAGCTCTGTATAAGACAATAAAAGATATCAAAGGAAGCTTCTGTGCTAAGCTGGGCGTGATAAAGGACAAACGAGGCAGTGACCTCACTGAAGCCCCAGAGATGATGGCAGGAATACACAGAACTGTACAAGAAGGACCCGGATGAGCAAACCCAACATAAGACGGTTGTGATTACTGATCTCGAGCCGGGCATCCTGAAGAGTGAGGTTGAATGTGCTTTAGCCAGCCTTGCTAAGAACAAAGGTAGCGGAATTTATGGCATTCCAGCTGAGTTGCTTCAAAACCTCAACCATGACACTGTTCACGTTTTGTATACATTATGTCAGCAAATTTGGACATCCCTGCAGTGGCCAATGGATTGGAGGAGGTCAGTTTACATCCCAATTCCAAAGAAAGGCAGTGGTGCAAAAGATTGTTGCAACTACCACACATTCGCGCTTATTTCACATGCTCAAGGTGATGTTGAAAATCCTCCAAGGAAGGCTGCAGCAGTATGTGGATCGGGAGCTTCCGGATGTGCAAGCTAGGTTTCGCAAGGGCAGAGGAACTAGAGACCAGATTGCCAACCTTCGCTGGATCATGGAAAAAGCAAGAGAGTTCCAGAAAACCACCTACTTCTGCTTTATTGATTATGTGAAAGCGTTTGACTGCGTAGATCACAGCAGATTGTGGCAAGCTAAGAGATGGGAGTTCCAATTCCCCTCATCTGTTTCCTCAGGAACCTGTATGAAAGGCAAGAGGCCACAGTCAGAACTGGGCATAGTCTTACTGATTGGTTTCCGATTGAGAAAGGAGTGAGGCAAGGCTGCACACTGTCGCCCTGCCTATTTAACCTATATGCTGAGTGCATCATGAGGAAGGCCGGTCTGTACGAGTCTTCAGCTAGAGTGAAGATTGCTGGAAAACGTATCAACAACCTTAGATATGCGGATGATACCACTTTAATGGCTGAAAGTGAAGTGGAAATCAAGAGACTTCTGATGTGCGCACAAGAAGAGAGTGAGAACTTTGGGCTTAAACTGAACATTAAATAGACAAAGATCATGGCGTCTTGCCCTATCAAGTCCTGGAGCGTCAAGGGACAAGAAGTGGAAGCTATGACAGATTTTCTCTTACCCTGGAAGGAGACTACAGCCATGAAATTAGGAGATGCCTGCTTCTGGGAAAGAGAGCCATGGCTAGCCTTGACCGCCTAGCAAAGAGCAGAGACATTAGACTGCCGACCAAGATCCGTATATCTCGTGCTATGATCTTTCCAGTTATGATGTATGGATGCGAGAGTTGGACTGTGAAGAAGGCTGACCGCCGAAGAATTGACGCGTTTGAATTGTGGTGCTGGCAGAGACTCTTGAAAGTTCCTTGGACTGCAAGAAGATCAAATCAGTCGATATTGTCGACCATAAACCCTGACCGCTATTGGAGGGTCAAATTCTAAAGTTAAAGCTCAGCCACTTTGGTCATTTGATGAGAAGAGAGGAGTCGCTGGAGAAAGATTTAATGTTGGGAAAGGTTGAGGGTCACCGGAGAAGGGGTAGGCAGCACACGCGATGGTTAGACGGCATCCTCGAGGCGCTGCAGATGAAGTTATGTGACGTTAGGAAGATAGTGAGAGACTGGAAAGCGTGGCGTGATATGGTCCATAGGGTCATGAAGAGTCGGACTCGACTGAACTGAACTGAACTGACTGTTCTTAGTTGGTATTTGTGTTCGTCTTGTCTGTTAAGCTTGTCATATTTTTATTTATTTGTTTGTTTTTGTCTAGTTTAATGTGTTTGTTGGCAGGAACTGCCCAAGTTGGCAGGAGCTGCCAACTTGGGTCTCTCGTTTCACATGGGACGATTATGTCAGGATCAGCCTGCTAGAACCCTGGCATTCACGTTACCCCTACAGACCACTAAGGCACGTTCATACCTCTTAGTTAAAGCGGGGCTTTACATGTGGGCTGAGGAAGAAGAAAAAGAGAACACTAAGTCACCCGCAGGTAATGGTCTCGCTCAATGTCTGGTTCAGCAGCGTTGAACCCTTGTAAGTTCCTTTTTTTTCGAAAGTCATCTATCAAAAGGCGCTTGCTGCTGTCGCGTGTTCCAATGATTTTAGTGGCAGTGGGCGCCGCCCGCCTCAATCACTCATAGCATGATAAAGCGTACGTACTGGAAACGAGGCTTGCACAACCGGTCAAGCGCTGGCACTCTGCCCGCCAAGTCGCTCCCCCCCCCCCCCTTCTCTATTTTAGATCTAATGTCAAAAGGTAAACACACCATGATGATGTATCGCTGCACAGCATCTTGGCGCACTGTTAAGAAATGCGTTGCATTGTGGAACACGACCAAAACGAAGGGACGCGCCAACAACCGATGCCCTTTTTTTTTCAGTTCTTAGGCGAAATTCGGGGGTGGGTGGATTCATTATGTGAGTGAGTTATTACGCGACTAAATAAGGTACACTTACCATAATTCAAATGGGCTTTGTCAGTTTTTTCAAGGCCATTTGATAGTTCAGACATCAGATAATTCGAACAACTTTTTCCCCAGGTCTCGTGCAAACGAATTAACGAGCTTTTACTGTATTGTGTATTTTTGCAAGATGTACTGAGAAGTTATTTTTTCTGTATATTAAAATCTTTGAACCTGCGAACCTTGCTTCCTATGAATTTTATACCTACCATACAAACCACACAAAAATAGATCATGGAAGTCACAATAAACTTACCAAATGTTGTTGCCGTTTTTTGTGGGGTTACAAATGTGGCACCGTATCTGGCCTTCGAACTTTTTATGTGCCACTTCGGAGCTCCATCAGCTGTTATGGCCTGGTCTCTGTCACCATTTTCGTTGAAATGGAGAGCTGCCAGAAGGGTACTAGAGAAGTAAAGAAACATGAATTGAGACGTATCGCACACTATTACAGTGATGCAACAAATCTATTTTGCTTCAGTTATTGCACAGCTAAAAAATGACTGATAATTTTATGCATCTGTTCATATTGCTACGTGCTTTGTACGCACGGGGGGTTTATTTACAGGGATCAGTCCAAACAGGATTGCGGCGAAGCGTACAACCGCCCCTCTGCCCTTGCTCTTCTTTTTCTTCACCGCTCTACCCGACCATTCTTCTTCCGTCGGCGTTCTGCTAAGGCGCGTTATATTTTCCTCCTTGCAGACGGAGCCCGTCGGGCGAGTTACATAGAACCTCTGGAATGAAATCGTTTGAAGCGGGCTACATGCACCACCTGAGACTGCCGTGACCGTCGACCATTCGCGGTTATGCATGCTATAACATAATTCAGATCATTGATGCGCTCTAACATAACAAACGGTCCGGTGTAGTGTGACAGCAGTTTTTGACAAAGACCACATTTACGGAGAGGTGTCCACAATCACACATAGTTACCAGGAACATAAGAAACTTATTGGTGTCGGACGTCATATCGGTTCTTAGAACGTTCTTGTGAAGATAAAATTCTAACTCTGGCCAGCTGGCGAGCTTCTTCAGCTCTGCAGAGTGTGGTAGCAAGAGAAGGCTCGTCATGAATAATATATGAATGACAATATGTAGTCTTACCGAGCCTTCATGCCAACATATGTCAATGCCGTAGATTTGGGGGCGAATCCATTCAACACATTATGGATGGACTCCAAGCCGTACGTCTTGGCTCGTGGTGAAAGCTTTTGAATGTCTTTTAGAAGCAGTGGTGAATTTACCACAGCCTCCACTTGCTTGAATGCAGGGGTTTCTGGAAGAAATGTTGCACATGATTTCTTTTGTTAGGAAATTGAACAAAAGTGAACATTCAACATTCATGCCCAGCAGAGTGATGAGGGCTAGCAGTGACATTTTCTTTGAACGGTTTCGATTATATGCAGTAGATGTCTGCTCGCAGAATAGGTTTGGTACTAAGAGCCCATACAGTTTTACTTACCAGCAAAAAACCATGCAGAGCTGATCAGAGGCCCATGTAGGCACCTCGGATAGGGCTGTTTGTGTCCTTCATGGATGTTCCTAATGTGATTTAGCATGCTCTGCCATGCTACCTGCAATAGCTTGCCATCACCACCTCAAGCACAGGCACACCAGTATAAATGGTTGACAATTGGTTGCCTCCACTTCTCTAAATCTGTGCAACCAGATTTTTTGGAAGCAGTCATCAGTTTTTTAGTGATGCCTGGAAATTTCTTTTCCATGGTAGCTTCAGCTGTTTTTGTTGCTGCAGAATGCAGTCACTAGGAAACACTATAGGCTGGAAACCTCCAAACATGGCAAAAAATAGAACATGAGTGTACTAAAAAAATACAAGAGGGTAAATATGTGTTTGTCGCTTCTGCTTCACATTTCACAGCTTTCCTACCAGAGACAGTGCTCATGTTACAAAGTGGTAGCGGCTAGATACATCAATTCGTAAGAAGCACGGCACACTTGATTACAGTCGTGTGAAGTAGTATGTAGCTATTTCGGTGACTGCAAGAGGAATCATGCTCTTTGAGGCACAGTGCTATATAAGTGTTATGTTTCCGCTTTTTAACAAAGAAATGATTCCCCCGGTTTCCTAGACTGTTTTTTCAGTATTAGGCTGATGAGCTGAATCTTTCGTGTTTTTTATCTCAATTTTCTGTCAGTGTTGAGGGCAGCCGTGCATAGCACAGTCAGCATAAATATAAACGAAACTGCCTCACTCTAGCTGCAAAAAAAATGTTCTAGTTCAGTGTAGCTCAGTGTTTGATCATTATCTCAAAAAGCAAAGAAAGTTGGTAAGAAGATGTGGGAGGAAGGAGAAAGCTGCTGCTTATCTAATGTTTTCAGTTTCCTCCTAAACTGAAAACTGCTGCAGTATACTATCTCATCATAGTAAAATTGTTTAACAAGATTACTTTCTTATTCAGTCCAAAAGCAGATGCATGTTAATACCTTGCAAACTTTACATATTAATTTGCATTCACATCACAGCAATCACTTCATCATCATCATCATCATCCATCCAGATTATACCCAGTGCAGGGCAAAGGCTTTTCGTTTATTACTCCAACTCATGGTCCAGATCTGCAGTTACTGCCTGGCCTAATTATACATATTCGCAAACCCCTTCCATTGTTTCGCTACCTAACATAACGTGTTGTTCCTTCCTGAGGCTACTGAACATTACCTTAGTGTTCTGCATATTAATTTTCAGGCCTACCTTTCTGCTTTTCCTGCTTAGGTCATCAATCATTCTTTGCAGTTCATCTCCTGAGTTACTTAGCAAGGCAATATCCCCACCGAATCACATATTACTGCTGCATCCACCTGACCCTAGTGAATTTCTTTATTTCATTTGCCCACCTAACTTTCTGCTACCTCCTACTACGCTTTCCTTCCCTTGGAATCCAATTTGTTACTCTTATTTACCATCGGTTATCTTTCTCTTTGCACTACATATCGTGTCCATGCCCATTCTTGATTTTCACTAGAATGTCATTAACTCGTGTTATTTCTCTGACCCACTCTGTACGCTTCCTGTCTCTTAACATTACACCTGCCATTTTGCATTAAATAGCTTTCTGCACTGCCTTCAGCTTAAGTAGAACCCTTTATGTTAGCCTTCACGCTTCAACCCCATAGGTGAGTACCAGTAAGATACAACTGTTAGATACGTTCCTTTTGAGAGACATTGGTAAGCTGCTAGTCATAATTTGCCAGTATTTGCAAATTGTTCTTCGTCATAACCTTATTCTCCTGGTTATTTCTCTTTCATGGTCCAGATCTGCAGTTACTGCCTGGCCTAATTATACATATTCGCAAACCCCTTCCATTGTTTCGCTACCTAACATAACGTGTTGTTCCTTCCTGAGGCTGCTGAACGTTACCTTAGTGTTCTGCATATTAATTTTCAGGCCTACCCTTCTGATTTTCCTGCTTAGGTCATCAATCATTCTTTGCAGTTCATCTCCTGAGTTACTAAGCAAGGCAATATCCCCACCGAATCACATATTACTGCTGCATCAACCTTTATCCTTAACTGCTCCACTTCTAAGTCCCGAAATAGTTCCTCTAAGCAAGCTGTGAATAGTACTGGGAGGTTTGTGTCTCCTTGCCTAGCACCTTTCCTTATGGGAATTTAATTACTTTCTTTATGCACAGCTATGATTGATGCGCAGCCACAATAGATATCTTGCAATGTTTTTACGTACAGCTCATCAACAACCCGATTTTGCAATGCCTGCATGACTGTGGAGGTTTCGACCAAGGTAAATGCTTTTTCCATAATCAATGAATGCTATTTACAGGGGTTGATTACATTCCGAGCATTTTGCTATTACCTAGTTGGTAGTATGTAAAGTGTCCTTTCCGAAAATCTGCTTGACCGTCTGGCTGATTGAGGTGTAAGGTTGCCCTGATTTAATTAGCAATTGCCTTAGTAAATACCTTGTTTGTAACATATAGCAAGCTGATTGGTCTATAATTTTTCAAGTCCTTTGCATCCCTTTTCTCATTTTCTCTTAGCATTCATGCACTTCATGACTAAAAAGCTGTTGGAATGCCTAAGTATATATCTAGAGTTGTCAGTAAGCCTTGTTTCAAGGTATTTCCTTTATGTGTAGCAGCACTTGCTGTTCCTGCTAACAATTACAAGGCACTAGTAATCCTTTAACTACTGAGATTAGTTGGTTAGTTTTGCAAAATTTAGTCTGCTCCACTCATATTAATTTTATTAAGGTGAAAATGTCTCCCTACCTTTTGCTACGTGCCAAACATCAAAGTAGTGAGTAATGGACTGGTGCTGCTGCATGTGCTTTTTAATTCCCGGGTGTCTGTCAGTTATCAATGACTGAATTTGAATTCCAATGGCCGAAAAAAATGCAAGGCCTCTGATAAGGCCTTCTTTTTCCATATGGACACTCGCTTTCACTGCATCTGTCTGAAAACCGGAGAAAACCAACTGCCATCACTACACTACTGCCAACAAAAAAGAAGAAATAATAAAAATAATAGTCATTACACTAAATTGCCAAGAACTTTAAAAAGTGCAAAGCTTATTAGCACTGTCATGATTTCTGTTCACTGTTTGCATTGTGTTTGTGTACTTGCCTCTCCAACTTGCACTTGTTCAGTGTGTAATATTCTTCCTAAGCTGGGGCACAAAAATAAATATGTGAGGAATTTTGCACTGTAGCCGGGCGAGTCGCAGCGTCCATCACCACACAGCTCCACTTCACTGTCTTCTAGAGATGCGAGCAATTTTTCCTGATGCTCGCCAAAGACCTATGAAGAATGCAGAAATTGGCTTCAGTTGGACTCATCATCTTTTTCCTCCACTTCATGGGAGTAAAACAAGGCATTTAAATTCGAAATAGTAATCAAGTGCTTAAATTGCGCTTGGCTTGCCGCACTGGGTTGAGCTGATCCGTTTCACGAGAAATCAACTAATCAGTAGATAACAATAAATCAAGATCTGTGAAAAACCTTACAATATGTTCCTCTCAGCAGAAAAGGGCATAGTTATAGTACCCGTGGAACCGAAGAGTTGGTCAAGAAATTTTTTGGGAGACATTTTAATTAAAGTTACCACGCACAATGTGCCTTTAAAAGATGTGGACTACAGGCATTTTGAATGCATATTAGATATTGGCTATTCGGCCAAGCCTAGGCACAGGCCAGGCCCGCAATGTCAAGCCCGAGCCCTGCCCGGGCCCAGCAAAACAACAGTTTTCGGGCCGAGGCTTTCAGGCTGGCCCGAGCACCTGCAGTGCTCTAATCTAGAGAAGAGCCTGCAGTCTGCAGGTTCACTTCATGCAGCTTACCCTTACAGCCAGTTACAGTTATCGAAAGCAGTTTCACTCCTTCGGCCTTTGAAAACTTCGGCCATCGCCTTTGCAGCTTTATTTCTTATAAATATGGCATACCGCAGTGGCTACCAGCGAAGAAGCTTTTGCATTAAAACGTTATCTTATGGGTGCATCTAGAGTACTACACATTATGTCTGATGGCCTAATACGGAGAGTGCATTATCATATAATAAAGATGTAGGGAATTAGTATTTGCTCTAACTTGAAATTGCACTGAATGCGATGAAGTTAAGCAGTTGGCAGCGCGCAACTGTGAAATTGGTTGGAATAATATTCATGTCCAAAAGTAGCCATGCTTTCCGCAATAATTTGATAATATCTGAAAGCAGGCTCACTGTAGGATTTATGGCTTGTGAGTTTTCTTCGTGTTGTGCATTGTAAACTAGGGTTGTTTATTATGAAAAAAGACAGGTTGCACACTTACCATGTTGACTGCAGGGAAGAGGTATGCCTTCTGGCAATTAAAGAATGTCTGTTCACTGATTGATTTGATTTTCATTAGCTGCATCATCTTGAGGAATTTTGCAGGACTTGAGCCAGAAAAAAGTAATGCAGTGGCAAGGTCAATGTTTCCTTTTGGCTTCCTTGCAAAAAGTGGCTGACTGGACCAAGAGTGTGTGTCCGTAGGGGCATTCTGTCCTTGCACTAATGCAAGTACCCAGGTAGAACAGTGTTACATTGCAGGTACGGTGGAGACAGGTCAGGCAGGCTTTCAGCAACACCATGAGACAAGCATGGGCGACTATATAGTAGCTGCTGTTTTCAGCATCTCCATTGCTTTCGCTGTCCCTATAAAATAAGATGGTTTTTGTAAATTCTGTAGCTTTGTAGAGGAGTACACAGTTGAACTGTTCCTTTATGCTACTGAGTAATATATGATTTGTACTGTTAACAATGACAGTTTTCCCACAAAGATCTTATGTAAGGTATAAAAAAGAACTGACCAAGGGTAAATAGGGTACGCCTCAGGTCGCAGATGAGCCGACGTTTCGACAAGTGGACTTGTCTTCGTCTGGGCATGTAAGCTTATTATGTAATCTTATTGACACTAGCTTCTTCTCTTATAGTGTGAATACATATGCTTATGTCGATAAGTTGTTTTACACTTTTCAAAAGTGAAACAGCAGTTTGTATTTTCAGCCAGTAATTTCAAAGCACAACTTGGTGATGTATGTTCATCTTCATGCGGTCTATTGTACTTACTCATCTTCCAATGTGTCGTCTAACGTCACGTAGAATCATTTGGTTCATACATGTCAGAGTCACCACTTTGGACGTGTACTGGTGAAACGTCAGGTGACACCGTTGGGCTGGACTGTGGTTCATCCAGGCGAGGACGTTTCACTGGTGTTGAGGTAGTGAACTTTTGAACAAAAGTAGTTTGAACTGCTTGGTCTTTTTTTTTCCTCGAATTCAGTGTTCACCTGAACCGCTAAAATCAAGAAAAACGAAGTACTCCATTAGACACTTTGTAATATCACTGCAGCAAATGCCACATTAGTTGGTGTGGTAGTTCATGTCTGATAATAAAACGAGTGGATAGGCATTCAACGTTAATAAAAACTTCAATTTTCAGACCTGAAAATTAAATTTCTGCCTAAGCACTTGCAGGAACAGAATGCAAACTTGTGCAAACATGCAAATGTGATTTACTTTTGTTAGCATGATGTCTTTTCATTTACCCTTCTGATTCTTTCCTTTCCATTGAGCATCATCAAATACAGTCTTTGTTGTCAAAAATATACAGCACTAGGGATTTGCCCCATTGCTCTTGGAAAAACTTACAGGGTGAGGGAGAAGGGTGAGCACGCTTTTCCGTTCAAATTAAAATCGCTCCTGCACTGGAGATAAGAAAACAATATTTGCCCAAGTAAAAGTGCGTGGGCGTTTATTACCAGTTCGCTCATACCACGGCTACCAGTTTCAATTATGCAACGCGCGAAAATTTTTAGAAAGAAATAGCGTGCTCTTTTATTTTTGTCTGCACGGGTACATCCCATTTCTTAATGTGGTGCATTGATTGGGGGAAGTTATTTTTTTCTTAATAATGCGAAAGCACTACTTCGCTATGGTCAGAGATTTCTGTGCGCAAACCGCGTCAGCGAAATCGGGTCCACAGCAGTTGTGAGTAATTGAGAAGTGGTAGAGGTTAATGACTGGTGTTTTTGCAGTGAGTTTTACACCTCTATTGTTCTCGGGAAAAAACAAGTACTTATATGTATCTATTCATGCTGACATGGGTTGGATTTGGTATTGGTGGCTGCTTCTGACTGTTCCGAGACATGTGTTGCTTTATGTACTGTTGTGTGTCCAAGTTGAATGAGTTGTGGCAAATGAGATAAAGAAATTTTAATCTAGCTATCTTTCTGTGTTGTGGGAGTGGTGATAGGTTAAGTTTCTCAAGCATTTTAGTTACTGTGTCAGTTGAACGATATTGGGGTAAGAGATGATCCTCGCTGCTTTTTTCTTTTTTCAATTCTCTCTATCTGCTTCTTTTTGAACGGGTCCCACACGACGCTTGCATACTCTAATGTCGGGCGGACAAATGTCAAATATGCGGCTAATTTTTTTTTTATCTTTTTCATGTGAACAGCATATGTTATTTATGTGTGCTTTCCAGCTGAGGTCATTGTATATGGTTGCACCTAAGTACTTAATGCGATTAACACAGCTTATGGGCTTACCACCTATCTCATAATCGAGAGTGCCAACATTTCATATCAAATATTTTTGCTTACTTTATAAACAGCTGCTGATAAACAATCACTGCTGTGCACTGGTAAAGCATTGCTCTCTGTGCCAGCAAAACAGGGCAAAAATTTACCAACCTCCTTTGAATCTCATTTGCTCCTATAGTATTACAGGGTTATCACCAGTGTATTTCTGTCTGTGCATAAAAGGTAACGAAATAAAATAACAGTATTACTTTTGGGAAGTAATCATAACTTTATCTTTACTGCAATCATTATGTGGTGATGTAATTTACACT
Source organism: Amblyomma maculatum (assembly GCA_023969395.1). Classification (NCBI taxonomy): domain Eukaryota; kingdom Metazoa; phylum Arthropoda; class Arachnida; order Ixodida; family Ixodidae; genus Amblyomma; species Amblyomma maculatum. The sequence goes on along the minus strand of JAJIZL010000122.1, from coordinate 386,876 downwards.
TTTTCAGGAGTTGAAGTGCTTAATAATGTATTTTTGCAAAAGTATTCATGTCGTGGATGCTTGCGCATGTCTACATATATATTAAATTACCCTTCTTTATATTTACCACGTTGTGTCTTTATTCCCTCTTTTTAAATTTTTGATTAGATTTGTTATGGTCACTGATGCATACCTAGTGTTCCAAGGTATTTATTTATTTATTTATTTATTTATTTATTTATTTATTTATTTATTTAGTGATTGTGTGGGCAATACATGGTACTGCCCGTGGGGCAGGACAAAAGGAGGTAATTAGTCTCCTGACGAGGTCCTGACCCCACTGGGCGCAACAGCAGCGGGTACAAAGTACAGGCAATGCACATGCAGCTACATACAACAATCTTCACCGTATATGAAACAAAAACACATGAAACAAAAACACCGAGTTAAAAACTATCACCGCAGTACAAAATACGCATTCAGACACGTGCCAATAACAAAACATAAGGAAATGTAACAACAGTTATGAAACTCATGTGAAGGTGTTCTCGATATGGTATCAGCTGTTCTCTTAATTGCGCTGCCACATAGAAAAGCAGAATAAATAGCATTCTTAGAAACAATGCCAAGAGTGTACTCTATAAAACTACCAAGTAATAGTTGGAGAATGTCTATGAAGCCATGAGACTCCCCTTAGTTTAACAACTTGTCCAAGGAATAGTAATTTTAAAACACTCATTGGAAAGTTGTTACAATGTTAAAACAGTTAAAGACATTGAGACATACCACTATTTTTTTTTTCTCTTCTTAGAGCAACATTTTTTATTTTTTTCTCTTCCAGTCTATGCATAGAGTGTGTCATTGCATATTCTAGTGTACAAGATTTAGTGCACCCATACATAACCTTTTTATGTCCCTTTTGTTTCATTCCCTAATGTGTATACTGCATACATGGGTTGTCGCTGCTGCCCATTGAAACCCTACAAGCCCACTTGTGGCTTTGGTGTTCCTGCACTAGTTTGTAAACATAACGAGATTAAAGTTTATCAGTATTATTTTCTGCTAGGCAACATTGGAGAAGCATTGGTACTGAACGCAGTACAGGAAGTTGTCTGTTTGATATTTGTTACAGTATAAACAAAGAGGCAAGAATTTCACTTTTGCTATAGAAGCCAGAATGCTCCTGACAGCACTAAATAATACATGTCTGGGCGCACCTGCGTTCCGGACGGGCAAGCGAACGAAATTGGTGCAGCGGGGCCTTTGTGGAGCATCAGTCTCTACTGCCAAGCTTTTGGCACCAGTTCATGAGCCCTGTCATAATTGAATAGCAATTAGATTCTTTAGCTACATTCATTGCATGCACAATTTTGTGATGCAGGATGAATGCCTTGAGGAATGCATATAAATAAATGATGGGGCCTCATAGCTTACTTCTTCATGTTCTTCATATATTATGCTGTCTTCGTCATCAATTGTGGCAATGTTAGCCTGGAAACCACAGTTGGCGAGATGTAAAAATGCAGCATACTGCATATTGTGACAACTTAGCACAACTCGACAGGCACACAGGGATGGCGAGTGTGTTATGGTTAACCTCTTTATGTCCTTGCGAGGATGTGCTAGCTCCATCACCTGTTGTGTGAACAGTGTCCTGCTGGAAGGCAAATGAGCAATAATTAAAAGCCCTGTAAGCTATGTGACAAGCCTGATAAGTGATGAAGTACTTCAACGGTAAATTTCTACTCTCAGTGACTAAAGAAGGATAATAAAAGGAGCTTTGAGAGAAGCTAAATTAAGGCACAGAGAAAATTAACAGGTGAACAAAAGGCTTATTGTAGCCGCCTGATCTCAGTGATAACTCTGTCAGCTCAGCAGCAGTAGCCATAAATGTGTTTAAACTTGCTCCTGCAGCTCTCACTATGGATCTTAAAATCCAAGAGACGAGTCTCATTTCAGGCAATTTAATTCAACATGCACTTCATGAAAAATGTCATGAATATGACGACTACTATAGCAGAAGAAACCTAGCCGATTAACCGCATCATCGGAGTTTTGGCGTTGAGGCGTGCATTATTTTTCTTGGGGGCATTGTTATGCTCCCGTAAGAAGTAGGCTGGTACTTACAGAACTGCTGTCCCCAAGATTCACTGAGGGCTGCTGCACGCTTGTTCCTGATTGTATGGAGGGAACTGCACCTGGGAGTAGTTGGCGGCGCATCCGGGGAGCTCCGAAGATATCTCTCACGGACGGATTGTAAACATAGTCTTCTGTACGAAAATGTAGAGAACACAGCTTTGCGTGCAGTGGTGCAACGCCTCTGCATTTTCGCAGCGACACCGCATTCAACCATGCCGAGCGCCGCGGCTCATCTCTTGGCACCTTATGGTAAGCGACCTCAACGGCAGTGCCGCTATCTCGCTGTGACACGGCGCGGCTGTTCGGACAGCCTACGACATCGCATTGCCCGGCCTTTCTTGTTGCCGTAGCAGCAGTTTCCATCCAGCTGAACGGCGTTGTACTGCTGCGGATCAAAAACGTGATGACGACGCTATGCGGGTGCTGATTTTTGTCGCTCAAAAAGGAGATTACGACGTACTGCCGTCCGCGCACGTTGGATTTGAGCGTCGCACAAAGAGGCACTAAGCAGCGCGCAGTGCTTGAGCATGATGTAAACTGCTGAAAAGTCCACGAGAATACTTCGCAGGTGCGTGCAGAGTGATGATCCTCGATCAGCACTTAGGTTAGGCGCATCTGCTGCTCCGAGCTCGTGTTTCAGGCGCCGAGGGTAAAACGAAACTACGCACGAAGTGAATGAGGCGGACCCACATAACCGAAACTGAAGTGGGCACCTGTGGCGCCGCCAAGTATATTTTTATATTGGTCCGGCTAGATTTCTGCTGGCTTTTCGCCGTCGTTTACTTGTGAGAAAAGCGTGTTATCATGTTTGAGAAAAAACGTACTACCGCATTCAAACAAGCAACGTAATTCGCATTTGTCAGCCTCCGGGATCCCTAGCGCGTCACGTGATTTGTAGTTGCGAGCCTCGGCCGTTTGGCTGTGGTGGCGATACCTGTATTTCTGTTATTCTTCTTTACTACCTTATAGCAACTCTGTTTTCAGTAAGAGAGGTCTTTTTGTAATCAGGAACTGGCATTCTATCTATGCAACCCACTTCCTTTCTCTCTTTAGTGTCCCTTTAAGTGACTGTTCAGAAATTGAAAATAAAGTGCTTTAAGAATGTGTTGCTGAAAGCAATGACACTTCGAAGAAGCTGCCTAATATCAAAGTAACATTTTTCCATTTCATTGTTAGACTTTCAAATTTCGACTTGTAGGATACCAAGAAATATACTACATTTAGAAAGAGGTATGATGTGGTTACCGAAATAAAGCGGATCAATATTAATCGGTTGTTTATAAGCAAATAAAGAACCATAAAACGTCTTTAGTTTTTTGTTTGTTCTCGACGTTTTTATTTTGACACCTATAAACAAGAATTCGAAGTTTACGATTCACTGTTGTGATTAGATCATTTATGTTTCGCTCGCAAGTATATAATGTAGTTTCATCGGCATATAAAATTAGATCTGGTAAATAGCCATGAAAATCGTAAATGTTTATTAAGAAAATCAGTGGTAGAAAAATAAACACTGTGGCACACTTTAATGGATACAGAGAGGGGTAAAATGTGGGGAAACTTTACATTTTAAACTCAGTCAGTAAGATAAGTGCGTATAATTGTAAAAGCTGGCCGCAGATTTTCAGAGACCGCAGGTTGGCAAATTGAATAGTGTGGTTAATTTTATCCAAACTTAAACAAAATGTATAACCACATCACGAACTCAACATTCTTGGTTAATAGAATATTTTATAGCGTCAATCAGTTTTAATAGCGCCAGACGTGCTGAATATTTGAGACAAATTCTAAACCAGCCGGGAGTTAATAGGTCAAGCTCATTTAGAAACTTCATTAAATGACTAACCAAAGCTGTCTCTACGAGCTTGATAAAAAAGGAGCAAGCCATATTGGTAGATTGTTATACATATTTGTTTACCTTTTTCTTAAGCACCGGTACTACTCTGCGCCTTTTTATCGCTATGAGAAAAACGCCTGTTTTAAACATCTTATTATTTGTGATACGAACACAAAAAACAGATATACCCACTCAAAGTTTGATGTTAGATGAATGACTCTGATCTAAGCCTTAGCCCGTATTCCTTAAGGAAGAAATTGTCGTGATTTCTTGTGGGTACAGATAAAATGATTATGGGCAGTGTGAAGCATCAGAAGAAACTCACGCTTGCATCAGGCGGGCAGTTAAAAAAATATATTGAACACTTTGGCTACGTCCAAAGGATCAGTTAGCGTTCTATTACCATCCTGGAATCCGTTTGTATTTGGTTTTGGTTGCTGGCGGCCTATATTCAAAAATCATTTTATGAGCTGCCAATTGTTTGCATCGTTGTTTCCATCTTTAACAATCTCTTTTTCATAGTAGTCCCGTTTGGCATTTCGAACTAGTGCAGTGACAGTTTTCGAATATCCTCGAAAGAAATTTTTGAGTAAAAGGTTAAATGGCTGTCGTTTGACTTTATTATAAAGAATATCTTATGTAATTCATGGGTTTCTGGACCCATAATAGTATATATTTTAACATTAATAGTCCTGGTTATCGTGTCACATAATTATTTAAAAGCAATTTCAACACAGAGTTCTTTCACTATAGCTTTTATGCGATATCATGTGAACGATACAGTCGGAGTAAAATGCGTATAAGTTGCGGACATTAGGCCTATTTATGATCATACTTTCACGTAGTAGAAAAACGGGGTGATGGTCAGTTATATCGAAGTGGGCTACCCCTGCAGTGTCAGTTGCAAATCGTTAAATAAAACATGATAAGTAAGCGTGTACGAACCAAGAGCTGTTCATCGTGTAGGTAAGTCAATTAAAGATTCGAAACCATGGCTAAAATTGCATTCTGGGAATTCCGAGCATTGGACGTCAGATGTATTTGTGATGTCCACAATAATGTCGCCCATAATAATGATGTTACCATTTTAGAGGCTCAGGAAATTAAGAATGCAGTCGAGTTGTCAAAATTTGAATAGGATGAAGACGGAGAGCGATGGAGAGATCCAATTACGATCAAATTTTAGGGGAGCCTCCCTAGGTAGATTAGATTTGTAGTAAGAATAAATTACTCATTGAAAACCACTGAAGCCTCCGTAGCCGTATGGCTGTGCTTGAGTGGATGTCAGTGAGTACTTACTCATTACTTGAGATCCAATTATGGTACGTTAGTTAGATGGAAGAAAATACTACTCCAGTTCTATCCGCACAGACTGACACTTATTAGAACGAAAAGAGGTTTAAGACGTCATTTATAAGTTTAGAAGTCGGAAATGTATATGATTGAACCGCCGTGGTGACTTTATGGATGATGGCTATATTCAGCTCGGATGCTTAGCAAAGCAAATACTTTTTCTTCGCTAGATGGCAGCCATGTTTAAGTGTGGTGTTTCATGATGGTGCAACAAATGACAAGGCCATCATAATTTATAGAGAGACTAGGTATGTTGAGATAAATAATTGAAGTATGAAATTACGAGGGAAGATTCAAACCCTTATCCCTAACTAATCTCCAACCTATCCAGAAGATAATGCTGAATAGGAAGCTAAGTTGCATGACACCAAACTGAGCTGTTGACAACGTACGGTTGTGTCGTTTTCGTTTCTTTTGACGAGACCACGTGAGCCTTTTCTCCGACACCGTTTTATTGAGAAGGCACTCATACGCTCACCCCACCAACCAGGACTCTTGTCCGATGTTTGTGCCTTCGCTCTGAATGGCTAAATTGTTTCGTGAGGTCACAACTACGTGGAATCGCGCTAGGAAATTCAAATGAAGTCCGGCATAGCGGCTTCAACGCGCTAGTCTTCCCGACGGGTCTTTCAAGGTCGTCAGCGAGTAATGGAGCTTATGACTGACCAATGACTAACTGTAACCTCTTGTAGCCGTTTCGCAGTTAAGAAAAGTATGGGAACGAACTGGAACTGGTGGGATTTGAACCCGGGTTAATGAGGTCAGTAGCCGAGCATCTTAACCGCTCAGCAACTGCGCCGATTTTCCAGCAAACTCAGTTAGAATAATGGAGAATGAATTCCTCGGCGGGTGCTTTCATTTGGTATACCCTGGTTTAATTAAATAGCCGGCATTCGAGAGGGTGGTTCCCAGGTGGCGTCGCAAGTAGGGTTAAGCCAGTAGCATCCGAGGTCAAGCGCCCCGTTGCACCGGTGTCGATCGTGGAGGTCAGAGTCGAACCGCCACCATATGACACAGTGGCTCCGAGATAACGCAACCTGAAAATCTGAAACTGGAGCGCACTATAGCTACAGAATGTTTGTATCAGGTAAGTATCGAGTTAAAAACAGCAAACCGAGTTCAAACAAGTAAGACTTTTTCGTCTGATTTGTTTGAACTCGGTTTGCTGTTTTGCGGTTTGCGGTTCGGTGTTAATTAGCCTTGAATTCGGACTGATAGAAATAACCATTGCCATGTTTTCGCAATATGGGATATGGCGGCGGTATTGGCGATGGCTATTCGGCCCTAGTTGGTGTAGAGGCAAGAAAGAAGCATTCCCTAGGAGCTGTGACGATCGCGTAGCAAGCAAGCGCCGCCCTGTGAGCAGCAGTGAGAGTATACCACGATCTCTCCGGCGCAGCCGGCGTAGTAGGTGAGTCGCATACCACAAGCCGAATGCTTCGCAAGGTAAAGCAAGGTTCTACTCGATGTTTCGGTAGCAATGGATGACTTGTATGGCTGAATCGCGAATTTTTTACTATCCTAAAGAAAACTGAAAATTACTGGCTTTCTTGAATCAGGACACGTATATGACGTGGACGAAGTGATTTCAAGCTTTCCATACATCGCAGCAAAACGCACACTTGCAGTGCTCAGTGCGCCGTACTTCCTCACAAAAACGCTTTTCTTAAGTAGGTAGACAATTCTGGCAGCTGTGGTTTAGAAAACCCATGCGACGAGCACAACCGGTACGATAACTCAAGGTCATTGTCCATAGCATTTTTCGCCGAGGACATTTTGCCGATAGTATGCAACATGACGCAATTCCGATACGTCGCTGGTTCGGTGTCAAAACTTTGTTTTCTCCTGCAAGGCTGTCCGTCAGCATTTCAAACGGCGATTTCAGGCCAGAAGAGTCCTCGGTATCGCTCCTCAGTAGGAAGCTGTTTGGTGCAACGCTGAAAAAATGGAATCGTGCTCCGTCTTGTGCATGGCGTTATTGCCCGTGACACCATAATTTCACGCGTTTATGGTGTTTACAGTACGATATTGTTACAACTCTACTGAAGATATTAACATACTTCTACTGCCCTCAGACTATCGTGCAGCGTAATCGAGAAGAAAAACCTTGGTCACGAACTAGCGAAGCAAGGGTGTGGAGCATTTATTCAGGCAGGAAGTTGTCATCCAATTATTTGACGGGCCACAGGAGAACAGCAGTGAATGAAGTAGCGAGCAATTAAACATAAACACCTGGTCCAAGCGAAATGCACTCTACCTAGTCAAACAATGATTCTAGCTGAGTTGGGACAGTTGCATAACAACGCAGTAATTTGTGGTCAGAAACGGCAGTCTTGGCAAAATGAGGACACAGCGACGGCCGGCCTCCATTGAATTGCAGCACACTTCAGCGGGGAGCTCAACCTGTAGGATGTGCGCCGCTCCCTGCGAGCGGTGCGGATCGATTTATCTATGCATTTCATTTTATAATGTGTTGTCCTGTGTCCTATGGCACAGTTGAAGCTGAAAGTTATATTTCTTTCTCTCAGTGGTACACGGTATCACGGAAGCAGGACGCAGGGAAAAAAGCTGCTGGAATTCAGCTTGAAAGGCACTCCACGCCTACTTGATGAGGCGACGTTTTGCTTCAGCTGTTCACAAGACAGCCACAGCTGAGAGTGAGTGGCAAAAACAAAACTAGCATGTTAACAATCAGTGTTCGCAGAAAGAAAGTGTAGTGACATCATCCACATGCACAACATAAGCAGAGGTTACTCGCTTTATTGTGTTCATCACAGTTAAGAGCAAAATTAATGTAAGATCTTTAAAAAGGCAGAAGATGGTTTTCAGACTCATCTTTGTAATATCTCTCAGCAATACGTTGCTGTTTGCGATAACTTTCACATGTTATTTAGAATAAGGACCATGATTGCATACCGTATATAATGCGACAACGTGATAGAGACCAAGGAACAAAGAGCGGGTATCATAGACGGCTGAATCAACAGCGAGATAATTTTAGAAGAAGTGAGAGAGTAGTCTTCTTGTAACTAATAAGCGCAATTTTTTCATTGGCAATATTCTAAAGGAAGCAACTAAAAATTTCAAGAAGTATGAGTATGTGTTGGTATTCCGTAATACACTTGCTACTAGTCGAGTCACTGGCTGTTCTGCTGTAGCTTGGATATGTTGTATCGTGTCGTCGTTCCCTAAACTGTGATGAAAAACGTTGATGAATGAAAGGAAAAAAAAATTGATAAATAATGACCTTTACAGTCTGTATATAAATAAAAATTCAATGGAGGCATTTAAAACTCTCTTATTTCCCGTAAGACGAAAGCATTGCAACTCTTTGCAGGCATTACGCTTTTTCACTCAATTTCTTCGTTATTCCGTGTTTTTTTTTTTTTCGTTGGTTCTTCTCTTTTTTTGCAGTTTTTCTTTTTCTTCCTCTACTTTTTCCCCTCGGCTGTTTTTGTTTTTTTTTTTACTGTTTTGCTCTTTTTTCTTTTGCAACTTTTTTTCTCGTGTATTCTTGACAGACAGTTTTCGATGTAAAGCAATGACGAGGCCTGACATTAACGCTTTGCTACGTTTTTGCCCATTGTTTGCAAAATTTCGACATCTGTGGCTCTTCTGACATCTGCCCACTATAGCAACATCCATGGCCATTTCGATATCGAATTTCTCTGTTTTTACTGTTTTCTTCTCTTTCATTACATTTTCCTCTTTTACTCGAGACTAATTTTGAGGTTGTACTCAGTGACGAGGCTTGACATTAAAACTTTGCAACGCGTCTGCAAATTTTGCATAATGCCGACATATTTTACACAATTTCGATGCTTGTGGCTGTTTATACATCTGCCCACTTACAAACGTCTATGGCTATTTCGATGACGACTTCGCTTCGTTGGCTCTAAATAATTAACTAATTACTCCTCGTCAAAACATTTTCCACATGGATACATTTTTTGCCTTGAACTCCAACAACGATTATTTTACTCATGAATTCCATCATTCTTCGACAGGGACGTTATATCGCACCCTCTGCGAACGAATACTTTCTGCGTCCAACCATCAGCCTTAAGGCTTTGGTCCCAAAAGAATTTTCTAGGCCCATTTGGTTGCTTGTTTTTAATGCGTTTTTGTTGACTGCTGTAGAACAAGCCAATAAATAATTTGTGCTTTTGCTGGCAAATGAAAATATTGTTACGATGCGGCAAGCCGATGAAGAAAGACGACAGAGCATGAAAAATGGCGATGGTAGATGATGTTTAATGAATTGTTGCCGGGCCTAGCGCGAGCGCGCCTGTCCGCGCCACTGCCCGCTTCTTCTTCCTTGAATTGCCCGCAACAATATATTCGATCGAAAGACTGCTATCCTACTTGTAAGTTTAGAGTTGCGACATGATAATGCACAATATACAGCAGAAAGTACGATGGCCTTAAAGGAGTATAGACGTCCATTTTCGAAACGCTGGAAGAAATACGATTTCCTTCCTGGTTATATACAGATGCTTCATAAACAAGCCCAAGCTCTCACGTGTGCGCGAAGATGTTTTACTTGATTTTTATTAGAAGTCGGACAAAGGCCTCATTTTTCAAAACATATCGACAGCAAAATTATTGTGACGAAAATGTGTAAATATGTAAACAACATCACGTTGTCATACAACTATGACGTGGCGCCATCAGAGCAAAAATAAGTGACGACACAGGGTATCTCGCCGTGTCTGTGTAGGCTGTGCACCCTTGGAAATGTCTGCACTTCTGCCCGATTGACTCGATCGCCTTTCACACTGCCTGCGTTGGTGCATTTCCAATTAGTTCACCTGTCGTCGATTCTGCAGTCGGCATGTGTTACGAAGGCAAAGCTGAAGTATACTTTGTGCGTGCGAGTACACACATATATATCGGGCTCCCGCAAAAAGAGAGCAGAATTTGTAGTTTACTCGTTCTATTTTACGCCGGTCTCGTACAACTTGAACCTTTTGTATATTATGACTGACAGTCAGCACAAGTGCGGTGCTTTCGGCAATGGTGTCTTCCGTGGGTGCGCCAGGCGTCTAACTGCGCTGCGCCCTGCCTGCCCTACACGTCGCTAGGCATAGCTGGTTTCGCATCGAAGCGGCAGCAGTAGGCACTTCAGAACGGGCTAACATATCAGGGGGGTTTTATGCAAACGCCGCAAGAAGCACTCTTTCATACCACTTTACTGGGAAGCACATCTCATACTAAAACATATTCTTGATTTGCGCGACGCCTTCAGCAGCGAAGCTAGCCTTCACCAGGCGAGTCGCACCTCAAGGAGCAGTAATTCAAGTGGTTGAAGAAAAAAGGTTTCTTGTATCGATGTAATCACTTCTGCTAGCATCGTATTACTGGCTAAACGATCCTTCTATTTATTCGTCATTGAAAGTCATCTTGAAGGGATTGTCATGTACGCGAATAACAGCGATCCGTGCTAGATTAGTGACAACGAAGATCGCTGTTACGGCGCTTGTTCGCGCCACTTGCTTGGACGGCGGCACGCAGACTTACCGCCTCGGTACCAATCAGCGCGAGGGCTCAGCGCCGCGCAATGTAGCAAGTAAGATGGCTGTTCGTGGGCGGATCGTGCGATGCTATAAGTATCTACTAATGTATCTTTTCGGATGCCGGCTTGGCTGACAGCGCTGGCAAACAGGGCTGAGGAGGCAGCATCTTCCTTTGTTCAACATATCTTACAGCAGACATCCCTACATGCCAACCGACCAAGCTTCCGTCGCTGCTGCTTCGTGCTTCATCGCTTGAGTCGCTGGCGAGCGCGTTGAAATCAAGGCGCCTGGCAACGTCGACACCCTCCGCGTCATCTGGAGAAATAACGGTGATGTCCAAAGCTACGCTGAAGCGCCGCCCGACGACGATATTTTTTTGCAAGTGCGATCGCAAGCAGACGACAAATTCTACCCATATGCGTCATTATATTCCCTTTTAATTATCACCAGTCTGGCCTGTAGGGGCGCTTGTGTGGCGTTCTCGCATCTTTGACGTCATCGTGTGCTCACGCTCAGAGAGATCGAAACCGAAAATTGTCCAGATAAATGTCCCGATAATTATTTACCTAAACTTTGCTGCGGCTTTCGGGTCGCAGTCTCTCACTTTTGTACCACGGAGGATCGATTAAAGCATCAATATTTAAACAGAAAATGTACGTGTGTATACTCCTTTAAATCCACCCGGAACAAATAAACACATGCAATAGTTATCTACTGTCCTTTTAATATAAAAGGATGCTGGTTTGGTAAAGTGGGATTGCTCGAGGCCAGCCGGGATATGCTATTAGATAAAACTCCCTTCTTAGCCCCAATTGTGGCATGCATCAGAACTATAGTCGAGCCATTGCCTACATTCAGGCTGGCTGAACTTAAACCCACTCCAGGCTTGCGCTATAGGCAATAATGGGAAATAGTTTGTTGCATAAAGTTTCATGTATGGCGAAGTTTCCCGTCGGTCTCCACCACCTTTGAGCCACCGTCGCTGCATTACTGGTGTCTTGCTTAGGAAGACACGGTAGAGGAAATGATCAAGTTTGCGAAGAACATATTAGCAGTTTATAAAGAAGAAATCAAAAGGTGAGACTTCGAACTCTACCCAAGAAGCTGCAACATCAGATGACAGCTTATGGCGCATAATCCAAAAGTGCTTTAGAGCCTCAGTCCAGCAGGAAACAATCATTAAGTGGGCAAAGATTTTCCTTTGCCGCTACACGGTTATTACTATAAGCCATGTCTTTCCTCTGTTTAGCTGCCCATTCCGTTTAAGCAAGTCCTATACCAACAGTCCTCCTGGCGACGCGTTCACTACATCCTCTATTCTGTCTCATTTCGGTCTTTTTCGTTGGTTTATTTATAAAATTCCTGCATACACTTAGAGGTTTATCATCAAGGTTTGTTTTATTTACGACACAAATTCCGAGATCTGAACGTCGCTTAATGGCAGGTACTAAGAGTCATTTCATTTTGTGTGGGAGTCTATCAAATCCAAGTTTTTAAGCGGAACATGCCGGTCAATTACTTTCCAAGGCAATAAAAACCACGTCGCAACTACAAACGATAATGTTATATCCGGTGAGGACTCACTAAATATCAAAAAGGAAACATTGCAAAATTACTTCCGACCACAGAAATCAACACTGCCCCATCTGTTGGCCCATAATCTCGAGCATAACATTCTAGGCGACAGCAAATAACAAAACAGAAATAATAATACTTGAAGTTCTTTTTTCCTCTGTGAAAATGCTAGTAGCACATTCATCAACACGCCGTGAAGATTTCTACCAGAAAAGAAAAGCAACCTCTTGAAACGCATGTGATTCTTATCGTCTGTTTATACTGAAGCGCTCGCGCAGTTCACATTTTTGTTTTAATTGCTCCAAATGCTTTCCAAATAGTTTCTCGGGTGCGTCTGCTTTGTTCACCGTTCAGCGTTCCGGCCAGAATATAGCTTTGCCAGCAGAAGGCCACCAATCTTAATTTTTGGGTTGCCTCATTCAAACGTTTTCGAGTGTCACTGTCATTACACTTACGTCTGAATTGACCAGATGCATCGGTGGCGTCGCCGTCCATTTGCAGCCTTGAAGCCTAAAAAATTACTCTTGTACTTGTTAGCTGGCGAGTGATATGAATAGGCACTAATTGGTCGCAGATTGCGTTACGTCATGACACTGGAAGCCAATGTTCGAGTTAAAAAAGATCTGACAACTCTTGCAGCTACACACACAATTAGGGTCAGGTGAGAATCGAGTCCACGAGGCCATTGACCGCCAAGTCAGACACGCCGCTCTTTAGTTGCCCACACAGACAGGTTCTTACGACTTGGTTAAAAGATGCTTTATGCCTATATAGGCTGCTCTGTCGCAAAACAGGTTTCGAGGTGCAGGGTACCGAACTGGTACACTGTATCTGTGTACCAATACAGCGTCTAGTCGGCGCGTAAAACACAGGACAAGCGTAACGCACCACTTTAATATTCCGTGTATATAATGCAGAAGAATTCATTCATGCAGGTGAACTTGTGCATGGGTCTCCGGAGAATAAAAAAGAGGAGGCGAAGAGCCTAGTGGCCGCCTAGAGTGTGATGCTACGCTTGCTCAGCGCACGTGCATTCACACATTATATGAAAAAATAGCCGAATCAGTAAAATCGTTAGACAAGTAACGGCCGCTCATCCATGTCACAACAGTTTCATTATTACCCTGATAAACTGTTCTCCTCAAACTTTGTGGTGTTGGACACACTTGCCGCTTTTTTTTATTCGCGTTGACCTATATTTAGATTGGGCCGGCAACAATGTTCTCGTCTTTCACATTATTTCGTTCAGAGGCGCATGATGATTATTAGAGCTTTCTCCAACGTTAATAGTGCCATGCCCGACACACGAGCAGTGGGAGGCGGCCCTGACCAGCGACAACCTGGACCAGCAAGCCTGGATTATCCAGCTAGTCCGCAAGCCAGCTGCTGCCAGCGGAGCCCTGGACTAGGGGCACCGACCACCCAGCTCCTGCGAATATTTACTGATTATATGCTCATTAAAAGTTTTCTCTCTCTCTCTCTCTCTCGATATCATTTTCGCATTTTCAGTTGGCACACTGTGCAACGAGAAACATGCTTTGTAGGTATCAGCCAGTTTATGAAGCAGTAAATAATTGGTTGTCAGCGCCCTCAAGGCGGTATGTATTGTTGATTCTACTTATTGTTTCGAGCTGCGTTTTCTGCTCTACATTTCGCGCACAAGCCGGCTACATGTATCACTAAAGATCCACTGAAAACGGAGGTTTACAAGCTGTACTATAAGCAAATGGCGCGCTTTGCACTGGCGTCCACACCGGTATAGTCGCCTCCATTATTTGCTTAACATCCGGCTTGGCATGAATGAACTAATGATTGCACCTAGCGCCCATTTCCCTTTAAGGTTGTGAACTAAGAATTGATGAATTCGCCAGGGGCTGCTATCTGCAGTTTACCAAGCTGTGCTGCGCAGATGGTGCCCAAAAAAGGCATCACGTAGGTGTGTGCGGAAACCCAGGACAACTTACAAAAAGCGGAAGAGACACTACAGGGGCTTATGATGAGCGTTCTGTATTTCATATGTCATCCTGGTTGTTCGTTTTACCTTCTATTGCTAACCGAAATCGATTTGCCCAAGTTTTTCTTCGGAGCTAACATATGTAACGAGGAGCGGATTAAGCATAAATTCGTTGATTTTCACAAAGCGAGGAATAGCCATTATAACTATTGAACGGCGGCTCACATCAAAAACGTGTCTCTTTCATGTCTACTTGGCGGCGAAGTACAACCGTTGCAAATCATAAATTGTTGGGTGGTGACTGCGAAGCGGAGCTACGTAGACCAATATCAAAACTATGCGCGGCAATTACACTGACATCAGTACTAAATTCGGCAACGATAAACCCTCGTGCGATTCCAATGCTTCTTCTATGCTTCAGCACAAAGCCTAAATCAGAAAATGAACGTCTTTTCACTCACACAGAACGGCATCCTGGGTGCGGTTGTTTTTAGAGACACATTCCACGTTCCTTCCGCAAAGCTGCAGTTACACCAACAGAATATGGCGTACAGTGAGGTTTATAACACATCGGTTAAATATTTTGCTAAATCTCAAACTAGCAAAAAGCCAACGATATGCATAGATTGTATTAACACTCAGGAAAACGGCGTTCGATTGGAAATACACAGATATCTCAACGAAGAGGGCACGTTATTGAGCTGCGTGGAGACTGAGAGGCATTCTGCAGCCGACTCTCCTCGCATTACAGGTTTGTTTTATGGCGTAAACATGAATGTTTCTCTTATATTTCCAAATTTTTGAAATGAAAGCAGTAAAGGGGGATCTGAATCACTCTGCTGACGCTTGTTTACACCCTTTGATGGCAAAGGAAAGTAGATTTTTAAATGTCGCTGTATTTTGAGGACATGCCGAACTATGAAGAAAGGCAAGATTGATTTTAAATCAATATTTTGAGCATTCGTTTTTTTTTTTTTCTTACAGATCGTTCGGCAGGCCTTTGTTTTCTGCTCGAAATAATTACCCAACGAAAACATCCCCACTGTTTAGAGCGCACTTCCCCAAGATTCGTTTAGTTTAAGCGATCCTAAATTAGGGGAATTTTTATTCTGTCGATAAGACAAAATACTTGACGCTAGAACGGGCCATTTTCTTTTGAACACAATATTTCTTATACGTGCGAGTGGTATTTCCTCCGCTGCGAATGCGAATACTTGTTTACTTTGTAATTTGCTTTTCACTTTCATTATATTTTCTAACGTCAGTCGTACTTATGACATCAATGTCTTCAGGTGTCTCTGAGAGGCTTTTCAATTATTTTGGTGGCGTAGACGATGAGGTTACCTACTGGAAAGTTGTGTTGAAAATGTTCAAATATGCGTTCAGTCCTTTGTGTCACCAAAAGCAGATATGAAGAATCTAAAACTATCTTGGTATAATGACGACCCTTTGCATTCTTTATATTTTCTGGTATATTTTATGCATACATATTCTTTAACTAATCTCGAATTATTTTAATGCGCATGACTATAGTGCTGACCTTCACCAACTTAGCCTGTCATTTTTAAACCATAGCTAGTAAAAAAAATCTAGTAATGACGTATAGAGCACTATCGCATTCAGTGGCTACTTTCAATGTGTACGTCATTCAGCACCGATATGTTATCCAACATCCCCCGGGAGCGGCAGCCTTGTTTAATTGAAGGCAATAGGAATGCCGCCCGTGCATCAATATGTGCACTGTCCGTGCACCTCGATCATTCATCTCTGCATATCTGAGACCATATTTTGCCCGTTACAAGAGATTCGAACCACCTGTCTGTTCAAGTGTTTGCCCCACTGGGTATCTAAATGTAGCAACCAGGGAGATGCTAATAACAGCCACGATGGTTTATTCATTGAACGTAACAAAGGTTATTTTCATCGCTTGTGTTTTGCATAAAGCAATATTAATTGACAGCACACCTATCGGATTAACACTTTGTTCTTAAATAATGCTGCAGCGAACAATAAACAAACTTAAATTACTGAGGCCATAAGTCTACTCTCTATTTATTTCTGCATAAAGTGTAAGATATTTTAACTCAGTATTACGAAAAATTAAATTTTATTACAGAATCTTAACTCGAACTAATACTGCCGCTTCTCAGACCGATGGCATATTTTGCTGACTCCTGCCTGAGGTTCTACGCAGTGCTCCATTTAAGACTGTTTTATAGGCTTAACGCCACATAGAAAATATCCTCGCCCAATTAGTAAGGTAACTAGGTGTCCTTAGTACTGGGTACAGCTTATATTATAATAGATTCCAAATACGTTTTATTCGGCAGATCCGTTGTCTGACGTCAGTAAGGGCTACTTGGTTTGGCGCTCTTTACTACTATATATACATATATATATATATATATATATAGTGAAGACGAAGACGGGCCCCTCGCTGCAAGTTGAGGAAGGAGAAGCAGACTTTTATATTGCTCTTGGGCAGGTGGTGCTGGTCTCGATCACCCCGCTTCCACTCCGACCTTCACGTCGTAAATTAAACCTTCTACATTTGGTTGCGGTGCGTCTTGATATCATCGCATCACCCTGTAGCTTCGCACCAGCATGCTACCGACAACTCTTATGGCCGAACAGTGACACCCACCGGCCGCCCCAATGACCCCGCCGGTTCTGTGGTCCGGCTTCCTACGCCAGCGAGGCCTCGCGCTATTCAGTGCCACGGATGACACTTACTGTAACGACCTCTTGCTTCATACGAGCGAATGAGTTCATATAACTAGTAGAACGACGTCACCAAGTTAACGGACGTTATCTTTTATTTGACTGGAGCTGCGAAGTTGTGGTATCATAACCACGAAGATGATCTCACAACTTAGGACTCGTTCAAGGCGAATCTTCCAACCATGTTTGGTCGTCGTGCTCTACGCAAACTACGCGCTGAGCAACGCCTGCGCAAGCAATCACAGCGGCTCGGCGAAACATTCACAAGCTACATGAAAGATGTGGTCCATTTGTGCAGCAGCAGCATCAACACCCACATGTCAGAGGTAGAAAAGACAGAGTACATCGTTAAGTGCATCGAAGATGACGCCTTTCAGATGTTGCTGTCACGGGATCTGACTGCTGTTGCCCAAGTTCTCAGAATACGATGTGTCGCGCAAGCAACGCCTCCTCACTCGACAGCCTCTCAAGTTTTCCGAATAATTTTTGGCCTCTGCGCTACATCTTAGAGCTCCTCGCTACTGAATCAGCTGAAAGACTTCATCCAGGAGGACGTTGCTCGCCAGATATCACTCCTGTTCACGAACTTCAAGATGTCCCAAAATTTGGCGCCCTTTCGACAGGTCATTACCAACTGCGTGGCGAAGGCCCTTCACTCTGTTTATCTGCCAGCGCCCATGCCTTAGACAGCACCAGCCGTTGAGACCCTTTTCTGCCGTAGATGGCGCTTCCTAGTTTGTGTGTCATTCAACCGTTTTTTTCGGCCGGGACGCCAGTCAGGTATACATCCGTTAAAAGGGGATATCCAACATTATCATCATCATCGACAGCAGAAGCAGTGTCGCCGCGCTGTACTTTGGGAGCCTGTTGCCAAAAGTATGTGCCATTATCTGAGGTCACGTCAACAACCGCCAAACGCCACTCGATCGCCGCGCGTACACAGGAAGCAAGCGGAGCGTCTGCTCCGGCAGCGTCCAGCGTTTCATATTTTGCCACCAGGCGAGAGGTGCGGCGCTGCTATCGCGGGGCGAAGTGAGAGCTTGTGTTCCCTACAACCAGGGACGACACCGCAGCCCAAAGTTCCACCACTTACACCACTCTGCGGCTCACTGCCAACTCTATCACGCGCAGCCTGTAATTTGTCTTAATTTATGCTTACACAGGACTGTCATACCAATGTTTGCTGCAATACTTTGTTTGTGTGGTCTCGTTCCTGTGGCACATTCACTTAGTAACACACAAGAGCACCATGTTTGCTTGCGCACATTACGTCCAGGACAAAAGCGGGGCTATCCCACCTGCTTCGCTCATTGAAAATTTTAAACCAACGCACAGTGAAGATTTCAGCAAGGAGAAGGCTTTGCAAGCCTATTGGATTGACGAAGTCGGAGATTTCAAAAACGTCTATCCAGCGAATGTGATAGCACTAGGCGGTAAAGCATTAATTTACCCTTTAAGTTTGAAACACCCTGGTGCGTTCTATCCTCGCTTAATCAATACTGCAGCATAAAATAGCAGCTGTCACTAGGTGTGCTCAATCTGGCAGTGCTTTCTTCTCCAGTTGAAGGAGCACCGCCTCTCGCATTCGCTTTGCTCCATGCATCACGTGTCTTTCTCTTTCTACATTCGTTTTGCAATATTGCCCGGGCTGTACACGACGTGTTCATGTCTTGCAAAACTTTATTCATGAGGAGCGACAGGTGAGAAACCAGGAACTGGTCAACAATTGCTGAAAAATTTTAAACACTCGAATTCAAACTGAAGTGACATTTTCACAGATTTTAACTTTTGAGGCGAGTCGAAGCATGCAGCTCTGTATGCAGAGACGTTTTTCTGAAGAATTTAAAGATAATGTTGAACTGTACCATTTTATTTTCTTTAAAATATTCTGCTTTCAGTTGTTCGGAAATACGGAAATAACCAGCGTGCTTCCCTTGATATCTATTAGCTATAATTACTACCGGAAACTATGTATGCCAAAGGAAAACCTAATAGATAAAAAAAAAATTGCTTGCAGCAGTTAACACCCGGTAATTTCACTCTGAAATGAACCGAGTAAAAATACAAGCAATAGGAGATTACGCAGAACAGTATATTGCATTTGATTTATGAAATTATCACCGAGATACTGTTTTTTAACGCGAGAAAAGTATGCTTGAAATTGAGCTCCCTCACAGATGTGCAAGCCGCCGTCGACATTGATACCAGATGAAAATGTTATTATATTTGGTCTACAGTTAAGGCAAGCATCGGAAAGAAGAATTGTCGAATAGGCACTCGTGAGGCCCTGCTCTCCCCCCCCCCCCCCCTCCTCATGCGGGCAGAGCTCACTGCCAGTGCGTCTCGCGTTACTCACCACAGCAGTGTGCACTTCGCTCCTCGTGTGCGTTGCTCTCGGAGATCTTATTCGGATAAAAGGAAAGCACTTGTGTGCTGCTACTTGTCTATCTCTAAGTATGCTAAATAAATATAACTCTCTCAGGGTGACATTAGCATGTTTTCACGGTTAAAATGCACATTTTCTCTGCAAACTTAGCTTTTTTTTATTTTGATGTATCCTGCTTCAACAGCTGTCGCATTGATTATAAATAATAGACATCTAGAGAAGCAATATGTCTATTTTCTAATAAGCAAAAGGAAGTTGATAAATTTATAGTTTTAAAGAAATGACAAAATTTATGCACATTCAAAATTTGTTGCACTTGCTAAATATCTATTTTACTCAAAACTTCCTGCTCCCATTAGATTGAAAGTAAGAACATGAAAATGGCATTAAGAGATTTGACGGACGATTTCTAAAAATTTGACTTGATTATTTATTGAACATAAACCTGGTTTCTCGTATTTTTGGTTCGAATTGTGCTCAGCTCACAAAAATGTTGGGGGGAATTTTAGGTTTGGATACATACCTCGAAATGAGTCATCGGGAATATTTTTGAACAAAGGCGGTCGAGTGCAACCGCTGGAACGTTTGGTGCAGAAGGACCCTTGTCAGGTTTATATATCGGAAGAGTTCAGTGGAGCATCCTGTACTCAAACAAAAGGATCCTTTAAGAAGGATGTTAGCTACTTTTTGCTGTATGCTTATTGGCATTCACATGTAAAATCGAAGCAGCTTCAAGACAAGACATCCCCCCCCCCCTTAACGTTGCCTCACATTATATTGTTTCCTTACTTCTCTTAGTTACTATGATTGCACATTTGACCTAATATGACAGAGCCTGAATACATAACTTTAAAGTAAATAAATAACTTTGCCATTATGAACAGCTTCCCAAACTTCCGCAATGTGTTCGAGCAATTTCAAGAACTCTATATATCATACACTTGTGTTTGTTTTGGATATCGTACTATATCAGTTTCCATCCTCTTCTATGGGTAAATGAGATTTTCTTGTTTTTCAGACATTTACAAAAGCTTCTTGGCGAGCACTGTGCAGTTCCCTTTTGTGTACAATCATACAAAAAGTCCTAAGAATTGATCGCTTCGTTTGGTACCTCAAAGGCCCTAGTGCCAAGGCTGATTCTTGGCAAAGTCACCGAGCCTACTAAGGTAAGAATTTTCTGTCATCATAACATGATCTGTTGCGCTCAGAAGAGCTCTACAGAACACTTTGGGAATTTCTTAATTATTGTTTCCTTTGTGATGAGGGTCAATCGGACAGTCAAAGCAGTAGCTAGTGCAACCACCACTGACTGTCAGGATGAAGTACCTGATTAAAGTGTTCTGCAAGTTGAGGCGATAATGTCTGCAGTATACATTGTGACCCTCTCATGAGTAACTGTAAATGCACGAGTAATACCACTTGAGGTTCATTTTAATATAATGGTATGATTAGTGGACACCTCCTTGAGATGCTAAAGGTTCTTGCTGATTAAAGGTTTTGGCACTGTAGGGTCATTACAACCTGGCTACTTTAGACATAGCCAGCAGTGCTACAGAGCAAAATTTATTCAGGGGAGGACAGATAGGTTGGACCAACGACTATGAGTGTAGTAACAGAACGCTGGGGCTCATCACCCGACGGACCATCTATTCAACTGCGCACTAATCTGTGAGTGATTTGTCTTCTTCCAATGCCCCATAATGTGCAGCCGAAAAAGAGAAAATAAGATCGGACGCGCCAGGCGAGTCCCTTTAAAATGGAGAACATTCTCAAAGCCTTCAGATCTCTAGAAACTTCCGAAAAGCTATGTTATGTTCATAATTCGTCTCGTCTCTTTCGCAGTCAGTAAGGGCAGTGTTTGTAAAACGAACAGTGTGCGTCTTTCAAATAGGAGTCACAAAGTTATCCATTCCCTAGGTCAGAGCTCTCAAGCATGAGGTCTCTTGGTTGCTTACGGCCTGCGTAGCTACTTAGTATGGTCAGCGGCACCAAAAGTACAGCCTTTATTCGGAAATGCCATGTCGGCCTCATGAGCCAGCTCTACCATCAGCTTCATTTTCCAACTAAATCAAAAGGCCTTTCCCAGACACTTCCTTGGAAATAGGCGTTGGTCTGACATCCGCCGGCTTCATGAACAAGGCACCAGACTATTTTCTCTTTAATGTAGGTGATTGTGATGTTTATTACACATTGTATTCAATCACCAGCTCTCTCCGAGCAATCCTAGAGTGGCATGCCTATTTGGCGGAATCGGAGATACATTGCTTTTTTATTCAGGAAGAAGGGGAGGGTGGTGGTATCAAAATTGTATACATTTATTTAGTCTTAATGAGCTTATTCTAATTTTAATGTTTCTGTCTTGGACGGCATTATTGTAGACAGCCTACATAGCCACAAATTAAGCCCGCACAGAAGAAAATATGTACATATTGGGTTTACTTTCACAAGGTCCAACCTCATCCCTGTCACAGTCGTCGATATGAAGGCACCAGAAGGATTTGGTTTGATGTTTTAGACACAACGTTAATATTGTTTAATAAGACAGGCACATACTTGTGTGGCTCAAAGAACATACCACCAAAACAAGCCTGAAATAAGCAGATGACTTTTTCTAAGATCGCTGTGCATATTACTTTTCTGCGGTGAATCCGTGGTTACGATACTTGGCAGCAGAGACACGGGTGGCCAGTTCGGTTCAAACTTCGCAGCTGCAGCTGCAGGTTTTATCTAGAGTCGCATTGGGAACCCACTTCGTGTTCCCTTGAATATCCGATGCCATTTTTGTTCAATTCTTGTTCCGTTCTCGTATGAAGTGCCCGCCAGTTAAAACCAAGGCTCAAATTACGTAGGACAACCGGTATATGAAAACACCTGTTTGCTTCAGAATGGTAGTTGAATTGTGCAAAAACAACAAAGACACTTTTCGTAAGAATTGTCAGTACTTTTTTTTTAAATGTCTTAAACCAGAGCTCTCAATCCGTTGTCTCAGGGGCTATCTATTGATTAGGATACAAATCAGCAAATAAGTTATAGGAATAGCATTGTTTGCTTTAAAATTATTTATTTTCTGGACTATTTGCACATGCGTAATTAGCAGTGGGTTGTAATCTTTTCTCTCTTCGATAGAGGATAGTCGTTGGTCGCTTAGGGCAACAAACTGAATTCCCGGGGAAGGAAGGCGTAGCGCGCGGCGGTATAAAGCTGAGTGGGTGGATGAGGTTAAGGTGTTCCCAGAGATCAAGTGGATACAGGACCGGATTAACTGAGGGAATACTGGAGAAGTGTTTGCCCTGAATTGGGTACAAGTCGGCTGATGATGTAATGTCTTCAGACTTGCTATGGGTGTTGCATTACTCTCCATTACTTACTCCTCATAATGCCTTTTAGGCTGTAAATATTGTTGTTGCATTTTTTCTCCCTTTGTACATGACTGTCTACTTTGTCAGAAGCAGCTGCCGTACGTGCTCTTGCAATTGCAAAAGTTATCTGAAGTACCACTTGCTAATGTCCGAGTACAAACAAGTAACCTTTCATTTGACTTCTATTTTTCACCTTCCCTTTCAGTCAACATGGTTCATGAGGAAACTCGGACAGAGGCCCGCATGTTCAGCTGCTCAAAGCCATGGGAGAAATTTAAGTTTCTAATAGAGCTAGAAGGCTAGGACACTTAATCGTTCAAGAGTATTAGTTCTTATTGCATGTTTTATAGTGACATGTTTTGGTTATCTTTTTTTATTACGGTTAAATAATGTCTGGAAAACTAAAACTGCACTTTAATATGATATGGTGCTAGCACGGACTTCATATATTTTGACAGGTACATGAGATTAGTGCGTTTGCGTAAAAAAATATATAGACATATCCTGCTTAACTATTTGTAACATGCATCCGTGTATCATGGTGAGAAAAAAGTGTAATTCCTTCAATTGTAATGGGCACTCAATTGTCATAGTGAAATCTCGATATCGCGAATCATGCTGGAGTACTAAATGGTTCATTGTTTTAATTATCAGTGTGATGAAAAAGTGGTGGTTATAAGCGAGTGGTCAAATCATGGTACGAAATTGGTGTTTACTGGCAATAGACGTATTATCAGGTAAGCCAAAAAAATAAGTGAAGTTGTTTCACTGACTTCAAAGCCGCTTCCTTTGAATAACAGAGCTATTTTCTTCTGCCGCGTGCAGCACGCGACTGATTACAAACGCCTGTATACCTTCCAATTTGTTCAACACCTCATCGGGTGCGCGCTTCATTGCACCTACGCTACATATGTGCGCTAAATAATCCGCTGTTCTTTTTTTAGCTGATAGTCTGCCCTTTTAAGAATTTTAGCTGAAGCAAAAAGGAGAAAGTGGAAAAGAAGAGAGGCGACTCAGAAGGGTGTGCCCATTGGGTACACTGAACTGAAGACAGCCTCAATTGGAAGGAAAAGAGTAAGGTGTCATAGGTCAGGCACGCAGTCGGTATTAAAGACAAACATGCCACTTTGAAGCAGGGACACAGTTCTCTATTGTTCATGAGGCGTCTACTTCCTATGATATACATAGGATTTCAGCCACTGCAAAACAACGATAATCGAGGCCGTTCGGGACACTGCAAAGCTAGTCGCTTTTAGCGCCAAAAGCGTGGCACTTACTACATCTTGGATCGCTTTCTCATACCAACATATATCACGAACCTTGCTGTCTGCGATTCCAATACTAAATGAGTATGCTACTTGGACTGCCCGCTAAAAACGGTATTCAAGGCCTGAACCAGCACATACATTACAAGGTGGGTCTAAAATTCTGGAAGTCATATTTCTTTGAATTACAGTAACTGAGATCATTGCGTTTATCGTTCTGCCATAGCCATTTCATCTGCCGCCTTTTAGGGTGGGTTGCGGTCCTATACAGCTTCAGACATACGAGTCCTTCAGCGCTTCGATGGAAACAGAGTATTCTGTTCCATATTATTATGATGCTTTCTGTTTCCAAGCTGATCAAACCATATAAGTTAAGTGGCTGAAGCCCTGCGGTTGCTGAGTCCTTGGTTACGTAGAAACCAAGACTTGGCAACAACCAATTACGACAAAAAAATGAACGGCAAACTAATTAATGACCGCTTGTAGTTGCTGCTCAGACGTTGGGTATGGCTGCTGACAACTTAACGCATGGCAGGCCGGTGGCTTCGATGCACAGGCGCTTCAATGCATAGTAGACAACAGCACATGGTAGAATCTGCTTAAAAGAATTTCGCCATGGAGTCACCCCTTGCCCAAAGGCAGCTTCAGGACCTTGTTTTGTCTACTGCACCATAGATTACTGTTTAGTTTATAACTCCGCTCATCGCTGCTAATAAAGAAGTTTAAAATAATTAACAATACCTGATGGTATTTCAATGTACAATTGCTGAATAAATATAATATATTGACTGTTTCTCGCAGCAATGTACGTTAGAATCCTGAATACATGACTTTGAAACACCAGTATAAGGTGCGTAGGAAATATATTATTGGTCAATGGCTATTCAAGAATTTCGAATGAAAAAGCTAGAGAGAATACAAGTACAAAATGATGAATAAATCGCATCGACTGCAGAAAGAAGTCATTTAAAGATGATTTCGCAATGAAATATTTAGTCTGCATTAAGACTGTTGCAGTCCTGTCTAATTGCAATGTTTTATCCCCGCTGAGCAATTCGAAGATATCTGAAAAGAGACAATGATCACTACCTCAAAAAGGCCTTCCGTTCCATGTGTGGGTTCGAACTGCCAATTAGAATTGGTGTATATGAATGAATCGTCCACCTAAACCGACGTGCTTAATAGGCTCGCTTGAATTTACTAGAATTACGAAGGCAAGTACAAAACATGAGGCAAGTATATGTGTGCCACATACCTTACATGGGAAAATATTGATAAACCTCAAACTACCGAAGATATGATAAAGAGAAAAGGAGCCGTTGACATTAAATGTCACATTTTCAAAATCCAGAATTGTGTCAAGTACTTATTTCCGGACGGTTGCTTAAGAGGTAGATGCGATAAATGTTGAGATTCGCATTAACAATCATGCGAAAAAAGTTAGAAGTAAACGTAAACCTTTACAAAAACAGAGAAAGAACAAAAGAAAATATATTTGATGCTTTCGGTCAGGTCTCTGATTTATTGAAAAATAGTAAAAAGGGCAAGCAGCACAAGATAGATGAACGGAACGTAAAAAGCACATTTAAATTCAAATATAAAATGACTACAAGGAACCAGGAAGATGAAAATAGAAGAATGTGGACAGACCGTATTCCTGCTATTATAATTAAATACAGCGCAGACTACGACAAAAGACACAGCGTAAGAAAAAATACCACAGCTGACTCGAGACTGAAGATTCAATTAAGAAAACGAACAAATATATAGAGTGGCCACATGCGCACATCACCCCCAGATGCTAGCAAGCACAAGGTTTGCAGAGGTTAATAAACAGCCCAAGCCTGTATAATACGGACACAAAATGCGCGCTCACGCACCGGTCAGTGCTTGTTTAATGAAGAAGGCTTCAATAACAACTCACGAAGACCCCGGTGGCGATTGCTGATTAGAACATCAGTTCTTATGAACAAGGGCGACCATTTGTAAACCTCTAGTGTACAGGTAAGCTATACCGCGATAAATGCGGATTAAATTGCGATGCTCGAAGAGATTAACATTTGCACAAGGCCTTATTTGGCCGATGTACATTTTACGGCATGACCACGGCAGTCGGTACACAACACCCTTTTTTCATGTAGTGAAGGGCGACACATGTATTTGTAGCGCGAGCCCACCGGCGTTTGCGCTTTCTACCTGCCTGCATTCGGTCCAGTTGCGGGCAAATCGCTGACAGCTTTTTTGGTGCCGAAAACACGACCCTCAGGCCGTGTCATTTTATGAGGCTCTTCAGACCATGGAAATGCCTATGGGTGTAAGGGATGACAATAGGACTACGGCGCTGACCATCAACACGGCCTCCTCTGTCATCCTCTGCCTTGCGACAGAGCATGGGTTTATCGCCTGCCGTGGGGATAACGCAGCCGGGAAAACGGCTACTTTTTGATCGGGCCACTTGCTCCGAGGTACGTTCCATCACTCAGTGGAGATAGAAAGTGGAAGTGGCGGACATAAGGTACGAAACCGCAATTCGATTCTTAATCAGTTTTCAGTAGCCAGACTCCTACCCAAGGAGAGGTTTACAGTGCCCCAGGCGATACACGCTGCAAATATGGTGTGATGTGGCCCTCCGAGGCATGTCAAGAGAACGTACTTCATCCACCACAGGAACATGTGAATTGAACTTCAGACCGCAACAATACTAAGTGAACGCGCTCGAAACGCCTGGCATTTTAGTGAAAATATCTGAACCTTCTATGAGTATCAAAAAATCCCCAAAGTGTCTGACTCTCTCTGGAAACAATCCTACTGAGGCACTGGTCATCGTTGTATCCATAACATCCGAGAATATGTTTCTAAGCATCGATGCAACTTTCGGTCCTATGTCCATTAAATCCTTCTGTAGAAAGAATGAACCGTTTTACCCGGTGGTTGCAGATTTGACGCAGAAAGACAAACCATAGCATCGGGATGTTAGATCCTCTCTTCAGTATTGCAGCAGACTATTCGCTCAAATGCGAAGTCAAGAACAGCTAAAGATAACGTGCTTAAACAACGGGATAAGAACAATTGGTGGTTTCAAATGTGCCCTCTACTGAAAAAAACCACTGGATTTTGGGTGAATATGCCATAACGCCAGCCAGCACGCCCGCGAAACGAGTACAAGTAATCTATTGGCAGGGAATTGCGCCCTACGATATTTCATCAAGTGAGGCAGCAGCTGCCGGAAATCTAAGACGTAAAGAAGTTTGAATAGTCGCATATACTGTGCCAACAACTCCTTTCACGATGAAATCCGGTTCTCCGTGCAAAATGTATTTCATGTTCAGACTGTCGCAGCGGTGCCTAACAATACTTTCTTTCCTCCGAAAGGATTCCAACCATATTGAAAAACTGGCAGTTGTCAGCAAGCCTTCTCTCACGAGTACATTGACAAAGTACCATTCAGCAGGTCTAGAATTAACCATCGCAATTGAATGAAAGGTGTTTCAATGAAATGGAACATATATATCTGAAAATAGCCAGTATAGCCTTCCCGTTCTCTCAGGTATATCACATAGACTTTAAATACAGCTAGCAGGCCTCAGAGGAGGAAGGGAAATGTGACACTAATATCATATAGTAAAAGTAGGTTCGCATGTTTTTCTATCTCCAAACCACGGTTCTTCACGAGGTGCGTGTCCACTTTGCAAGCGCCGTGTTGTTGACATGGAGATGAAGCACGACGAACTCTGAGCAACAGATGAATCCCAGTCAGTCAAAATAAATAACAAGGAAGCGTATTTTCAAAAGAGAGGGGCAGTTATACTACTAATACAAAGGCTAGCTAAAATTCATGTGCAGCCCGTGACCTCGCAGCCCACGAGCTGCTCTCTAAAGAACCACTGAAGCTCATCTATTGCCTGTCATGAATTTCTCGAAAACACGGGCTGTCTGCATTCGCTGCCTAAGCCGGAGCTATAACAAACCGCATTGACGTACTCACAAATAATTCTGTTGGAACGTTCGAAACAGGACAGGGGTGAAGAGAGAGTGCGCAGAACCTGCGACGCTTGCGAAGTTGTGCTCATCACCCCGGTCGGTTAATATTTTAAGTGTGCAGAAGAGACAAGCCAAAGTTCAGCACCATTGCAGGTCCGATACTTCTTGTTTGCTTCTTGAAATATGGCACGTACTCACCATGAGGGATTGGCCAAGGTGCTATGTCGTACATAAAGTAAATTACAGGCACAAGCTTGTCGGAAACCGAGAAGGTGAAGATTTATAAAAATGTAGCTATTATAATTGCGATTATAATATAAACTATAATACTTGTGATGGAAAAAAACCTGGAGGAATTTTGAGAAGGGTTTACAGGTTAACCTACCAGTTGCTATAATGTAGTCATGAATAATTTTACAAGCAGTGCCCAAAGCAAGTCCCTTGGCACTCGCACTGAACGACAGCAAAAAGGGCAGTGACAAGGGGCGTCCTAACCTTAAGAGGGGGATGTCTGGGTATGTTCTTCTCTGAAGTGTGAACGGTTGGCATGAGAGGAAAAGATGTTCTATGAATTTCACTTCTCCGCATGATGCACATAGACTCGTTGGTGTCCACCTACATCTGCATAATTCAAGCCGGGATATCTGCACTGCAACAGCGTCATTGATACATCACACTGCCTTGTTTTACACATACGGACATTTCAATTAAGTGATAAATGCTGATAATTCGCGATGTTCAGTAAACGATCCCGCATTATGGCTGATATATGCTGGAAGCGCTGGAACCTGGAAATCGCCAGTATACTAAAATTAGAGACGGGATATACCACGGGTACAGTAAGGGCCGATCTACAAGATCATCCACCTCATTTCAATGAACGCCTACATGGCGAGGAACCAAGACAAAAAGGACTTCTTTAAAAGTACGCCGAATAAAAAAACTGCACGAATCGACGCAAAAATATTCTGTGAGGTGTCAAGCGATAATAACACAGATAAGAGATCAGTAAACATTTCTACTTGTGATACATGCTATGGAATGTTGTACAGAGCCAATCCAAGAGCTAAAAATTCCGCATTACATATAGGAACAATATCCGAGATACCAACGGAATAACTTGATGTCAAATCCTGCGAAAATCTGCCTACTTCAGCTTTTTCGTGGCTTACTGAGGCATCTGTAGAGATAACAGTGTGTGTGTATGTGTGTGTGTGGGGGGGGGGGGGGGGTATTCCTCTAGGTTCTCAGAACGAAGACCGTTTAAAATATATACAGCCATATTAACCAGCGCACGCCACCACGGGGTGCATTTGGCGGTTTGGACTGTCAGCCGCTAACAACGGAGAAAACGCATTTATCCCTGTAACACCATAATTTCGGATTCCCTCGTGTCCCTCTCCTCTGAAACAATTGTACTAAACACCTCTTACATTGGCTTCCTTCGAATTATTAAAATCCAGAAGCGCCCATTAACTACTGGCTAAAGATGGAAATCCAGTCAATTTGTCGTAGCAGTGCGGCTACTGCTGACGGTTGGATTGACGATAGTGCTGCTAGAGACGAAGTAGAACGAAAAAAAAAAAACAAAATTGCAATTGAATGCTAGCCGGGGCCTTCAAGACTAATGGACTTCTCGACCAAATACGCGAGCACCAGTAATAACGTAGAAAAGAGTCCCTTAAACCCGGTCTCAAACGTTTGTTGCAGTTGATGATGCCAAGCTGTGCCAAATATGGCTAGGCTTCATGAAACATGTCTTGCTGAACTGCGTAATGTGAGCGATAAGCTTCAAGGTTTGACACTGTCGCGTATCGACTGTCTCTGTGTATGCATGTGAAGCAGAAAGCAAAACTGGGTTTTTGCTTCAAAGTCCGAAAACTGTTTCGGTCTATGAGGAGCCTCGTATTGGAAGGCTGCGGAAATTTCGACCAGCTTGCCATGATTAGGTTCAAGACTGCGAGCTTAACCATGGTAGAGTTAGCTAAACACGGCGAAACCTAGCTAAACGAAACCAGAAATAAACCAAGAACAATATAAATTAACCAGCGCTGAGAAATGTTTGCTCTAGCATACCCGGGCTTACCCAAGTATCAGCCTCATAATTGTTTAGGCAATTCAATCAAGAACTCCCACTTAGCTGCACGAGTGTTTGGCGCCTCACTACAATATTTAGAGGCATACTAAGCTTATATTTATTATATTTATAGAGATAACATTAAGATCTAGAGCATCGGCTTTCAACATCGACTGTTTGGCCAGCCCGATATTTATGTGAACCGTCTTAAAGGCAGCCGCATTGCCAACAGCCAGCAGAGAATAGCTAGGACCAATCGCAGAGTAGCGGGAGAGAGATACCTTTGTAGAGTAGACGATGTAAATCGTTTAAATGCGATGAATATCAGTGATTGCAGAGATACTACACAAAACGGTTTCTTTTTTATTAATTTGCTTTAAGTTTGTTGCCAGTCATGCAGTCGAAAGCTCTTTATTTGCAGGTAACGTAAAGAACAAAGTACATATATCCAGGAGGTATTTATTGGCGGCGGATGATAATACCCTCTCCCCTTGAAGGTCATTTAGAAGAGATCCCGCTGCTTTTCTCCTCCAATGGTCCTGCTAAAAGAAGTTAAAGAACACAGTAACATATCAAGTTTAGTGCATTTTAGGGCAGCAGCTAGATCAATGGCGCAAACTACAAACTAGCAGCTCCCACACACCTTCTTATCCAACAGGATCTATCAGCAACAAATAGCCCCATGTGCAAACACTGCTCTACTACGGCCACTCTCATACACATGACGGGGACTAGTACACACTACAACACAGACCGCCCAAACACCCATTTGTCTTTTTAATGTTGTTTAAGGCCAAACCTCTCACTCTCTTCTTGTACGCGCATCAGACGTCTCTTGAATTCCACTTCACTTTCTGCCATTAAAGTGGTATCATCCGCATATCTAAGGTTGTTGATACGTTTCCCAGCAATCTTCACTCCAGGTGAAGACTCGTCCAGACCGGCCTTCCTCATGATGCACTCAGCATATAGGTTAAATAGGCAGGGCGACAGTATGCAGCCTTGTCTCACTCCTTTCTCAATCGCAAACCAGTCAGTAAGACCATGCCCAGTTCTGGCTGTGGCCTCTTGCCCTTCATACAGTTTCCTGCGGAGACAGATGAGGTGACCTGGAACTCCCATCTCCTGGAGAGCTTGCCACAATCTGCTGTTATCTACGGAGTCAAACGCTTTCGCACTATCAATAAAGCAGAAGTAGATGTCCTACCGATCACAAAAGAATAGGAGTTGGTGAACGCTGCACCAGCCCACGAGTGGCACAGCAAAGTTCCTTCACGTCGTGATAGGCCGGGTGGAAAGCGGAGCTTCAGATCAGGGTCCAGGGATTTTAAGCGGCAGTTCGCAAACTGGCCAGAATTCCACAAGCCGAGCGTGGGCTCCCGCGCAAGTGCACGAAGCCTGCCCGCTGCGGCTGCGTCGCAAAAGGGGATCAACACACAATCGCCGTCTTGGTGGGCGGTTCGCGCGACCTCGTCCGTCCGTAGATTGCACGCTATGCCGCTGTGTCCTGGAAGCCATTGGTAGAACTGTGCGCATATGTATAGTCTTCAATGCCGATTTTTTACCAAGAGCAACACTTGCTTTTCACCGAGGTGGCATTGTGAGCCTGTTTCGCGAAGTCACTCGAAAAAACGCGTCGAAAATCGGGTTCCCATCCCAAGTCTAGGCAAGGATACCAGCTTCGCTAGCCACGGTTTTAGATCTCTGCGCAATCTCTGCTTTCTCTCTTGGCAATCTTTCAGACTTTCACGCTGCACTTCGGAAGTCATAGCATTTATCTCCTCTGACAAATTTGCACTAAACACCTTAAATACTTATCGTAGCTGTGCTGCGGCAGCTAGTAAATGCGATGACAATAACGCTGAGACAAAAGAGGCATTCACTGAAAAAAATAAGAAATCGGACTGTCAGCTGAGGCCTTCAGAACTGTCTGCAAAAAACTTAGCCTCGCTAAACCTGTCAGCAACATCGACAGCGAGTGCAGCGAAAAAGCTGCATAAACCTTGTTTTTCAAAATGGTTTCGTAGTAAATGGCGTCAATGCATTGTTAGAATACTTCACTAAACATAACATAATGTTTTTGCGATGACGTCAATCTAGCGATCGAATTTATAATTTAACATTTGTATGCACTCTATAGATTAAGGACAAAATAGGAAAACACTGGGTAGGACTGCGCAAACTAATATTTAATAATATCAGCAAACGCGAATCCAGCCGTGGTAGACAAGGTCCAAAACTACAAATTTTATTTAAGCGCAGCAAAAAATAAACAAAGTAATACTTAGCTAAGCTAGTGGAAACAGTTATTTATTAATCTCGGGTATATACAATATATATGTATATATATGTATTTATATGTACATATACATATGGTCGAGTGATCTTTCACACAATCTTGCACTCGTTTGCAACTGTAAACTGAAGAGAATGTTAAATGTAGCCACCGCGACCTAAGATACTAGTGATATAGCGAGTGCCCAAGTGAGTGTGCTAAAGCCAGGAATAGCGAGGGGAGTCGCAGGTGGCAGCGGGTCATACCATTAAGCGCAGAGCTTAAATATACCCCCTACGCACAGTTTGTTTTCTCGTTTAATAAATGTGGTATGCATTTTCTTTTGTCCAAGTAGCGCTGTGAATCATACATTTGTATTATTGGATCTTGAAAGGTCCCCAGAAAGGGGTCACCAAGAAGGGTAAACAACGCCATAACACTGATAGTTATTGAACCACCCATCATTCTCCCGCAAAAATTTTCGATCTAGCTTCTGCAATACCAGAGATATCGGCGATTAAAAATGACCCTTCCAATTTTCCCCCTCAACTCGTACGCCGAAGGGAGCCATAAAAAAACAAAGAATACAAGCAAGTTCAAAGCTCCGCCCAGACATACGTCACTTCGTCGAACTTCCGGTTGCCGAGCGCTCGCTCGCTGGCGTACTCGCGCCAACCCGTCCTCGCTCGCACACGCCTGAGGAGTTCGCCAGTTCGCGCAGCGACGGTTAGTGTAACCGCGAACCCGTGGTTATCCTATGTTACACGGCGGACCAAACCATGGTTGCACCACTAACCGCGGTTACCGCAAACCGAGCTTGACGGCCTCGGTTTGCGTCGTTAACCGAGGTTATGACGGCGTCTGTTGACGGAAGCTACTCGTCGGCGCCCGAGTGCGCGAAACGTACGAGCGGGTCTGCTTCACAAAGTTATTCATTTGCCCACTGTATCACGTTTAAAGATCGGTGTATAGATTATGGTGCCGCCCGACGTCTTCGATTACGGCCGACAGCGCAGCGACTGCGTACTGAAGCCTTGTCGTGCCTACAGTATCGTTTGAACGGCTTGTTGCTGAGCAGAACGCCAAAAAATACGCGGCCTTAGCTATGAAAGTACACGAGTTTGCAACGCTTGCAGCACGGGATGCCGCGAGCAGGCTGAGGTACGTTACACAATTACCGCGGGGGTGGAACGTGCGAGCGCGGCGAACGCCGGCGCCGTGCGTGACCGTCCCTAGTCGTCGCTAGGCCTATTGTTTCGCTTCGAAGCCGCGGCGGTCGACGCTTTGGAACATGATTAACGCTGTCGTAAATCGTTTACTTATGAAACTGCCTTATAGTCATTCCTATCCTGCAATAGTAAAATAATTATAGGATTAACTCTGTCGACGCATTAATCGCAGAGCTAATACGAGCAGATCGGATCAGCCGAAATGCACCAGCGGCAGCTGGCTTGAGCAGAAACTAGCTTGTATCACGGCTATCGCTCTTACCAGCAATTTGCTGCTGGTCAGCGATCCTCACGAGGGCTTCATACTTGATATTCGGCTCAGTATTCCAGACGCCAACAAATTTTAGCACGCTTTATTTCGGACATCGGTGCTAACGATCCGCCGTGTGGTTCGCGAACGGTATGCGCGAGGAGGGGCCACAACGGCGATATTTACGGCGGTCAAGGAGGTGCTGCCATCGTGCGGTGCTTGACCGTGCTGTTGACGCCTCGTCGGACGACACTCCGATACTCCTGAAACCACGTTATATAAATAAGATATTTGTAAATGCAGCTTCGTTCTGCCGATCCCTGCGTCGCTTCGGTTGTTGCACTTAATGGGCAATGGCCACCTAACCGATAAGGGCGGCGAGCTGTAACAGCCCGCACAGAGTTCGAGCAGCGCACGAGCAGACGACTTTCGCAGCTACCGGAAGTGTGTTCGTGACGTCATGGTTGCAGTGACCGCAGCGAATGGCAGCTTCTAGCAAGCCTTGCCAGTCAACCGACCCGTGACGTCACGGGATTAGAAAATAGTTCCATGCGACACCGCCAAGCGACATTTCCTCTGCCCGCGAATTTCAAAAAACGCTGCTTTTAAAAATTAATAATAAATCGCTGGCTTTGTTCCAAGGAGCTATACTTTGCGTTAATGCTCAAAAGGATGTGTTCTACACACTGAACACGTTTATCAGTGGTTTCTTGGGGGCCGTTTCCGTGGACCTTTAAGCCCTACCTAATAAATTATGCATATCTACATCAATGACCACAGTTCAGTCTTGCTTCAATGCCAAAAGCTTCTGCAGAAATTGTAAACTGCTGATAAAGATATCGCTAATACTACAGGAACGCGAATGATTGTGTTTTCTCTTCTACATTTTATTAGCTTTGATTTCTTTGTTCCAAAGCGCTCCTTTATGCGGTGAGCTTCAGGCCAGACGCTATACAAAACCAGTACACTACAACGTAGTTTGCCACTAACGCTATATACTTGAAACATAACTACCTACATAAAATAGTATAAGCTCAATACAAGCAGGCTCTAGCGGAAAGATATTGGTTGCATAGGAAGATTCAGATGGCTTCGATGCAAACCGAAATGATGGGAAAAAAGCACCAGCTTGCCACGCTTTAAGGGATTCAGCAAGAGATATTCGTAATTGTCAACCATGCAAATTTATTTTTAAACAATTCCGCATTCACTGATATAGTTAAAAAATTAGAATACATTGCAGAGATTAAAAGATAGTGTGCAACTGTACTTCATGCGCAACATACACATGCGCTTCGTTAAACTGGTACGTTGTACAATTCTGCCGAAGCAGCATCTTACCTTCAGGAATGCAGTAGGGTGACTCTACATTTGTTTTCAAATACTGGTCTCCTCTCCCTTGTTTGTGAATACTGTTGTAGCCCATTTCTCCTATGTAGGAAGCATTTGTTTCCTTTTTGCACTCTTCATATCCCTGCCAGCCCTTCTGGCAGAAGTGCGATGTAAATAAGCACGTACTGCTCATCACCGATTCGATGAAAAGAGCATAAGCCATGTCATGACTGCAGCTGACTTCTGTTAAACCCGCTGTAGAAGGAATTAAAGTAAAGATGGTTACCACAACAGTACATCGAAAAATTTTACTTTATCCAATAAACAATATCATTCCTCGCGAATAATGCCATGCCATGCCAAGCCTCAAGCTCCAAAGATTTTCCCCAAACATTTCACCTTCAATCATCGCCCTCTGCATGAAACATCGTCGCCTTCATCATGTTCAAAGTTCAATATACTCTCGGGCCATGCAGTGAACATCATCGCCATTAAGTTTCATTTGCACCGCTTCTTCATTTCAACTATGTAAATGCACCACATAAATATGCCATCTGGCGCAAGTGCAGGCGAGGTCCGGTAACGAAGTATCAGGCGAATCCATCAGGTAGCGCGACAAAAAGTGGCGGCAAGGTATAGAGGAAGGCAGTCTCCCTAAAGCCAGAAACCGCTGCCGTACGATCCAGGCAGCCGACAACAACGAGAAGCCAGACTAGCCATTTGCCGAGAAGCTTACCAAGCGCTGCAGCGACCCAAGATCGAAGCGGCAGCAGCGGCTGCTTCTGCAGACAATGTCTTGCGCCCGTCACACTTGCCTCAAGGATAGTTGAAACTCTGAATTTTTGTCCTTAAGAATTGCGACGGTGTTGAACCGGCTCGGCTCCATCAGAGGTGCCACGAGGCTTGTTGCTTGAAGCTATGATTTAGGAACGAGGGGCGAGCAGGGAACTATACAGGAAGGGAAGGAGGGAAGGAAAACGTTTAGAAGAGTGCCAGGGAGACGGAGGAAGGCTTAAAGCCTTATTATGCAAAACCCAACCACACAGGCGATACTGCGAACAGCCTAGCTATCAACCAAATTTTCAGTTCTATATAGCGTGAATCGCTTGGCGGCCAGGGGCAGTGTCACAAGATATATTTAGCATAGCGGATACGTACTAACCTAGAAGTGTACCGGCGTACAGCACGCCAGCTGCGCACGCGCTGTAGTCATGCTTTCTACACCTGTGTAAATTTGCATGCGTAGGAGGCGCCTCTTAAACTGATGCACGCCTTTGCTAGTATGTCTCCAATATGGAAAACGTATACACTGACTAAAAGACGACGATGGTGACCATTGGCTCGGAAGAACGTCTTGTCTCTAAATTGCACCCACCGCATTATATCATCCCCATTCATCTTCACGTCTCAATTTATATCTGACGGACACGATGAGATATATTGTAACCAAATGCGAGATAAGGACTCACGTCACAGTTTCATATAGGAAATCCCACTGCCTCTACACCTATCGAATAGCATCTGGTTGACAAATAGAGCAGGTAAACTTAAAACAATGCTGCCTTTGAATGCTTACAAGGTCAAAATGTTTAATCCGCCATACCCTGCGGCCTCCAGGAATCAAGGGACTTCTCAATGAATCGGAGATGTGTTGTGCTGCTACCCTACCATGTACTACAACAAAATTAGTTTTCATTCGTTCTTTTCCAGCATCACCGACACCTTGCTATGTCTTGATTGTTTTATCACTAATTAAAGCGTTTAGGTTTGAGATATATTGAAGCTGTGAAAATACCAGTTTTACCTTTGGGAAAAGCGAAACTTGTGTACAGAAAATTTCTTCCCTTTGTAAGTTTTATTACTTATTCTAGTATGTCGCTATTGCATGTAGTTTGGGTGTAAAATTATCAAGATATAAAGCAATCTTCGTTGCTTCAGGTGTAGAGAAAAGATCGCCATATATAGAGTATGCCTAATTTACTGGCAAGAGGGCGTTTCCTTGCTTCTATTTTGAATTCCCGATACATACCAAAATATTTTAAGGTAAAAAAAAGTAGTGTTTTCCATACACAGCATAAAAATACCCCCAAAACTTGAGTAGGTACACGCAGGAGAGACAATGCGCCTTTTTGTTGAGTCCGCTATTTCCTTTCGGTCGTTTCATTTTCTCGGTTTTGCGAGACGAAATCCGTTGTAATGTGCAAGTTTGATAACTATTCGTCTATGCGTTCATACCTACAGCAGTGTTTAGCCGGCTTCACCTCTGGAGCCAATAAAGCTCATTTGGCCATACATAATTCTTTCTGGCATCCTTTGGAGAAGGTAGCGCAATAAGGCATGCTATTAAATTTATTTTCGTGACTGAATCATGAATGTACTAATCATCCCAGTGCAATATCAGCTTTTTACTTACCTGATGGTCAAAATTAAATACGCGACCTGTTTGACATTTCTCCTGATCCGACCCGCCATTCGGGTAAAAGTCGACGTGTCCATTAGATTCTTTCAGCCCATACCTATAATCTTGCAAACGTCCGGCGTTTGTATGAATGATGTCGACAAAATCGGCGTCGGTTCTCGACAAGGACACGGTTGAATTTTCGACCAAAGGCCGGGCAGTACCTGTAAAACCTGTACAAAGGTGGAGTCATAGGCAAAAAGCACAGGTTTCTTTCTAATCCTTCCGCCCGACAATAGGGTCACTACAAAATGAGCCAATAATATACAAGCATGCTTTTTCACAAACGTCCTGCTACAGTTAACGGTGGTTTTCGGAAACTCATTGGCGTAAGTGTCCTTTTAGAACTTTTTATGCCTACAACAGCGAGGCTCCGTTATTTTGTATTTAACAAGAGCCGGAAAATTGTACACAAAGAGAAAAATTGAATATGCGAGAGCACTGACAGAAACCTATGTTAAATGCTTTTGTTCATCCTCAATCAGTGATTGAGTCATCGCGAGAAACGTGTGTTGTAAATACTCGCGGCACCATCCCTGAATCGCATGCAACGAACGAAAGAAGCGATTGGCGGAACGCAGTGAAAAACATAAGCATCCGTTTTTAGCATTCCTTTCAAGAAGACGTGTCGCTGAGCACCGTGGCTACATCGTGTCCAGTAAGATTTCGAACTACGTCTGTAGTCCGCGCCCACACAGCGGCCATCAAACTCTTGAAGAAGAGCATAAAGGACAAACAACCCTGCGTGGCAAGAAGATCGTCAAGGACACAGCCCTCCGAGTAGGAGCTGCAGATTGCCGATGCGGCCTTGCTGCTAGGCCTACTGGGGCTCCGCGGAGCCTCAGCTCTGATAGTATGGCAAGAATCGGGACGCCAATGGACCCTCCGGTAGTCGCTGTGACTTCTGCAAGCACAACGGCAGGCTGCGGTAACGAGCCTTTACCTGGAGCTAGCACTTGGCCACAAAGCAACGTAGACATTACTTCGAATACGAGGACAACGCTCGGGCCGCTACCCGAGCTAAACGATACACATCAGGCTATGGATGTGCAACAGGAAGTCGTCACTAACGCTTCTCAACGGACACCCCGGCTGGTCAAACTACCTGGGCCACCACTCAACACACCACCGGCAAAGAAGGTAAGGGCCGCCCCTGATAAGCTAGCTTCTGCTTATCCAACACCAGCCTTGCAGAAATCCTTCAGAGCGCATATCAGACCAACAGTTCAGTTTGATATCACTAAGATACCCACCAGAGCAATGCAGATAGTAATAGACGCAG
The DNA here is from genome assembly GCA_023969395.1 of Amblyomma maculatum. NCBI lineage: Eukaryota > Metazoa > Arthropoda > Arachnida > Ixodida > Ixodidae > Amblyomma > Amblyomma maculatum. The sequence continues at coordinate 347,908 of JAJIZL010000122.1, read as the reverse complement.
CGCTTGGTACCACAGGTTACCAGGGGTTTGTAAGCCACAGGGCATCTAATACTGTTACAGTACATTTATCCACCATTGAGGATGCACGCAAAATGACCACAGTAACACAGATTCCAATCACGACAGAGGAGTATCTTCCTGTCCAGATGTATTTTGCGTCAGGTCCAAACACTCAGCGATGTGTCCTCTATGACCTAGACCTACAAGATTCCCCGGAGACGGTGGCCAGAGACCTCATATCAGGAACACATACTGTGTTAGCGGCATGTCTTATGGGGAACAGAGGCACTTTTCTCATCACATTACAGGGACCAGAAACTCTTCCGGACAGATTTTACTACAACGTCCGCATAGTGCGACCCAAAACGTACTAACCTAGACCGGTGCTCTGTTACAGGTGCTACAGAGAAGGCCATATGCAGAAATTTTGTCCATATGGAGTTAACCCCGATTACATAAATGAATCTGGAGAAGCGAAATTCAAATGTGGCCTAAGCAAATCTGATGATCACGATATCACTTCATCTCAGTGTCCGACAAAAAAGCGAAAGCTCGAGTTAGCAAGGGCTGGACGACATAATGTGCACCGTTAATGGTTAAAAACAGATTTGCAGCTCTGGCCGAAGAGCTGTTTGATGACCCGCTAGAAGAAGAAGAGCCTGTTGAGGTGGTTGCACAGAACAGTGCATCTTTTGCTTCTACGCTAAAAAATGGACGACGCACAAAACGGAGCACAGTGGCATTCACTGCTGATGATTTTCCGGACCTTAAAGACTACACAAGCCAGCAGGATGCAATAGAAAAAGAAATTGCGATGCTTTCAGCACAAATTGCACAGCTGCGACAAAAGAAATCACGTATAGCCCAACGACGAAAGAAGAGCTCAGAAAAACAGAAAGAAACGCTTGCAGGCAGTACGACAGCAAGGTTAGTGGATGCTCCGAATTGTAAACCTGCCTATAACATACCTATTTGGAAGGCGGTACTGGACACACTTACGCAACTGACATACCTCATTCAGAGCAGCTTACATCATGGATAGAAGTAGCCGAAACAAGTGGCAACAGATTGCGCATTGGAACTGCAGAGGGCTCTCTAATAAAGTTGGGGAAATAAAGACAAAATTATTGTACGGCAAGCTGCATTCTTGGGCGTTCTTGATACAGGAGCACCATAGGTTATACTCAATAACAGGATATATAGGGTACCAGTGTCCTTCTATCCCTGCTAAACGAGCACGAGCAGAGGCCGGAACACCGGGAAAAGCTGCCGTCTATATTAGGGCCAACATTCCCCAAACGCCACTTGACTTGAGCAAGTGGTGCAACACTCAACAGGAAGTAGTTGCTGTACTCACGCGTCCGAACAAAACGCCCCTTATATTAGTGTCCGTATAAGTTCGGCCAAGAAACACAGTACTTAATCTTGGATGGGTTAAGCATATTCGCTATTCATACCCTAGAATTGCGATACTAATCGGTGGAGATTTTAACGCTCCGCACACCGTATGGGGTTATGATTATGATTCTAAAAGGGGTGATCAAGTTCATACTGCCCTCACAGAAATACCAGAGGTGCGGTTCATGATATACGCAGATGATGTCACGATTTGGTCTGTTCATAAACAACTTGAGAGACAGAATCGGTATCTGCAAGAGGCTTTAAATACCATAGATGAGTACGTCCAAGATGCAGGTCTAGAATTATCACCTCAAAAGTACGGTTACTTTCACGTTGCCAACAAGAATGGAAGAAAACAATTGGCAGCGCAAAGAGTCACCCTAAAGATTAAAAATCAGGCATTGGAAGAGGTGAACGAGTTGAGAGTTCTTGGCTTAGAAATTCACAAATCGGCAAAGGAACACAATGGCTTCATAAGGTTAAAAAAGTATCTGCGACTTCCTTAAACTTGATAAAACGCATTTCGTCTAGGGGACGAGGAGCTCGAGCGGACATGGCAAGACGTCTTGTACAATCAGTGTTACAGCCGAGGATGCTATACCAGGCCCAATTCCAAAGACTCACGAGGCGGCAATGGGCGAAATTGGAAACAATAAATAGAAACGCAATGCGCACTATCACGGTCTTACCAAAACTTACCCCTATCCCTATTCTCCAAGAGTTTGCACAGATAAATACGTTGACAGAATTAATTGAACAACGAGAGGCAACAAGAGATATGAAGCGAAAGTACGTTACGCCCATAGCATCATTGTACAACGAAGTGGCAGTTCAAACACCACCAATGGCTGACCCCCCTCCGTGGGAATTCACGACTATTACGACAAAGACCACTCGGCTTCGTCGCAAAGAAAAGCTGGCATCTCGACCTCTGGTTGATGCACTTCCAGGTACCTGCATTACATATACGGACGCATCAATTATAGAAAATGGCGGTAGAACAGCAGCTACTATTCCAACACACAGCGAATTAAAGATACATAAAGAATATGTTTTAGAATACCCGGACCCGCTTGTGATGGAACTCTATGCAATCCGCGATGCTATGGAGACCATAAATAAAATAAATTCCATAACAGAAGCCCACATCTATACAGACTCCTTAGCTGCCATAAAACAACTGAAGAAAGTGACGAAGACGCTATGTGTTACCCACGAAATCCACGCACTCAATAAAAAAACAAAGATAAGCATCCAGATACATTGGACACAAGACAATGCTGAGAACGCTGAGCAGAGAAAAGTTGACCACCTCACACACGAAGTTCCAAACACTAATGCGCCCCCCACCAGGCTTCCTTTCGATGCCCGCACCGCTGTTCCCATCTTAGCATCCTCTTTAAGGAAAAGTACACTTGCCCTCATTCCCCCGTGTACATTCCCACTCCCTCGTAACTTGACGAGATTGGAGGCCGTTTACCTTACAAGGATAAGAGCTGGGGCGCCCTTACCCCGTCGGTAAAATGCCGATGGGAATCGCAAGCAGACATTGGACCAACCACATGCCCGAAGTGTTCCACACCAGCTGCAGAAGTGAATGTTCGCCACCTGCTATGGACTTGTGCAGGGACAAGGGCATCAAGGACACAGATTCTGCGCAAAGTGGGACTAACCACAACAAGGGAAGAGGACTTTTCTAAATGGCTCACCGACAACGCTAAGAGCGGGAGCCTGCTCCGGTTCCTCACGGAAAACCATTTACATGAGTTTATGTAATATGCCTTATGGCAAGCTTGCGCACAACAAAAAAATGAATATCTAACACCCACCTTCGATGTCGATGTTTCCTACACTGGAAATATTTCCACGCACTATTCAGTGGGAGATAATTTTTTATCTTGACTTCACAGATCACACCAGACAGCACAACTAGACACAATGTAAAATAATTTGCAAGGAAAAACATCATATAAACCGAAAGAACGTCTCATAATCCGCAAAGGGCGTGACCTAGACGCGCACAAAAACCTTTGTTCTGACTGGCACCTTGTGTGACGACTCCACGCTACATGCACGATATGCGTTCATTGCCTGGGTGGCTGTCGATCAGATGTTTGTGCTGTTGCGAACAGGGTTTGTCACTTTCTAGGCTCCTGGGAATTTTTCATGCCTCACACATTCCTCGTCTTTGGTATCGGCGCGGTTTCAAATATTCGCCTCTTCCGCCTCTCTTCTCTCTCTCTCTTTGTCTCTTTCGCCTCTCCACACTTTGTCGGCACGACCTCACCGGGCTATGTAAGTTTTGCCGTCAGGGCCCTCAGTGAATAGCGCACTATGCGCATTCTGTCTTAACTGCTCGGCAGTCGGTACTTTCACGTAACGGTCGGACGTCAGCACCGCTTTAGCTGTAGCGGCCAGATTTCTGCGTCGCTTATTCTTCATCATGTTTGCCTCACCTGAAGCAGCCTTTGCACGAGCAAGCCACGCTCCAGCTCTAAATAAATGAAGCGCAATGAGGCTACTGCTGTGATCAGGGAGGCTAAGGATAACGAAGTCCCTGCCTTGCCGGTTCATTAGTAGCTAGGAGGTAGCCTAAAGAAGATATGAGAAAAGAACGGCGTGTTCCTTTTATGGGGAGCAATATCTTTACACATGAATGCCGCTGGGAAAAAAGAGATATGTGGTTTGGGGCACCGTCAATGCGCCGGGAAGGGATAAGGCTGTCGCCACGATTGCCTCCAAGTTTTACCACCATGGCATGCGTAGCTGGTGAAGTCATTTAAACATACCAGAACAAAATTCTCAAAGAGGCAAAGAGCAGAAATCATAAGGAAGTTTGGCAGCCGCAGCTATAGTCCCTGTGCGCAGGTTTCGCGCATATTTAAGGCAGAAACCTATCTCAAGACGCGGCGGAACTCGACTATACCCTCATAACCGACCCGGCTTACCCAACGAGAATTGGCAACTGCGTGTCCCGAGATACCAGCCCCGACCTCACGTTCGTCAAGAACAACGAACCGATCACGATCACGTGGAGGAACACGGGGGTGGACCTCGGTAGTGACCACATGATATTGGAAATTGTCATACCGGAGCAGAGCAGTACCAAAGTCAGGAAACATACGTGGATCGATTGGTCTGCTTTCAGAGATAACAGAAATCAGGAAGCGGAAGAGACCGAAATCGACGACATCGACGCGTGGACCAACAAGATCCTCCAAGATGTTCGAAACTCAACCAAAGACATAGTAACAGACTTCGAAACGAACAGAATGGATAGCCGACTGGCCCACCTTATCGAGGCCAAGCAGTCCATTCTCAACAGATGGAAACAACAACGCCGTAATCGTAGGCTACGAAAGAAAGTCGCAGAACTCAACAGAGCAATCGAGGACCACTGTCGAACGCTATGTGCGCAACTGTGGAACGAGATATGCAACGCTGCCGACAGCCAGATGCACAACGGGAAAACATGGAACTTGCTGAAGCATCTGCTCGACGAAACCAAGACTAAGTCACACCAAAGGGACCGACAGGCGAAACTCATCCATCGAGAAGTCACTAAACATGGCGCCGATAAGGTGACGAAACGCATCAGCGACAGATACCTGCCGACTACACCCACGGAGTGCCATGGGCTTCCCAACGCCCGCCTCGACAGAGATAAACGTAGAAGAAGTTCGCGCGGCACTGCAGGACCTCAACAGCAGGTCGGCGGCCGGGCTGGACCGCATCACCAACAAGGCGCTTAAGAACCTCGACGACAAATCCATAGAAAGCCTCACGAGTTATTACAACAAATGCTGGAAAACGGGAACGCTGCCGACGCAGTGGAAGAAGCTTGCCAAGATCATCCTAATCCCCAAGCCGGGCAAGCCATCCGACACGGATAACCTCCGACCGATATCGCTCACATCTTGCGTGGGCAAGGTGTTGGAGCACGTCCTGCTCAACAGGTGGCAAGAATACCTCGAGAAAGAAGATCTCTGCCCGGAAACGATCATTGGCTTCAGGCAGCATCTAAGTACCCAAGACGCCATGATGCAGCTCAAGCACCAGATCATCGACGGCAAAACTGGCGACAACAAAGCAGTACTGGGACTCGACCTACAGAGCGCCTTCGACAAGGTGAAGCACTCAGCGATCCTATCCCAAGTCTCGAAACTCAACATGGGAAGAGATCATACAATTACATCAAATACTTCCTCACGGACAGAACGGTCGAGCTCAGAGCGGGGGACCTCCAAGCACAGGAGAAGAAGCTGGTAAGCACAGGCGCACCTCAGGGATCGGTCATCTCGCCTGTGCTTTTCAATCTCGTGATGATAGGAGTGGCTCAGGAACATCAAGGAAGTCCGACATACGATATACGCGGACGACATAACGCTGTGGGTGGAAGGGGGCAGCGATGCCCACATCGAATCCACCCTACAGGCGGCCGTTGATGCTATCGAAGACCAACTCGACGGAACGGGGCTCAGATGCTCGCCGAGCAAGTCGGAGCTCCTCGTCTACCCGCCCGTCAAGCACCGCAAACCTAAGAGCAGCCCGAGAGAGTACGAGGCAATCAAAGTCAAGACCAGAGAGGGAAACGCGATCCCAAGAGTCAACAAGATCAGATTGTTGGGGATGACGATCGAGACGCACGGCAGAAACGGCGAGACAGCCACCCGGCTCATTGCGAAAGCGGCGAACGCCACGAGACTACTCAAACGAGTCACGAACAAGAAAAGTGGAATGAAGGAAGAGAGCCTGATCAGACTGATCCACTCGTTCGTCACATGTCACGTAGCGTACGTGGCGGCCTACCACAAGTGGAACAAGAGCGAGAGAAACAAGGTAGATATAATCATCCGCAGAGCCTACAAGACGCCACTGGGACTGTTCGAAACAACGAGCACCAAACGCCTCCTGCAGCTAGGGGTGCATCACACGCTGAAGGAGATAGCGGAGGCCTAACGTGCCGCACAGCTCGAAAGACTGTCTACGACCAAGGCCGGCAGGAAAATCCTGGACAACCTGGGAATTGGATATCAAGGCAGGGAGCAGACGCAGCTCTCCGTCCCCGATGAGATCAGGCGCAACATCAGAGTGGACTCGGTACCGAATAACATGCACCCGGAGTATAACAAAGGGAGGAGAGCAGCGAGAGCCAAGGCGCTGATAGACCAGCACGCTGCCGACACACACGCACGCTACGTTGACGCGGCTGAGTATGCCAATATACACGGGTTCACGACGGTCGTCGTCGACGCGACCGCCACCGTTCGCACGACCGCCAGCACGAGATGCACCAAGGCAGAGCAAGCAGAGGAGGTGGCCATCGCCCTGGCCATCGCCGACCGCGACTGCCACACAGTGCTATGCGACTCGAGGCAGGCGGTGAGAAATTACGCCAAAGGCAGGATAGCGAAAGAAGCTGTGCGCATACTGCAGGCAACCAAAAACGACGAAGGCAGCAGACAAGTGAGAATCAAGTGGTTCCCGGCGCACGCGTGCGAGGCGTCAGGCCGCAACGCCAACCACAACCAGACGGCACACGCCCAGGCGCGCGTGCTAACGGGTCGACTGGCCGCTGTGGTTCAGCACCAAAGACCGAATGACGGACTACAACGAAATAACCAAGGTGTTCCGCCTAGCTCGCAGAACTCTTCCACCCCCTTGCTCGGGGCTCAGTCGAGAGCAAGCCATTTTATTCAGACAGCTACAGACGGGCTCACTCCCCAGTCCGTTGCTGACGCATAGAATGTATCCCGAGACGCACCCGACAGACAAATGCAGAGTCTGCCGAAGGGAGACTGCCGGCTTCGCACACATGCTGTGGAATTGTACCCAGTACCAGGAAGAAGCTAAGTCTGGGAGGATCCCGCCGCGACTGGAAGCAGCCGCAGGGAGCGACAATCAAGAGGAGCAACTCTGGGCAGTCCAGCATGTCATCGAGGCGCTGGCCCGGCAGGGAACCAGCGAGCCGGCCACGGCGAGCGGGGACCCAGGCCGCGCGGCCGGTGCCCAGAGGACGACGTAGGCCCCGTCCGGAGCGCGCGCGCGCGAGCTCGCGTTCTACTGCAGGCCCCGAATAAACGTTTTACCAATCCAAATATGGCGTGCGCTCCGTGGTTTATGTAATTGCCTCATACAAGTTAAGCGATAGACGTTGTTTCTGATGGTATTATTCACTAAATATTTCTATTTTTCAATGTAGAAGCAAGATTACAATAGCTCGCTCGACGAAGCCATTACCCTAGTCAATTCATGTTTGGTGGGCCCGAGAAGAGAACCACTGAAACGCTACTTGGGTATTATAGGTTTCATAAAATTAAAAACTGTCAAAATAATGAATGAAATGCCTGACTAACGAACGCTTTATTACCCGCTTTCCTCTCTATTCTAGAAGTTTGAAATTTTGTGAAATGTTAGAAAGCGGCGTAAACAAGATTCCCTCGCAGTTTTTTTTTTTTTCGAATGCGCATGAATGCAGAGACTCTCACTACACCCCGAAAACAGTGAACTGACATAATTGCCGAAAACTGCAAATTTACCTGCTTGCTTATTAAGTAGCTTTTTTGTCGAGCCTGTTGATTAGTCGAAAAGCACATTTCAAATTACTAAGACAGGTACCTAAGAGCACTGAACGATGGCTGAGGGATTGCCTCAGTTCACAAGCCGAGCCAATGTTTCGACAAGGGGACTTCATTTTCTTGCCCAGACTAGGGGGACTTGCACAGACGAAGACAAGTCCCCTTGTCGAAAGGTTGGCTCGGCTTGTGAAGTCAACCATTCCATTATTAATTGTTCTGAACCATTGTTCAGAGCTATTTTATAGTGCTTAGCCATCTTCTTTCTCTCTTTCCACACAGGATCTAAAACATGTACCTGTTATACGTCCAAGTTTGAATCCATAAGTATTCTCATAATGCTGGCCACAAAATCCTGCCACGTGTGCGCCAAGGCTGAACCCTATGATGTGGACGTTCTCTGGCAGCAGACTGCAGTTTGATGCCTTCATTATCTCGTTGAGGAACATGGAGAGAACAACACCAGGCAAAGGTGTATTTGCGGCCGCCGCAGCGTAGTAGGGGCACTTGGATCCATTAATCCACTCCACAAATATTACGTTGCAGTCCACCTGCGATATGAAGGACCAAATTCAAATAAAAAACATTCTTAGCTTACCAGCTAGAGCACTGCTGTGATTTTAAACCCGTTCAACTAATTCTTTCATAAAACACCAGCTTGTTATGCTAGTGTGTTTTACTAGAATGTAAAACAGATGAAATGATGAACACAATAAGGAATGTACCACGTGGAGTACAGAAATGAAAATCGGAATTACTTCCCCGTACAAAATTGGGAAAGAGGTGCCACGGCTAAAAGCAAGACTGTTTTGCTTGCGGGCACTGTTTAACAGCAAAACATGTTCCTCGTAGCCTCACAAATGCTGATTTTGCAATTAGTACAATATTTTTATCGCTGTGGCTGTGTGCCATACGTAGCCTGTTATACCTAGTGGCACGGGCAGAGGCACATTATTTTATGTTTTCTTTTTTTGTAGCCTCACCATAATATATGTGTGCCATGTGCTCAGTAATGGCGGTTAAATATTTTTTGTGGCGAAAGCTACACTAGGCTAGTAGAAGCGTAGTTCGCGGATCTGGGTAGAGGCCACTACTGCGCATGCGCCGTTAGCATAGCAACCAGCTGCGCCGTTGCTATGCTAACGGCGGAGGAGAACGAGGGTAGCGGCATCGAGCAGACGCACGTGCAGCGTGGAGAGGATAAGGTTGGTTGGTTGGTTTGCGGGGTTTAACGTCCCAAAACGACTCAGGCTATGAGAGACGCCGTAGTGGAGGACTCCGGAAATTTCGACCACCTGGGGTTCTTTAACGTGCACTGACATCGCACAGCACACGGACGCCTTGCTTTTCGCCTCCACCGAAAAGCTGCCGCCGAGGCCGGGATTCGATCCCGCGTCCTTGGGAACAGTGTAATTTCTACGATGCGCACGCGCGCGCCGCCGAAGAGAGCTCATCGATGGGAGCCGGCAAAATGGTTTCGTTTGGTTTGTGGGATTTAATGTCCCGAATCAACTGAGGATATGAGAGACGCCATAGTGAAGGGCTCCGGAAATTTGACCACCTGGAATTCTACAGCGTGCATTAAAATCCCACAGAAAGCGTCTGCTGGCATCGCATGCTCACGCCATAAACGTGGATTCTCCCTAGAATGTCGGTGAACTTTGATGCGTTCAACGGAACGCTGGTTGTGTTCGATACAACCGCCCGCAGCCACAGCTTTCGCTCCACATTCAGTTCAGCAGCGTTAAGCCCCAATAATTTTTCAATCATTTCAACCACAAATTCCTCACAGAAGTCGTAGTTGTGCTGATTGATTTCTATATTTCTCGAGACTTCGCCGTATTCATGAACCATGTGCAATCCAGGGAACCATGGCAATGTGGCGGTACACAACAAAGCTCGAGAATTCGTCAGCCGAGCAGGGGACGCAGTAGAGTTTCTTTAAGGACTGTCTAGCATCATTTCATGACATTACTATTAATTTTAAGGTTGAAAGGAGAACATTCCGCCTCTAGACAAATCCTTAGGTAAGAAGCAGGAGACCACCTGGAGGCGACTCCGGACGCGATCTTTTTTTAACTCCTTACCTGTTGTCAAAATTCTACACAGGCGATTAAGACCCAGAATGTGCACTATAGGTGAAATAACCACTTATGATCACATAATGTGGAATTATAAAGAATCTCTAATACAAGTTTCTACTCTCGAGCAATAAGAGGCCTTGTTGGTCAGCTCAGGCCTGGGAGTTCAAACTCAGGTCATTGAATGAACTGTTCAGGTCGCTGTCAGCCATGGCGTGATAGCCACCTAGCACGGATCATCTTCATTCAGCCTTTTCTGACGAAATACATATTTTTAAATCAAACTGAAGAGCCGCAGTGGAGGGCTGCGGAGTAATTTCGACTACCTGGGGATCTTTAACGTGGGCTGACATCGCACAGCACACGGACGCCTCTTCCGCCGCCTCCATCGAAACGCAGCCGCCAAGGTCGGCTGCGTTTCGATGGAGGCGGCGGGTTCGCACCCGGCAATTCTGGACAATAGTCGGGCGTCTTACCATTGTACCACACCTTTCCACTTTAACTCCCACCTTCCTCCCTTTCCTTACGGCGCGGTTCAGGTGTCCACGGAACAAGTGTGACATATACTGCGCCTTTCCCTTCCTGTGAACCAATTATTATTATTTAAATTGAGCAGACCGCTTTGCGTGGTCACCTAAATATATGTGAAATAGCAGTAGCCACTCTACCGCCCTTGTCGATGACTGACTCATTCATATAAGCGCTACACATATGAACTTATATACGCCCCACGTTAAGGTATAGGCCTCTCATGACAACGTAGTGAGGTAATATTGTTTTTTTCTGAGACAGACGACAGTGGTTTGGTTTTTTAGATTGCTCTTTCGAGCGGTTAATATTGGCTGCAATCGCATAACATTGCTTTTTGTCATTCGTTTATTGTTGCTGGTAGTTCATTAAGTCAATTCACTTTTTTCAGCTGTGCGTATTAGGGAGAACTTGGATGAGTGTTAGTTTCGGCAGGGCCGTAGTGCTGCTTATCGCGGTCTTATTCACGGTTTCCTGCACTGGCCTGCCGGCTTCTCATTCGGCGAAGAAATAGCCTTCGATAATATTCTGGGTTTATAGAAGCCTATGGGTAACAGCCAGCGAAGAATAGCGCCAGTCCCAGGGCACTGGGTGAGAGAGGTTCGTGTACAGTAGTTAATGTAAATTAGATAGCTGCAACAAATCGGAAATATTAGCAGAAATACAACACGCAACTTTTTGAATACTCCTTTTATTGAAGTGGATTATGTGTATTGCTATGAATGGAATCAAACCTGCAATACATGCATGTAAAGCAATGAAACGTCTGTTATGACCAGGGACCTTTTTCCAATTGGCAGGGTACCTAACCTGAGTATTCAGCCACGGATGATCATTTAGATAACACCAAGTTGTTTTTCTCCTGCGATGTCTCTGCGAAAAGAAATAACAAAAAACTAAATGTCGTGTGTAGTATATTCGATGAGAACTGCGAAATCAATTCCTGGCAGGAAACAAGGAGAATCCGACCCGCCTGGCACTGTACATTTCTAGTCAAGCATAGGTACTCTAGGCAGCACAAGCACATTCTTTCTCCAAAATGGTATAATTTATTAATGGCGAATAATATATATATATATATATATATATATATATACAAAATCTACACTCTTTCCATATATCCATGTGATCTTTCACACAATCTAGCGTTGTGTACAAATGTACGCTACAGAGTATGTGAGGTATAGGCACCGAACTGAGATACTTAGCGAGTGGCCAAGTAAGTCTACTAAAGCCAGGATTTGCAATAGGACTCGCAGGTTGGAGTGCGTCTTGCCATTAAACGCGGAGCTTAACTATCCCCATTCCCTCCGTACAATCTGTTTTCTCTTTTGTTAAATGTGGTATATGTTTTATTTTGCCAGACTAGAGCTGTCGATCATACATTTGTGGCATTGAATGGTTAAGCCCTACCAACTAAATCATGCATATCCACATCAATGAGCCGAGTTCAATCCTGTTTAAATGCCGAAATTTCTACAAACATTATAATCTGCTTATGAACACACCTCTAACATTACACTAACGCAATAACTACCATCATAAAATAGTGTAAGCTCTAGTACAAGCAAGGCTCTAGAGGGAAGATATTGGTGGCATAGCAAGATTCAGATGGCTTCTGTGCAAACTGAAATGATGGGGAAAAGCACCGATTTGCCTTGACTGAAGGAATGCAGCAAGAGATATTGGTAAATGTCAACAACGCAAGTTGATTTCGAGACAATTCCGCATTCATTGGTGTAGTTAAACAAATTACAATACTGTGCAGAAATTGAAACATATTGTGCAACTGTGCTCCATGCGCAACCAAAAACATGCGCTGCGTTTAAACCGGCAAGTTGTACAATTGTCTCGAAGGCGTATCTTACCTTCAGCAATGCAGTAGGGTGAGTTCGCATTTGTTTTCAAATACTGGTCTCCTCTGCCTTGTTTGTTTATACTGGTGTAGCCCATTTCTCCTATGTAAGAAGCATTGGTTTTCTTTTTGCAGTCTTCATATCCTTTCCAGCCGTCCTTGCAGTAGTGCGATGTAAATGAGCACCTAGTGCTCTTCACCGATTCGATGAAATAAGCATAAGCCATGTCGTGACTGCAGCTGACTTCCGTTACACCCGCTGTAGAGAAAATTACAGTAACGATGGTTACCGCAACTGTACATCTACAAATTTTACGTTGTTCAACAAACAGTATCATTACTCGCGAACGATGTTAGCACCGGAAGAAAGCCACTGTCTGCCCCAATTAAAGAAACGAATGGTAATGAGTTGTTTCTTCCTGACCGCGCTAGCCAAAGTTTTATCAATAATGTTAAAGCGAGGACGATGTTGTACTGTGCACTGTTACTTTTCCTAATTTAGCCCAATTCGTAGGACTTATCTCTGAGGTTTGTACACAGGCGTCTGTCCGATTTCAAGTGCACCGTTGAGGGCGTTGGTACTTCTTCCAATGCTGCGGGAATTGGCCCAGCCTATGCCTGTCGAAGGGCTTGTTAGTACAGTAGAGTACTGTGGAGCTGGGCGGACTGAGTAAGGTTACATGGTAGTGGGTGCCGGTGGGGCCCTGGCACGGAATTTGAATGCCAGGCTCCAGCCGGACTCGGTCTTCAAAACGAGGTGCTTGTAATAATCTATGCCGGGCGGCTATCCACGCGAGCGTGCGAGAGAAAGCGCTAAAGCGGAGCTGTAGCGTTGAAGCAGTAGTGTCCATGAACGGTTGATCGGCATTCATCGACGGGATGACGCGGCGCCTGAATTACGCTGCGGATCAAGAATTAAAAGCCGTTCGACCCCACAAAAGCTTGCACAAAAAACGCAACTGCGCTCTTAAATGATATAATTTCATGCGTTTCATACGGTAACGTAATGCTCCGTGTCGAAGAAAATCCCGTTTCCGTGTTGTTATCCGTTGTTCTAAAGCGAAAATCTGAGCCAGTGTGAAGTGCCCGCAGGAAAACCCGCAATCTTCCCGCGCTGCCTCAGTACAAATAGAGCGTAAGGAGTATAAAAGGTGCGCGTAGTGAACAAGTTTTGCCGTACGACTGAATGCTGATGAACAGCTTAGTCATGAGAAAGGAAACTTGCCGAATTAAGAGGCAGTATTAAAAACTCGCGTCCGCCCTTAAGATAAAGCACAGGTAAAGGACGCGCTAATTGTTAGTTCATATTGAGACAAAGCAGCGCAGACTTCAATTGCTTACTTTAATGCAGAGCGACACATTACACACACACACATAATATATA
>JAJIZL010000122.1:300948-323760 GCA_023969395.1 Amblyomma maculatum | reverse complement strand
ATGTATGTATGTATGTATGTATGTATGTATGTATGTATGTATGTATGGATGTATGCATGTATGTATGTATGTGTGTGTGTGTATGTGTGTATGCATGCATGTATGTATGCATGCATGCATGCATGTATGTATGTATGTATGTATGTATGTATGTATGTATGTATGTATGTATGTATGTATGTATGTATGTATGTATGTATGTATGTATGTATGTATGTATTGTAAGGTAACGCGAAGGTCGGACTTGGGGGATCAGGCTTTATTGCAGACCTGAAGCCTTGGTCGCACACTGCAGCCAAACACACTCCGCGATGACGATGGGTATCTACAAGAGGGAGCAGGATGAAGATGAAGCAGCACGTTCAGTCGTGTGGAAGATGAAGCGCCACACAGTGCTCACACTATTTCGCCCGCGCAGTTAAAGCGGCCAGCCTGGCCGCAGTTAGTCCGCAGGATTGCGCCGAATAAAAGGTTTCATACGTGAAACGTGGACAACTTCAGTGCCACGGTAACGACTGTCCGGAGGAGGGTGAACAGGGGAGACGCGATAGTTGACCGGGGAGGTTTTTGCAAGAACTGTGTAAGGACCAATGTAACGGTGCTGTAACTTGTCAGAAAGACCAGGAGTGCGTAATGGGGTCCAAAGTAACACCTCGTCGCCGGGACGGAACGAAACTTGGCGATGGGTTGCATCATAGCGGCACTTGCGGTCTTCCTGGCTGGCTTCCGTGTTGACGCGAGCAAGCCGGCGAGATTTGGCCACTCGGGAAAGGAACTGGTCAGGAAGAGAGGGTGAGGAACTGGCATGTGTAGAAAGGAAAGAGGCGTCAAGAAAGGTAGCAGGAGAACGGCCGTAAACGAGGAAAAACGGGGTGTAACCTGTGGTCCGCTGTACAGCCGTATTGTAGGCGAACGTAACAAAAGGAAGTATTACGTCCCAGTTTCGGTGGTCCTGGTCGACGTACATAGACAACATGTCAGAAAGCGTGCGGTGGAACCGCTCAGTCAACCCATTGGTCTGGGGGTGATAGCTGGAGGTCAATTTGTGATGTGTGGTTGAGGCCTCAATAACTTCGGCTACAATCGTCGACAGAAATGTCCGACCACGATCGCTGAGAAGCACTTGAGGGGCCCCATGGCGTAGTACGAGCGATTCCAAAAAGAAGGTCGCGACCTCATGTGCTGAGCCATTAGGCAGAGCAGCGGTCTCAGCGTAGCGTGTTAGGTGGTCGACGGCGGTGACGATCCAGCGATTACCTCGTGCGGACAATGGAAGTGGCCCGTATAAGTCTATGCCAACAACGGCAAAAGGAGTAGCTGGGCAAGGTAGCGGCTGTAGTAGGCCAGCAGGAGGAGAAGTGGGCCGTTTGCGGCTCTGACATGGCAGACAAGAGGCGACGTATTTTGCCACACTTGAGGCGAGGCCTGTCCAGAAGAAACGGCTTTTCACGCGGTGGTAAGTTTTATGAAAGCCTAAGTGACCGGCTGTAGCATCATCGTGGAAAGCCGCCAGGATACGGGTGCGAAGCGCTCTCGGAATAACGGGGACCCAACGGGTGCCTTCAGAGCAATAAATATAACGGGACAGCACGCCGTTGTCAAGTTTGAAATTTTGGAGTTGTCTGCGCATCCTAGCGGTAGGAGGGTGAGAAGCACCGGTGAGAAGGTTGATTAGGGAAAGACAGTAGGGATCGGCTTGCTGGTGTGAAATAATTGCGTAGCGATCTGGAGCAGCGGCAGGAGTAGCACAGGGGATGTTTGGAGCTCTGGACGACATTGCGACGCCGAGGGTGCACGCAGGAAGGCGCGAAGAAGCACTAGGTGGAGATTCTGGGAGCGGACAGCGGGAAAGAGCATCGGCATCTCGATGTTTGCGACCTGATTTGAATATGACATCAAAGTGGTATTCCTGCAAACGCAGAATCCAACGGCCCAGGCGTCCAGTCAAATTTTTGAGGGTTGATAACCAGCACAGAGCGTGGTGATCGGTAACGATCGTGAAATGGCGGCCGTAGAGGTAGGGGCGAAATTTCTGAACTGCCCAAACGACGGCGAGGCACTCTTGCTCTGTGATAGTGTAGTTGCGTTCCGCTGGTGTTAGAGTTCGACTGGCAAACGCAATTACTTTTTCCCGAGAAGCGGTGTCACGTTGCAGAAGTACGGCGCCGATACCGAGGCCGCTGGCATCGGTGTGGAGAATGGTAGCAGCAGTGTCGTCGAAGTGAGCGAGAACAGGGTCCGAAGTGAGGGCATTCTTTAGGGTTTGGAAAGCTTTTTCGCATTCTTCAGACCAATTGAAAGTAGTACTGTCGGTAAGGAGGCGGTGGAGCGGTGCAGCAATGGTAGCGAAATTGCGAATGAAACGGCGAAAGTACGAAGACAGGCCAAGGAAACTGCGTAGTTCCTTAGTCCGCTGAGGGCGTGCAAAGTTCAAAACTGCAGCAAGCTTGTCAGGGTCGGGTCGAATGCCATCGCGGCTGACGAGGTGGCCCAGGATCTTGATTTCTTTCTTGGCGAAATGACACTTTTTTGTGTTCAGCTGGAGACCGGCGGATGCCAGGCACGTTAATACTTGATCAAGGCGGCATAAATGATCAGAAAAAGTCGCAGAGAAGATAACTATGTCGTCCAGGTAGCACAAGCATGTTTTCCACTTAAGTCCTCTAAGAACAGTGTCAATCATGCGCTCAAACGTAGCGGGGGCATTACAAAGTCCAAAAGGCATGACATTGAATTCGTAAAGCCCATCGGGAGTAGCGAATGCGGTTTTTTCTTTGTCGGCTTCGTGCATCGGTATCTGCCAGTAACCGGAACGCAAATCCAAAGTGGAGAAATATTCGGCGCCCTGAAGACAGTCGAGGGAGTCGTCAATTCGTGGCATAGGGTAAACATCTTTGCGAGTGACTTTGTTAAGTGCGCGGTAATCAACGCAAAAACGCACGGACCCATCCTTTTTTTTGACCAAGACAACCGGAGATGACCGGGGGCTAGCTGAGGGCCGAATAATGTCTCGTCGGAGCATATCATTCACATTATCTTCTATGATTTTGCGTTCTGATAAGGAAACACGGTAAGGGCGGCGCCTAACAATAGAAGTACCTTCTGTAATAATGCGGTGCTGTGCAGAAGATGTTCGGCCCAAGGTCGGAGAAGTGGCATCAAAGGAGGCTTGGTGTTTTCGAAGTAATTCCTGCAAAGCTTGGCGGTGAGTCGCAGGAAGGTCAGGATTGATGGTGCCAAAGAGAACACAGAGAGAGGCATCGGAAGAAGCTGCTGGTGAGGAAGAGGGGGCGGTAAGGGTGGTGAGGGACACCGGATGAATGTCCAGGGCACAAGGAAAACATGTCCCTTTAGTCAGCACAATGGGCTCTGGAGAAGTGTTCGAAGCAGCGACAAGCGCTGTGCCATGCTCAAACCGGACAAGACTTGGTGGTAGCGCGATTCCACGGGTCAGATGGCGATCAGAAGGCACGATTAGCACATCTCCGTTATCAATGTCAGTAGAAGTAAGCGCGACAAGTTGTTCGCATCCAAGGGGAAACACTGAGTTAGTAGCGGCAAGCAGGCGATGACGGGGCACGGGAGGTTCAGAAGACGGATCGCTCTCGTTCATGTAGATGACCCTGTCGCGACACGAAATGCTGGCTGATGCGGCAGACAGAAAATCCCAGCCTAAAATAATGGGGTGAGCGCACGGTGACATCACGGCAAATTGTACGTGGTGGCGGACACCATCAACAAAAACTCGCACAGTACACTTAGCAAAAGGCCGAATTATTGCCCCATTAGCTCCACGGAGTTCGGGTCCATCATAAGGCGTTTTCACTTTTCTTAAGCGGGAGCACAAGTCAGTGTGTATCACAGAAACAGCGGCGCCCGTGTCAACCAAAGCCTCAACAGATAAACCTTCAACCCACACTAAAATAATGTTCCAGGGACGTTCCGGAGGATTTTTGGGATGGCCGAAGAGTGCAGTTTTCCCTCCTAAAACTGCAGTGGTCAGTTTTCCGATAGGCGGGGGGTCGTCAGAGAAGCTTGACGGAGAGGCGAGGTTGAGCGGCGAAAAGGCGAAGGAGAACGGCGTCTTGAAGGCCTGTAACCAGCAGGCGGAGCGGGGCTTTCTGGCGGGGGTGATGAACGTTGCGGATAATCAGGGAATGAACGGGGGTTAGAGCCGGAAAAGCGAGGAGGGTAGTCTGCTTCAAATGTGTCGTAGCCGCGGCGTTCATTCTGGAGCCTGCGACGACAGAAGCGGGAAATATGGCCTCGGTACCCGCAGTAATAACAAACAGGGCGGGTTGGGCGCCAGTTGGGGTAGTATGTCGGCGCCGCGGCAGGTGGTGCCAATGCAGCGACATGAGCAGTGGTAGGCGCCGGTGGCGTAGACGCTCCAACTGCAGGCGGTAAGGTCGTGACCTGGGCGTACGTTGGTACCTGACAGATGGTGGGAGCGACCGATGTTGGGGGCGAATAGGTCATTGAGGCCAGCTCTTCTTTGACAATGCTACGCAGGCCGGCACTTGAAGGATGTGGCTCAGATGCAGGGCGGCACAAATTACCTTGAGCCGAGAGCTCTTCACGAATTAATTCGCGAATAAGTGCACGGAGGTCAGCGTTGGCAGTGAAACCAAATGAAGTGGGATCAGGCTGCAGGCGTATTGACTGTAGTTCGTCAAGGCGTTGACAAGTGGATATGATGGCATCGATTGTGGTAGGGTTCTGCACGGCCAGGGCGTTGTAGGCGAGTGGCCCAATACCTTTAAGGACGTGCCGAACCCGCTCGGCCTCTGGCATTGTGTCATTGATGCGCCGACAAAGTGAAAGTACATCTTCTATATAAGAGGTGTAGGTCTCATTGGGCCGCTGAAGTCGGGCTTCTAGCTTCTTCTTGGCGGACTCCGTCCGAACAGTAGGAGCGCAGAAAATCTGCCGTAACTTTTGTTTAAAGGTAGCCCAGTCCGGAATCGTCGATTCATGATTTAGGAACCACGTTTTGGCCACATCCGTCAAATAAAAGGACACATTAATTAGTTTAAGCGAATCGTCCCACCGGTTGAAAGCACTGACCCGGTCGTAGCTGTCGAGCCAGTCATCAGCGTCGTCGCCTCGGAGACCGGCGAACATCTGCGGGTCGCGCTGACGGCTGCTGACAGTCCAAGTGGCAAGGGGAGCTGGAGTCGAGTTGGTAGAAGCCGAATTAGCGGAGTGGCCCTCTTGAGTCATGACGATGGTGGTCGGGGTCAAACGGCGGCCAGAACGAAGCTCCAGGTGGATGCAGGTGACGAAGCAGCGCGGAAATCAAGGCGCACCTCCACCACGTGTAAGGTAACGCGAAGGTCGGACTTGGGGGATCAGGCTTTATTGCAGACCTGAAGCCTTGGTCGCACACTGCAGCCAAACACACTCCGCGATGACGATGGGTATCTACAAGAGGGAGCAGGATGAAGATGAAGCAGCACGTTCAGTCGTGTGGAAGATGAAGCGCCACACAGTGCTCACAGTATGTATGTATGTATGTATGTATGTATGTATGTATGTATGTATGTATGTATGTATGTATGTATGTATGTATGTATGTATGTATGTATGTGTGTGTATATATGTATGTATGTATGTATGTATGTATGTATGTATGTATGTATGTATGTATGTATGTATGTATGTATGTATGTATGTATGTATGTATGTATGTATGTATGTATGTATGTATGTATGTATGTATGTATGTATGTATGTATGTAGTAAAAGGGGGAAAGCATGGGGAACAGCTTCTGGGTTTAGATAACAATGATAAAAAAAACCGAGATGACAATGCTTGACCTGGGAACAAAAAAAAAATATGCAGGGCGAATAAACGAATGATGCCAATGGGTAGCAATAGAGAAACAAAACCCAATATGAGATGAAAATATCAAAAAGAAACTAAATAAAAAGCCAAAACGACAATTCAATGAAGACTGAAAATTGACAGCAATAAGAGAGCAAAAAGCACATTAAAAGCAGAACAACAAAAACCAATGCTAAAAGCTTATTAACGGCTGAAGGATGTATTAAAGAGTCGTAAACATTAAAACATTGAAATTAGTGTTGAAACCACCTAATTACTCTGTGCCTGTCTGAAATACTTTAATTCCAGATTTGTTAGAGCTAGCGAAGATGTGCTTACACAATCTTCTCCTATCTTCAGAATGTGCGCAGCTTCTATGATCTCTTGTGTGATATGACTCGCATTTGTTGTTGTCACTGCAGGAAGAAGAAAAGAAAATGCACGGGCCTGCTACTCGCGCTGTAGCTGTGCCACCTCCGCTGCCTCGTGGCTAAAGCGCTTAGGTTTGAGATATATTAAAGCTGTGAAAATAACAGTTCTACCTCTGAGGAAAGCGAAACTTCTGTACAGAAAATTTCTCCCGTGTGTAAGGTTTAGTACTTATTCTAGCATGTCACTATTGCACGTAGTTTGAGCGTAAAATTATCAAGATATAAAGCAATTTTCGTTGCTTCAGGAGTAGAGAAAAGAACGCCATTTATATAATATGCCTAATTTGCGTATATTTTGAATGCCCGATACATACCAAAATATTTTAAGCTGTAGAAAAGCAGTGTCTTCCATACTAAAAAAAAAGACCCCCAAAACGTGAGTAGGTATACGCAGTAGATACAATGCGCCTTTTTGTTGAGTTCCCTATTTCCTTTCGAGCGTTTCATTTTCTCGGTTTTGCGAGGCGAAATCCGTTGTAATGTGCAAGTCTGATAACGATTGGTCTATGCGTTCATACCTACAGCGGTGTTTAGCCGGCTTCATGTCTGGAGCCAATTAAGTTAATTTGGCTATGTGTAATTCTTTCTGACATCCTTGAAAGCAGGTGGCTCAATCAGGCTCGCTGTTAAAGTTATCTTCCTGGCTGAATTGCGGATGTACTATTTATAAGTCCCAGTCAAATATCAACTTATTACTCACCTGATGGTCAAAATTAAATACGCGATTATTTACCTGTTTTACATTTTTCCTGATCAGATCCGCCATTCGGGTAAAAGTCGACGTGCCCATTAGATTCGTTCAGCCCATACCTATAATCTTGCAAACGTCCGGCGTTTGTATGAATGATGTCGACAAAATTGGCGTCAGTTCTCGACAAGGACACGTTTGAATTTTCGAACAAAGGCCCGGCAGGGTCCAAACCTGTACAAAGGTGGAGTCATAGGAAAAAGCACATTTTTCTTTCTGTTCTTTCCGCCCGACAATAGGGTCCCTACAAAAGGAACCATTATTATGCAAACATGATTTTTCACAAAAGTCCTGCTCACAGTTAACGGTGGTTTTCAGAACTCATTGGTGTAAGTGTCCTTTTAGAACTTTTTTGCCTACTGCAGTGCGGCTCCGTTGTTTCGTATTCGACCAGAGCAGAAAAATTGTACACAAAGATAAATATTGAATAGGCGAGAGCACTAACAGAAACCTATGTTAAACGCTTTTGTTTATCCTCAATCACTGATTGAGTCATCGCGAGAAGAGTTTGCTGTAAATACTCGCGGCACCATCCCTGAATCGCATGCAACGAACGAAAGAAGCGATTGGCGGAATGCAGTGAAAAACATAAGCATCCGTTTTTAGCATTCCTTTCAATTTTTCAGTGTATGAATATCTATCCCCCGCCTTCGATGTTGATGTTTCCTATATCTGGAAATCATTTCCACGCACTATTCAGTGGTAAATAATTTTTTATCTTGACTTCACAGACCACACCGGACAGCACAACTAGACACAAAGAGAATTTGCAAGGAAAAACATCACATAAACCGGAAGAACGTCTGATAATCCACAAAGGACGTCACCTAGACGCGCACAAAAAACTGCGTTCCGACTGGCACTTGTGTGACGACTCCACGCTACATGCACGATATGCATTCATTGCCTGTGTGGCTGTCGATCAGATCTTTGTGCTGTTGCGAACAGGGTTTGCTTTTTCTAGCCTTCTGGGAATTTTTTATGCCTCACACAATCCTTGTCTTTGGCATCGGCGCGGTTTCAAATATTCGTCTCTTCCGCCTCTCTTCTCTCTCTCTTTTTGTCTCTTTCGCCTCTCCACACTTTGTCGGCACGACCTCACCGGGCTATGTAAGTTTTACTGTCAGGGCCCTCAGTGAATAGCGCACTATGCGCATTCTGTCATAACTGCTCGGCAGTCGGTACTTTCACGTAACGGTCGGGCGTCAGCACCGCTTTAGCTGTAGCGGCCAGATTTCTGAGTCGCTTATTCTTCATCATGTTTGCCTCACCTGAAGCAGCCTTTGCCCGTGCAAGCCTGGCTCCAGCTCGAAACAAATGAAGCGCAATGAGGTTACTGCTGTGATCAGGGAGGCTAAGGATAACGAAGTCCCTGCCTTGCCGGTTCTTTAGTAGCAAGGAGCTAACCTAAAGAAGGGATGAGAAAAGAAGGGCGTGTTTCTTATATGGGGAGCAATATCTTTACACATGGATGCCGCTGGGAAAAAAGAGATATGCGGTTTGGGGCACCGTCAATGCGCCGGTAGGGATAAGGCTGTCGCCACGATTACCTCTAAGTTTTATTACCATTGCATGCGTAGCCGGTGAAGTCATTTAAACGTACCAGAACAAAATTCTCAAAGATGCAAAGAGCAGAAATCATTAGGAATTTTGGCAGCCGCAGCTATAGTCCCTGTGCGCAGGTTTCGCGCATATTTATGGCGTGCGCTCCGTGGTTTATGTAATTACCTCATACAAGTTAAGCAATAGACGTTTTTTCTGATGGTATTATTCACTAAATATTTCTATTTTTCACTTTAGAAGCGAGATTACAATAGTTCACTCGACCAAGCCATTACCCTAGTCAATTCATGTTTGGTGGGTCCGAGAAGAGAACCACTGAAACGCTACTTGGATATTATAGCTTTCATAAAATTAAAAACTGACAAAATTTTGAACGAAATGCCTAACTAACGAACGCTTTATTACCCGTTTTCCTCTCTATTCTAGAAGTTTGAAATTTTGTGAAATGTTAGAAAGCGGCGTAAACAAGATTCCCTCGCAGTTTTTTTTTCGAATGCGCATGAATGCAGAGACTCTCACTACACCCCGAAAACAGTGAACTGACATAATTGCCGAAAACTCCAAATTTACCTGCTTGCTTATTAAGTAGCTTTGTTGTCGAGCCTGTTGATTAGTCGAAAAGCACATTTCAAATTACTAAGACAGGTACCTAAGAGCACTGAACGATGGCTGAGGGGTCGCCTCAGTTCACAAGTTGAGCCAACGTTTCGACAAGGGGACTTCATTTTCTTGCCCAGACTTAGGGGACTTGCACAGACGAAGACAAGTCCGCTTGTCGAAAGGTTGGCTCGGCTTATGAAGTGAGACACCCCCTCAACCATTCCATTATTCAATGTTCTGAACTATTTATCAGAGCTTTTTCATGGTGTTCCCAGCCATCTTCATTCTCTATTTCTAAACTACATAAAATCGAAAACATGCACCTGTTATACGTCCAAGTTTGAATCCATACGTATCCTGATAATGTCGGCCACAAAATCCTGCCACGTGTGCGCCAAGGCTGAACCCTATGATGTGGACGTTCTCTGGCAGCAGACTGCAGTTTGATGTCGTCATTATCTCGTTGAGCAACATGGAGAGGAGAACACCGGGCAAAGGTGTATTTGCGGCCGCCGCAGCATAATAGGGAAACATGGATCCATTAATCCACTCCACAAACATTACGTTGCAGTCCACCTGCGATATGAAGGACCAAATTCAAATAAAAAACATTCTTAGCTTACCAGAGCGCTGATGTAATTTTAAACACAATCAACTAATTCTTTTATGCTAGTGTGTTTTACTAGAAAACAAAGCTGGTGAAATCATGAGCACAATAAGGAATATGCCACGTGGAGCACAGCAATGAAAATCGGAATTACTTCCTCGTACAATATTTTGAAAGAGGCGCCATGGCTAAAAAACCAAAGCTGGTTTGCTTGCGTGCACTGTTTAACAGCAAAACACGTTTCTTCTAGCCTAGCAAATGGTGCTTTTGTAATTGCCAGAATGTTCTTATCGCTGTGGCTGTGTGCAAGATGTGCTCAGTAATGGCGGTTAAATAGTTTTTGTACTAAAAGCTACACTAGGCTGGTAGAAGCGTATTTCGCGGACCCGGGTAGAGGCCACTACTGCGCATGCGCCGTTAGCATAGCAACCAGCTGCGCCGTTCTACAGATGTTCCGCCGCTGCGCTAGCTACAGAGAGGAGAACGAGGGTAGCGGCATCCAGCAGACGCACGTACCAGCGTGGAGAGGATAAGGGTAATTTCTACGATGCGCACGCACGCGCCGCCAAGGAGAGCTCATCGAGTGGAGTCGACAAACTTATTTGGTTTGGTTTGTGGGATTTAATGTTCCAAATCAACTAAGGATATGAGAGACGTCACAGTGAAGGGCTCCAGAAATTTCGACCACCTGGAGTTCAATCATCATCATCATCAGCCTGACTACACCCACTGCAGGGTGAAGGTATCTCCCATATTTGTCCAATTAACCCGCTTCTGTGCTAGCTGCATCCACTTGACCCCGGCGAACTTCTTAACCTCATCCGCCCACCTAACTTTCTGCCGCTCCCTGCTACGCTTTTCTTCCCTTGGAATCCAGTTTGCTACCCTAAGCGATCATCGGTTATCCTCTTTTCACACTACATGTCCTGCCCATGCCCATTTCTTCTTCTTAGTTTCCACTAGAATGTCGGTAGCTTGATTTATTTCTCTGGCCCACTCTGCACGCTTTCTATCTCTTAACGTTACCCCTATTTTTCGTTCCATAGCGTGCGTTGTATAGCTTGCATTAAAATCCCACAGAATGAGTCTGGTGGCATCGCATGCTAACGGAACAAAAGTGGATTCTCCCTAGAACGCCGGTGAACTTTGATGCGTTATACGGAACGCTGGTTGTGTTCGATGCAACCCTCGGTCTCCCGCAGCCAAAGCTTTTGCTCCACATTCGGTTCAGCAGTGTTAAACCCCAATCATTTCTCGATCATCTCAACTAAAGATTCCTCACAGTAGTCGGGGTTGTGCTGATTGATTCTCATATTTCTCGAGACTTCGCCTTATTCATGAACCATGCCCGATCCACATCAAACGCTAGCACCCACAATCTGGCGCTAGAGTATTAAGTACTAAGTGGGTTATTATTACAGAATAAAATAAAACTAATAAAGGAAGGAAAATATTTTTCGCCTGCCCCGGCACCTGCTATCGAAATGAGCTGAAGCAACTGAACTGGGGTGGCGGAAATACAGGGATAGCAAGGAGACAGATAGGAGAACTCAAAGCGGTGAGCGACAGGGAGAAAGGACAGATTAAAGCACGAGATTTTTTTTCCAGTCATCGCCCAAGCAGTTCTAAACAGAGGCGTGGTATTTTCGATATGTCAGTGGTTAAACGTTGAATTCCATTATTCTGCATGAACCATCGATAATAGTCTATATATGAGAGGGAAACCACGCGACAGTGGAGGTGATCTTGATGTCACCGGCTAAGAACAAGTGCATGAATATAGTTATGATTTGAGCATAACCGCAATTTTGCAGCTGAAATATTAAGTGCTTGTATCAGCGCATAACTATTTTGCCCACAGGCTACAAAGGCAAACATTGGAAGCGTTTATAATTTGTTAACTTTCGTTGAGAAAGTGGGAATGGAGCAGTTGGTTTCACATTTTATTACAATGTATTCATTGTTAAATGCTAATCCAAACGACACAATGTAAATTGGACAACCGCATAAGCGAAAGGACATAGGAGCGGACTATAAACGGGCGACAACTTCGGTTTATTTGCCATCAATGGACGTATTTAGAGCATCCAGCAAAGCCCGCATTCAAATTTTCTGAGCCTTGCATGGCGACTGACACTTACTGTACAGCATTGTTGGTACCCACATAGAAAACCAAATATTTCCGAGTACGCATTCGTCAAGGCGTCGCTTACAAATAGGTCTGCATTCTTCTTTGTCGAACGAGCTTTCAGTAAACCAGCCGTATTTTTATTTTATTTTGTAAGTAAAGTGCTCGCTCGACAAGTTGAGGTCACGCGTAATAAATATATATCTCAGTTTGTGACATTTTCTATGTGCTTTAGGCTGATATTTGATGTGTCTCCCCGTTAGCAATATAAGCACTTTCCTCGGGCCGAGGACATTCATATCTTGCTCCTACCCTGCCGCGTGCGTAAGCTGTTGCATGTTCCATATTAAACCCGTAGTGCAAGCGTAACTACTAGAAAGCCACTTGTATAGCTGCTATTTTATGCAATAATTTTCGGCTGCTTCAGAAAGGAACATGTCCAGAGGTTTCTTAAACAATCTGTTAGGAACTTTTTAGATATATGGATGATTTTCTCAGCTTTTATATATTGAGTTCGACAATTCAATTGTTGACAATATTTTTATGATTTTAAAAGCTGGTAATGAATGTAATGTCCTAGAGTTTATATGTGGTTCCTTTGTGGGGTTTAACGTCCCAAAGCGACTCAGGCCATGAGAGACGCCGTAGTGGAGGACTCCGGAAATTGCGACCACATGGGGTTCTTTAACGTGCACTGACGTCGCGCAGCACACGGGCGCCTTACTTTTCACCTCCATCGAAAAGCGGCAGCCGAGGCCGGGATTCAATCCCGCGTCCTTGGGAACAGTAGTCGAGCGCCGTAACCTCTGCGCCATCCCGGCGGGGTAGAGTTTATATGTAGGCTACCACACAGGAGCGGCCGACAGAGCTTTGGACATACGTTTACCGTTTCAGGAGCATCATTTAGGCTCGGCAAGCTTATCCCGGAGCAGTAAGAGGTGATTTCCCGCCGAATTAGCGGGCTATAAAACTTCAATAGCTTTTTAACGCGCATAAGCTGAGCAACGGAAGCCCTGTCCGAGCTCACCATAGACACGTCGGCATAGTTAATCAGGTGGTCTTCTATAGGCCACAAGCTGAACCTCGTTAACAATACCTGCAGTTCTTGAAACCATCCTGAAAAAAATAAAATGCGGCGCTCGGCAAAACAGGCCTGATATGGAGAACCTGCGGCCAAGCCTCAAGTAATACCATGTGTGCGGAACATGCATCAGAATATCACGCAAATGGGTAGTAGCACCACAGGCTCTTGGCATTTTTCTGCCCCAAAAGAGTGTTTAAGCGTCTTCCCTAGATTATCGGTACAGAAACACCCGGATATAGGTGAAATCATGCGTCAGTCTACGTGCCCTACGTGGTAGGAGGGCTGAATGAAAATCCCTCGGGCTCTATGATTCCTAATAATGAACAAAGAGGGTGGCGCAAGAAGGCCAGCAGTATAAGTTAGAAATTAATTAATTTAAGAATGTGTAATTGCTCCAAAATATGTTGGAACGTATAAGTTCATCGCATCAAACAGCTCGAGGAAAGACGGGGACTAATGAAAGGAGGACAAAGCGCTCTTTCTCGCAATGTTCGATGCGATGGATCTATACAAATTCGCCCAGATCTCTCTACTTCTGCGTATAAGTGCGAGCTTCGACTTGAGACAGACGGTTTTAGGCAAGGCAAGAATAAATAAGAGAGGGTTGCTTGGAAGCCTATTATATCAAAAATAAATTCAATGCTTTACGTAAGCGATGCTTCGAGACAGAACTAAGCGGCACAGTTTGATCATTTCTAACCACGATGAGGCGGATATTTTTGAGAACGGGGCACCATCACTTGTTGCAGGCTTGTTCTGCGACCGACCACACGCCTATTCATTAGCAAAATATCATAAGTGGAAAATATTGTCACACTCATCGCATATAATCAGATTAGGATCAATGTTGCACTGAGATCAGCTCGTGTACAAGAAGCAATTAATATCGCACCAAATGTCAAAAAGGAACCACTCACCTTTGCAAATAAAGCCTGCTTCAGTTCGTACATCCAAGTAACATTGTCACTCCATGAGAATCCATGGGTGAGGCAAAAAAGGGGTTTTGAGACGTTGACGCCCGAGCTGGTGTAATAAGCTGCCCAGTTTGTGTGGTTTACTTCGACCCCTTCACTAGTGCTGTTGGGGAAGAATTTAATTTTCGTCCCGATTTGTTCAGGGGTTTGCGGTCCACCAATCTCCAGAGCCATTCTGTATGTTGGATAGAAGCAGGATATATTTTCGTAGCAGGTGTAATTGCCTTGTCGCTGGTTGACATACGCCTTTATCTGCAATAAAACACATTACGAACTAAGCATTTACATATTTTTCGACTTGAGTAACTGACGCGATTTTTGCTAAACGTTCAAAATTTCCACTCTCCACTTTCATAACGTTTTCGGTATCCGTTAGCGAAAGCAAACTGCTCCAGCTCATATCGAACAAATACAATAATTCTCACCGTTTAGTCGAATCGTCAATACCTTTGGTAATTTCAGTGAATCACTTCTTTATGCGCTTTCTCTCGCAGGCTACTAGTCCATCAGGGTTGAAAAGGCGAATACAGGTAATGCAAAATGGCCTTTCCGCACATGTTTACGTCATAAGTCATTAATAATGGTTTGGTTTGCAGGTTTTAACGTCCCAAAGCGACTCAGGCTATGAGAGACGCCGTAGTGGAGGATTCCGGAAATATCGACCACCTGGGGTTCTTTAACGTGCACTGAGATCGCACAGCACACGGACGCCTTGCTTTTCGCCTCCAATGAAAAGCGGCCGCCGAGGCCGGGATTCGATCCCGCATCCTTGGGAACAGTAGTCGAGTGCCGTAACCGCTGTGCCACCCCGGCGGGGTAAGTCATTAATAATGTATCGTTTTTATACCTGCACTATTAACTATGTGCATAGCACCCGTTTCGCTTGTTGCTTGACCGAAGCTGTGAGGGAAGATTGGAAACTTTTTCGTTTATTAAGTACGGTTTTTGGCAAGCTGGCGTTAGTGACAGTGTCCTGTTCGCACGTCAATGCACTTGTCACTGTAGATACGCGAAAAGCATTCCATAATATTTACCGCAATCATATATATCGCTTCGTTCAAGGAAGTAATTGAGCGCACAATCTCTACAGATATACGATTAACTTCCTAGACGATCGCAGTGCATATTTCTGCATAGTAGGTGAGGATTCCTTTCCTTCTGCTATCGCCGGCGTCCACCTCAAGGTCCTAGTTTACTGTAGCCTGCTTTACGCGAAGTGTATACAGCTCGTTCGGCTGAAAAGCCGTCGAAGTCCCCGCATCTCAAAATGAGAAAAATGGTGACGAAAAATATGCTCAATAATATCTAATAAAAATCTGACAGACTCAAACTTTGACTAATATCCAGGGTAATCTCACACCTATTCGCCTCAACCTCACGATCAGTCATCTGGCCGAGCTAGAGGCTAGTTTCTGATAGGGATTCCAAACAGCAACAGATGCACCTCTCACGAGTGCAGGTATTCACTTTGAAGTGATATGCTGCTCTTACTCGCACCAAAAACCAACTTGAACGAACACATATAAAAGTTCTTGGTGGATGAAAATACAGAAGTGCAAGTGAAAATACGGTGTAATAGGCACTTCGCGTCTATTTCTAAGGCGAGGTTTGAACGCCCCCTTAGTTGTTGTTTTTTTTATTATTCGTATGGCCATCATTATTTACGATCTAAAAATTCCACACATCCCCCTCCCCCTTATTTTGGTTTTATTTTAGAGTTGCACGAATAACTGAGCCAAGTTTCACAAGCGTCAGCTATCGGGCGTTAGCCGCAGTCAGTGCTGTCGTTTCGATCTTGAATCGTTTTCACTGTTGGTAAGCTTCTGGGAACAGGTATAGATTGTTGCCCGATGATCTCGGAAGCTTGACTTCGGTCTTTGCATTTAGCGAGATGGCGTATGTGTATGACGTATATACCTAGGTTAAAATGGAGGAGCGGCGCAGTTGGAACGTGATGAAGACGATGCTCAGTTCGCAGAGCGAGGGAATGTCGCATATATACACAATGTGTGATCGGCCGCGGCGACAGCATATTGTTCTCGTGCATGGGTACGACAATAGAGACGAAGTTTGCTGCACAGCGCGAGATAATGCAACATGCGGGGCACAAGTCCGTATCGCCATCTGCGAAACATATGATGCACTACGTTTAGGAATGACTGAAAACTCTGATAAACGCAATTTATTTTACAGTGACCAACACAAGGCTCCTCTGGAGAGGTGGAGGCCTAATTCCAAAAGGCCTAAATTTATATACAAGTTTCTGACATCTGTTGGACTCCAGTCACCACCAGAAAAAGCACGAGATTCTTATTTCACCACGGCCTCGTTATAATAGATCTATCAATCACCCCAAATCCCAGGAATTGACACGCCATCTCATTCCGCTTGATTCTTCATGAAAAAGTGTGTGCACTGACAATAATTAACGGTCCCACAAGCTGAGTGTTAATCGAGGAATTCGCATGTTCGGTTTCATTATTCAGCTGGTGAGGCGATTTCACAAATGTCAAGAAGAATTACAAGCGAGAGAGACCTTTCAGTTGTCACATGTCCTTTCACTAGACGAAATATTTAATGTAACAGCGCATTTTCAGCTTCCATAGCAGAAAATAATAAAAGCTTATATAAAAAGATTTCTGCATCATCATATTCAAACTTTATCCTAGTCGCTCGCAGTCATGCCATCTTTCTTCCCATGTCAGCATTGCTCACCTTCCACAGAGACAGACGAAGGTTCCACTGACCGGCAGCGGACAGTGTCGCTGTACTCTAGAGAACACCAACTTCTCTCCTATCACAGTTAAGCATCCTGGTCACCCCTGCCTGCTAAAATATGAGCCCTGACATAAATAATGGTTGCAGAAAGGCACTGGCTGCCCAGCACAATTATCTCTCATCTGCGCCTAGCGCGTCGAACATCGACGCCATCATACCATATATGCAGCATATGTAGTTATCACACCTCGGCAGCCAGACTCACTGGTTCATACATATTGTTACGAACTAGGAAGCAGAGGGAAGCAGCGCGCGCAGGAGCGCTCGCGCTAGGCCCGCCGCGATTAATTACAACCTCTACAGTCATAGCACATTATCCCTCTGTTATCATTCTTTCTGTGTCCAGCGGCTTGCTGCCCCGTATCCTTTTGGTTGGAGGGGGGGGGGGGGGGGGGTACGTCAAAATCACTCATCATCCTGTCCCGGAGCTTTAGCGTTGTGTGTCAGCTTGCGCCGTCAGCAGCGGGTTCCAAAGAGCGCACGGCCTGGCTTCTCACTAGCCTGCCGGATCCGCCGCGACATTCTCGTTCCTCCACCCCATCCCTCGGCCCAACCACAACACATGCCGAAAGAGAAACTAAATGATCCCACCGACCCGAGACGCCACCCACACGACCACACGACAATAAGCGACCCGACTGGTCTGATGATCCCACTGCCGAGAGGCTGAGCAGAAGACCCCGTCGACCCAAGACGACGCAACATATTAGGACATCCCCCCGCCCATGATATGCGGTGCATGCCTGGACTTCGGCTTTTGGCGAGCTGTGGGCCGAAAGCATCTTGGACCAGGATTTGTTACGGAATCATCACAGCGGGAAGCCGTTGTCTTCTTCCTTATTCCAGTTCCCCATCCAGTCCCGCCCATCTTCATGCCATAGATCTCATAGACAACGGCATACTAATACACAATAATGTTACGGACGAGGAACGAGTGGACAGTGGCGCGGCAGGAGCTGTCGCGCTTGGCCCGCCGCGATTCATTAAATCATCTCACAGTCATCGGACATCTCTGTTGTCTGTTCTCCCGTGTTCATCGGCTTTCCGCTCCGTACTAATATGTCCATGTAGAAGTTCTTCTCCAGTCACTTTGCTAAGTGTAGCTGCCCATTAGCGCTCGTGTAGTCTTTCTTTTCGCTCGAATCTGCTTTTCTAGGCAAAATTCGGATTAATGTGAACCAAACAGCGCAATATGTCCAGCCTAAGATGCAATTCTTACCTTTTTACTTACTTTTATATCAAATCTAAAACATGCTCATCATCTGTCCCAACAAAACCCTTATCGGAGCCCTACATGACCAAATGCTACTGCAATCTCCGTGATTAACAGCCTCACTGAGAGTCACATATGTACTTTGGCAAGATTTTATTAGACCTCACTTATGCTAAATGTTACTTCTGAGAAGGCATGCAATGTTATGAAATATAATGCACCTGAACAAAGGTTTATGATTTCCACTAGTGCTTTTGGTAGCGTTTGTTTATAGGCATCGCTTAAGTTTGCCGCCTGTATAAGAAGTGTGTCTCCTGTTCATTTCCCGTTAGCTTCGCGCGTTTGACTCCATTTATTGTTTTACTTAATTTAGGTATTGGTTCTTAGTAACACCATACCTAATTGAAGCAATGTTCTGGCGCCCCTTTCTTCCAGTAGCCCTGCTTTATAGTTTTTTGCAATCTCGCATGTTCTGCACTGGTGGAAATAGCAAACAATAAAATAGAACATAGCATCCTCCAGCCGCAAACATTTATGTTCTAATTGGGCATGTCGACTCGACAGGTAAAAAAAAAAACTACCGCAATGCTCAAACGTCATAAAAAAGATGGAGCAGAACGAATTACTCCAGGTTATATATGCTAATCCCGATCAGAACTCGCCTTCCTTCCTGCAGCCTAGCAAAGTGTACACATGCACTACTTGGCCATAAGATGCGCCACGAAGTAATCTCTTTTCTTTCGTTTTCCCCTCCTTTACAAAATTCTATTGTTGCTTAAGCATAGCGCAGTATTGTAGCACGTGTAGGCATTGTTCGGCAGAGGGTGCTCCGAAGACAATCATAAAATGTTGGCAATACGTGCGCGTACCACAAGTCCGACAGCGCAGTTTAATTTGTTTTGCCACCAGGTATGTTTTCAAGGCCATGCTATCTACGAGAAATATCGATTTCATTGAAGGTGACCTCAAAGTGCAGACCTCTGCGAAATAAAAATTTAATAATTGTAAAAGCCTTTCAATACATTGAAAAGCAAGCTCACTTGATCAAAAAACGTGCTTTTAACCCAATTGACCGCTGCCGAAAGAAGTGAATCGAACAAAAACTTCTTCTGTCGCCTACTGTCTGTTTTGGAGCAATTCATCGCACTCTCTATGTCCGTGAAGCAAGGTAACCATTGATCCAATTCCTCTTCGGCCATGCTCCGCAACGCCTGCAATGAGAACAAACTGTATCAAAAAGGGAGAAATACACAGGTGCAATAATTAGGCAATGGTCGCTGCAGAGGCCTCTGAAAATTGTCCCTTACCGGAGCCGTCTTCTCTTAATAAGATAAGCTGTGCTTCTTAATTTTGTTCCATTAAAACAAAGCTTGCGTACTGTTCTTATAGCTACAGCGCCTCTTCAGTAGATAACACAAAGTTCTTCAATGTTAGGAACTTTATCAAAATAGAACTGGAAACTCACTTATCTAACCCGTAAAATAATTGTTTTAACCAGGAAACCTCTCTTCTTATGGCGCGATATATTTAATTGAGGCCCAAGTGACATCTGCATTTGGGCCTCCTCTGTCATGCGTCTCCAGGAGCGTGCAAGAATTCAAGAGGCAACAACATAAATTCGTCTTATCTTCAGAAACATAGTCTCAGCGTTTCATCGGAAAAGTGCGCGCTAGTAGCATTTACACGCTAATCTATGAATCCATATCCGGCATGCATCTATGGTCCTATCATTTCTTATTACAAAGCTCATCGTTCTTTTGGGATTCTGATAGGCTGCAATCTATCATGGAGCCCGCATTGAACCCTAATGAGACAAAAAGCTAACATCCATCGCCTTACTCCGCTTTCTTGGCGGACAGCATTCTGCACTTTTTTTTTTCCATTCCGGAAGCTTTCTGTATTTTTGCGATCTCATGAACATGCGCAATGTGAAAGGGTGATGCTCTTTTATGCGTTTTCGCATTCTTTGTATTCCTTTTTCCAGTGCATTGTCACATTGTCTGAATATTTCCCAGTGTTCTTATATATTTTTCACAATGTTATGCCTTGTCAACTGCATGTCAACAAACTCACTCCTGTAAAAATCCCTGAAGGGATTGGCAGTATTTTTAAATAAGACAAGAATCATGGGGCTCGTCGATACAGTCAATACTGAAGTTGTACCAAGCACGATTGTAAGCATTACTGCGTTACAGTACGCCCATACTTTCAAACACGTGCAAGACAAATTTGCGTGACCTCTCAGGCAGTTCAAGATCAGGCCCTTCGCACATGCATGGGCCTTCATTGGTGCGAATCAACATTGGGAAGAAGTGCACTCCCCAAAGACCGCCCGCTTTCGACGTATATATATTGAGCTAGACGCCTTGCGAATGCACATAAAACACATTTCAAGGGTTCTTAGCATTACCTTGCTCAGATGCCTCAGAAGAGACAGCATTCTGCACTTGAAAACCTCATAGCAACGCACCAGTCATCCATCCCAAAGCAGTTTGCTTCGGAAACATGACCTCCGTCGCCACTGTGGTGTTTGTGGCCCCCATGTGTGGGTCTCGCTATTCCGGGGATATCAAAGAAATCAGATTTATCAACGCCAGCCCTTCAGCAATTTACAGTGTTCATGCTACGCAATGACTACTGGGACCGTAGTCACGTCTATACGGATGGCTCGGTAACCCTTACTAGTTCTGCTTGCGCCGTCATCGTTCCTTACAACACGGCTAAGGCTTATTGTGAGAACGAGCGAGCAGTTTCCCTTTTAATACAATAAATAACGCTAGATGTTGGATGAGCGAGCTCATGCATATATCCCCGACATAGCCCGCGATGCTTCGACTCGTACCAGGTGATAATGGTAGCCGACGCAAGACATCACTCGTTGCGCGCCATGGGCCGTAGCGGCTTGCATGTTTCTTTTGCGTGGACAAGGCACACAGTATATTTTCATTTGAAATACTCTCCCGTGACTAAACTAAATCTACGCTTCATTGCCTCACTGTGTGTCCGGCGCCCCTAATTCGTTCAGTCCATATTGCGGCGAAGCTAATAAAGAGGCGTAGTTTGCATGAATGAGTCGGATATCCTGCAACACAACGCTGCCGGCAGAATGAATGATTCATTGACGAGGAAACAACACAATTATTATTCTTATATCGCATTCGCTGCTCATTCAGACAACCGCACGGTTTGTCACTTGACGCCTGGTTACGCTAATATTCAAAATGGACTCACGATCTAACCATTTCCTTTTAATAAAGGGGTTTTTTAAAGTTGTTGCCTCAGCATAAAGTTGAAACCTTGCTAATGAATTGGGGCCTTAGCCTAATAATTCTTGGTTAAATAAATTGAGGCATGCATCTATCATTGAACAGATGCATTGGGACCAGTAATTTACTATCATCATCAGCTGGACTATGTCCACTGCAGTTTGAAGAACAATATCATATTACTCCAGTTAAAAGCCCGTGACAGCTAACATTTGAGAATTAACTGATTATTGCATTTTACTCCACACATGTTACGTTATAATTCTTCAGAATATGAGCTCATTCGGTGCAGTAGATGTTTTCAACTGATTGTTTTACATTATTTCGAAAGGAGCTTACTGGTCTGACAACCAATGGCTGCTAAAGTCAAACGGCACGTCATCCCCATGTCGTCTGCTAATCACGGTGCCACCAGCACTCCTGCATGCAAGCCGTGGACAGTGGCCGCTGATAGATTTTATCTTCAGAAAAAAAGATTTTTTTCTCACATTCTCTTTTTTTCTTTGAGAAGCCTTTACTACAATATACGACCTTAGTGACCCTTGGAGAACAGCACTTGATTCGGGCTTCCGTCTGAAAATTTTCGAGGAGGATGATATTGATGAGCTCATACAGATTACTTAAGCATACTATCAGAAGCTTATTACTCGTATGTCATGAGCGTTAGTTCTTTTAGTAACAAGTGGTTCCGCATATAAACAGCGACATGTCCAATGTTTCCTTCCGCCTTCGGAGCCGTGAAATGAGGGCGGAGTTAGCGTTGTGTTGCTCATTGCTGAGAAATTTCCAGTCGCTCTTTCGGCGCAAATACTAAAAGGTAAATCCAAACAAACACGTTAACGCCAGAGCACACCTTTCAACATTAGAGGAGCAGACAAAACTTGACATCGAACGGTCCACTTGAGATGCCGTTACGTGAGCGTCACGGCCCGCACCGAAGAGCTGCCCAGCCCCCGTCGTCTCCGTCTCGCCTCGCTCGCCCGCAGCCGCATGCACGGGACAGGGATTGAATCCCGAGCCTAACCTTGTGTTTTTCTGGTGCTTGTCAAGCAAATGAATCGTGCGTGCTTATTATGTAAACCTACCACATTTATTAATTGGTTTGTGAGCCTGACGTCCTCGCAGGAATGCGCCTGTTCGCGCATCACGCCCCCCCCCCCCCCCCCCCCCCCCCCCCCCCCCCCCCTCGTTTGTTCACATAGATTTTGTATATAATTGGATCTGTGCTACTCGTTAGAACGGCATAAAGTGCATGGTGAGCTAGCAATACCCAAATATTCTCTTCTTTTGCCACCAGTTGTACCTTTATTTGTTTAAAAGTTGCATATCACTACAAGAAGCACCGCAGATGCTACGTCCCCTCCGTGTGTTGGGTACCCACGAGCGCAGCGCCCCAAGCTACCGGCTCCCCTGAGTATTACTCGCCAGACAGGGTCACACGACGCTTCCCGCTCAATGTACACGCCCTTTGTGATGTAAGCAGTCGTCAGTTTGTGGTCACTATTGCAAGAACTATACTCGATGGCCAGATGCAATCGCTAAAGGTTGTGGGATTCGGGCTTGCTGCGCCTGCCCTTTGCACGGCCGCCGCCC
>JAJIZL010000122.1:284464-300938 GCA_023969395.1 Amblyomma maculatum | reverse complement strand
CTCGAACCCGCGGTGGTTGGTGGCCTATGACCACGTAGAAACCACAAGGTTCAGCTGCAGACAAGCGCAGCTGTTTACGCCGTTAACTCATTGGGGTCAGGTTATCGCTCGGCTTCCAATTCGACCAAAGCAGATCAGGCGACCGTCCGCTAATCAGTTCCATCAGCGTCGCTGTGCAGAAGACCTCACACTACGACAGGTGCCTATTAGTCATGCTGGCGTCGTCAGCGGTGTAATGCAATAGATTAGGGCGTCAATGAGCTAAGGAACCTTACCGGACTGTCCACAAACTGTCACCGTTGCTACATTATGCCGAAAAAAAACATACTTTACTCTAAATCATTTTTTTTTGCAGTAACCTGTTCACTAAGAACTGTCACTAGTCCTTTGGTATTGCAGCCTGCATTGCAGACGACCATCCGTCGTCTATTCTCTTGTGATGTCACACGAGCATTTCGATATTGGTGGTCATAGTGCAAACAGCGCTAAGACAAGACAGAGCAAGAATACAACAAATTCGTCCTGGCTTAGCGCCGTTTCCACCATGATCGTAAACCAACAAGCCCAACTCTCCACTCTTCTGCATTTCAATATGGCGGTTAGCTTCGGTAGGAGGAGTTTCCCAATTCCGATTTCCGTCCCGTTTTTTTTTTTTTTTTTGTATTATGCGCCGCACTCCAGGCAATAAATCTCAGGGTAGAATCAGAGACTAGTGTATTATTCGCAGAAGTAAGAAACGGCAAAACGTCAAACGACCTTGTCATCGCACCTTTAACCCGGTCTTGTTCCAGCTGCATCCGCTTGACCCCTACGAAATTCTTAACCTAAACCGCCCACCTAACTGTCTTCTGCACATGCGGCGCTTTCCTTCACTTGGAATCCACTTTGTTAACCTAAGCGACCATCTGTAATCCGCTCTAAGCACTACATGCCCTGCCAGTGCCAATGTCTTCTTCTTGATTTTCATTAGAATGTCAATAACTTCAATTACTTTTCTAACCCATTCTACACGCTTCCTATCTCTTAACGTTACACCTACCATTACAGCTCCATTGCTCTCTACGTTGTCCTCAACCTAAGAGAACCCTTTTCGTTGACCTCCATGTATCAGCTCCTTAGGTGAATACAGGTAAGATGCAACTGTTATACACTTTCCCCTTGAGTGATACCAGCTAGCTGCTAGTCGCAAACTCCGAGCACTTGCTAAATGCGCTCCATCCCAATCTTATTCTCCATGTTACTTTCTTTTAATTGTCCACTTCTGCGGTTACTACCGATCATAAGTGAGCATTCGCCTACAAGTTCGTCATTCGATACCCATTGCAAACTGCTGTTCATCCCAAGGCTGTTGAACATTACCGTTTTCTGCGTACAACTTTTCAGGACTACCATTCTGCTTCCTGTCTAGGTCATCGATAATTATTTACAATTTATCCCCTGAGTTACTTGGCAAGAATGTCATAAGAGAATCAGAGATTACTGAGGTATAATTTATCAACCTTTATTGGTAACTGATCACATTCAAGGTCTGAATATTTTCTCTTCGTAAGTTGTGAATATTACTGGGGAGATTGTTTCTTTTTACCCAACTTCTTTCTTAATGGAAATTTTATTACTTTTTTTATGCACAACTATAATTTATTCGAAGCCAGGATAGATATTTTCTGTTCTTTCACATACGGATCATCCGCACCGTGATCTCGCAATACTTGGATGACTGCCGTGGTTTCTACTGAGCCAAATGCTTTTTACGTAATCAACGAATGAAATATATACGGGGCCTTTATATTCTGAGCATTTTTCTATCAACCGGTTGCTGGTATGGATATGATCGGATCGATAGTGGAGTACCTTTCCCGAAATCCTGCTTGATCCTTCGCTCCTAAGCTTTCCCTGATTCTATTAGTTATTCGCTTAGTTATATACATTATACATAACAAATAGTAAGCTGACAGGTCTGCAATTTTGCGTCCCCTTGCTTGTGAATTAAGTAATGTTACCGTTCTTGCGTGGCTATGGTAAAGTCGATGTCAATAGGATGTTGATGTCTAGAAAATCTCTATAAACGAATACATTCCCGCCCTTCAGTACAGTATATTTTGGCCGCCTTCCCTCAATAAGAACAGTGATATCAAACTTCACGCCCGCTAGTTCCTCAAAGAGTTGTAGATTACAGGTGATTAAATGCGATAGCAACTCGAAAATACAGTCTACCCGATCAGTGACAGAATAACGGCATATTTGTGCAAATGACTTTTTGCTAAACCGTATATCTATGCATTGGAAAATCAATAAGTTGTCCTTACAGATGTAGCACGAACTCAAAGTGCGATTGCATAAGGGGAAGCAAGGAGGCAAAAGCTGTCGATGTCGTCTTTGCAAAGCATTAGACTGAAATTCATCTAAATTATGTAGCAGACGATTGAAAAGGAAAGCGGGGTCATCGTAGTGTTAAAAGCAAAATGTAAGCTTAACTATGTAAGTAGTGTTAATGTATACCCAAGTACAATGTGAATAATAATTATTTAACAATGAAGAGTAATAGTTCGCATGTACAAGTAAAAAAGGGTGCAGATGATTAATTGCTTCAACAGATATATTCTATAATTAGCTGTGAATGACGATTAAAATAAAATCGAATTAGAAGCATTGAGTCAGACATTAATTAAAATTGGAGCTGCCACAAAGAATACAACTAGAGATTGTGAATACAACGTAAATAAGACTAAAATCACAATTTCAATAGGCTGCTCAGTGAATGAAAATGAAATTATAACTGCCTTGGTTTGGTGAAGGAAAACAAAATAAGACATTTTATCCGCGATGACGCCATTGATCGAGACACATTTTGATTTATTTATTATTAGGACTAAACATGTATACATCCCGCATAGTTAGATCATTGCTTCGCAGTTTATGCCATTAAGTATCAATGCAACTAAGCCAAGAAGCGTTTAATATTTCTCATGTCTTTCGGTTACAAATGCCCGCAGTGTATATATATACACATGTCAGAAAATCTAAATTATTATTAATAATAGCCACAGTGATGCGTAATTGCTCAAATACAGGCAAAACAATTACAAATGACGCAACAGCTTTGTGTGAAAGAGAACCAAATAGGTAAAAACTGTAAATATTCACACTGGTAAGAAAGAAGTTCTTACCGATATAATGTATGACAGCAGGAGCATTTCTTCTATTAAATCTTCGCTCCATTCTCCATTCTTTGTGGCGTTTCGCGATTTATGGGACGACATACCCGAAGGCTCTTTTCCTTCTACGCTAATTTCACCTTCATTGGCTGCTAAACACAGCACAATGGTAAGGACACCTGAAATGAAAATTCACAACTGACCATAATTTCCGACTTTGTCTTCTCATTCAGCATACACAGAGAGAAAGGCTCTGCTGAATGAACTAAAATGGCGCTATCTTCCGCCGAAGAGTCCACGCATTGGTTCAGGCCCGCAACTCATCCAAGGTAAAACTGGACGAGAAACCTCTTGTAAAACAACGGTTATTATTCCATATCCGAGTCACGTACCTGATTCCATTCTCTTAACAATATATGGATGGATGAAAGCTAGGAGCGTCCCCTACAATGAGGGTTTAGTAATAATCCCAGGCGCTCCTTAAGGGGGCATGATTCATCACAGTACGTAAGCGTATCAGGACCTAAAGCCACTTTTATATAATTGGAGTGTTTGGCTTGACTGGCTTGGTTTACAGGATTTAATTTTCCTTTGCAAAGTTTTACCACGTTTAGCTATGTACTTAACGGATGGTATAGTCCGTGCGTTATTAACATTAAGGAGGCCGAGTTATGGTCATATATTGCAACTTTATCACAGAAAGGGCAGCGAATGAAGTAAAAAATCTGAAAACCGAGAGATATACTAGAAGCTTAGCGCATGCATTTCAAACGCAGAGATTGTATAATGTTCAAACGGAATGCCCAGCGATGCTGAACTCGGTACCTTGACCTGTATTCCGAAGCCATTGACGGAGAAGTGTTCCTCGAGTGAATACTAGGTGGGGGCTTCACAGCTTTTTCATCATTTTATTTCAGTGTTCTCTGCGGATTGTCAATATTATTGAAGAAACGTCTACGTAAGAGATGACGGCCAAAGGAAATTCTCCGCGCTGCTTCCTTTCGCTAAATCGTTTGTTCCTATGTAAAAGCAACAATGTCGCACGCAAAGCAATAAACAACGGTGTTTGTTATACTTGTTTTACATTCTTCCCAAAGTGTGTACCTTGTGCCTCCGGCAAGAACGCCACTCTCAGCTCATAGTAATTTACGCGAATAAAGATGTTGTCTTGAATAGAAGCACGGCTGAAATAAAGCCGCTGGATGATTTAACTGTACTTACATGAAACATAAACGGTCCGCATCGCTGCAAGGAAACCCACGTTACGACCCATGTAACTCAAGAAGTATGCTTATTCCTGTAAAATACAAAGCACGTTAATGTAGCTTCCATAAATATGGACTTTGTACATCTTATTCATAATGTACAATAGACCGGCGAATTTATACTTCCCTTACATAATTATAAATCGAAATTTACAGCTTCTAATGCGGTTTTAAAATATCAATGCATTCGTACCAAGAGACATGAACCGGTCGCTGTTCATGACAGCAAAATAATTTCCTGTTGTAATCACACAGCTCCAAAAAAGATTGTAGCCCATTTTCGGTTTCGTTAATGTTATGTTTGGTGGAGCAATGAGTTTAAATGGGCTTGCAGAAAATTTTCGTTCAACGTCTTTCGGGAAGGAACCGGCCAAACTTTTCGATAATTCGAAATACAAACTTTGGCGTATCTCTTCACCTCTTTTGGTCTATTAAATGCTGCCATAAAATATTAGCCCTTTATATTTATATTTTTGTGTGCGTAATTACAGCCTCCTCTGTATTTTCACCATCACAAAAATTTAGGTGCGAATCAATAATTTTTCAGTTATTGACTGTTATGAAGCTAGAGCAGGCATGTTACCTGGCGACAAAGCTGCCGTGCCTGGTCAATACTGTGCCCAGAGCATGTGGACGATGCGGGTCGACTCCTTTCTTTCCACGGTGGAAACTTAGAGGGATACTAGCTAAGCCTTTAAGCTTATGAGCAACCGAGTTAGTGAATCCCGTCTGAGGATCCTCTTGCAGAACTAGGCTCGTATGCATACTGTTTGCTACAGCGTTAATAAGAAATGTCTAATTTAGTTTCTCATTTTATCGCACAAGACAGAGAGAGAGAGAGAGAGAAAATAGAACAGGAAGGTAGGTTAACCAAACGATGACCACAAGGCTACCCTACAAGTGGGGAGGGGCACAAAGGGAGAAAAAGGACAGAAAGAGCGCGAATGGGCTGGGGTCTATAACATGTCTAGAGATCTATAGTAAAAGGGGGTAAAGAGCGTGCAGTTAAAATGTTGAACTCAGCCTCGAGTCCTTTAAAAACGTAAGTAGCGCCTTCAGTGATTGCCTCTATGATGCAGGCGTCCACCAAGGGCCCAGAATCTTTTCTTCAGTAAGAGCACGAGTGTCCAAGCGGCGGAGTGTAGCAGCCAGAAAAGCATGCTCACGCTTGAACTGAGGGTAGTCACATAGTATGTGCGCATTAACTTCAACATATCTACACTGTTCAAACGTTGGAGAGTCTCCCATGCCAATGAGGTGGGAATATGCGTGTATAAACGCCACTCCTAGCCACAGACGACACAACATTGTAGCATCCCAGTGGGGGAGGCCGAGTGGTATCTGCATTTGAAATACCTGGTCAAAGTGGTGCGAGCGGGACGTCCACCCT
The DNA here is from genome assembly GCA_023969395.1 of Amblyomma maculatum. NCBI lineage: Eukaryota > Metazoa > Arthropoda > Arachnida > Ixodida > Ixodidae > Amblyomma > Amblyomma maculatum. The sequence goes on along the minus strand of JAJIZL010000122.1, from coordinate 295,128 downwards.
GCAGGCATAGACCATGATTGTCTAGTTACGTTTCGGGTGATTAGTCGAAGCTGCCTTGCCACTGGTAGATTATTTCGTGACCCTCTTGTAATGCCTGGTGGTGCAGATGGCGTACCTCCGCTACAAGTTGTTCATGGTCGCCATGGCTCAAGACCGATTGAAGGCATTCTAGGTCGGCATCGGGTGTTGGACTGTGGGTATCGGACAGCTCTAAAATGAAGTCGTAGGCTGAACGATTATATCAAAAATACAATTAATGCTCTTTAAGCAATGACGACACCAAAAAATAAAGAGAAGAACGCGTGATACTTCCAACTGATTGTACTTAAAGAACCTCACAATTGATTTACGCATATATAATTCATGCACTAGAATAAAGGAAGCAACAGAAAGGACTTGGTAATTTACCTACTACTGTTAAGAAATACCAACTTTTATATGGCTAACGCAACTGATTATGAGCTCAGCATAAGTAAAATTTGAAAACAAAAGACGCAAAACCTTGCTTTAAACGCGGTCTTCCACAACATTCAACCAAGCTAACGAAACCGCTTTGAAATATTCGTTAGTGCGAAAACACAAGACTGGAATGTCCTCAGGGATTATTATTTTTGATACTAGGGCCAGACAAATGTGTGCCACGGGGTGTCTAAGAAAAATAGAGCCTGCGCAGCAGAGATGATCATTGCACACTCTATAATAACGTTAGAGGCAGCAGATACGCATTTAGAATACGTATCCTCGGCCTTAGCCTCCTGACTGTTTTACGGGCATTTGGGCGTCCCCTATGCTTAGCGGTTGCGCACACTGCATCAGTCAGAATCGTCTTTGTAACTTGACCAGCCGTGACTGCCATAGCGGCCGTCTTTAAGTTAAGCTTGCTGCTTCAAGGTCTCGAACCAGCGCAGCATCAGCTGCAGCCGCCGCAGGGGCGTTCTGCAAGGCTGGCTCCTCAAAGATGTGCGGAGGAGCCCGCGGAACATTACCAGTAGTCTCCACAGCCGCCTTCTACAACAAAGGCCCCTCAAAGGCCTCCTGAATAGGCGGCACAGAATCGGCCGCGAACATAACTGAGGTTCTCTCTAAGGCTGGTTACTCTAGTGTTACTAAGAAGCCAGCGCATAATCAGCCACACCGACCACAGCGGCCGCCTGCTAGCATGACTACTTAAAGAGCTCATTTTAGCCAGAGAAGCATCACCCGCTAGTGTAGCCGTCTACATGTCTGACTCTTCAAAGTCTCCAGAGGAACCAACTCACTATTAGGTGCGACCGCTACAATGGCCGTGTGGGAGGCTAGTCCACATAAACTTGTGTCGCGATAGCGCAGCATGAGCTGCAACCACGTGGGTGCCGTCTGCATGTCGTCCCGTTTAAGAGCTGAGGAGCAAGACCACTATCAGTAACAGCCGCCACAGCCCCTGTCCGCAAGCGTAGATTATTCCTCAAAGGGCTGCCGAGGAGCCAGCGAAGCATACGCCGCGACCGCCCCAGCGGCGTTTTGCAAAACTTACGTCTAAGAGCTGTGAAAAAGTGCACCATCAGTATAAACCCCTACAGCTCCTGTCTGCAAGTCTGACTCATAAAAAAGCTCCAGAGGAGCCAGCGCAGCATCCTACGCGGCGGCCACAGCGGCCGTCTGCAATGCTTGCTAATCAAAAGGCTCCAACAAATAAGCGCGTCATTCTCTTTGACTGCTACTGCTGTAGTCTGCAGGCTAATAGCTGAAGCGCTACTGCGGCCAGCTCGAAAACTGTGTACCCAAAGAGCACCTGTTGTGCCAGTCAACCATCAGCGGCGTCCGCCACTGTGACCATCAGTAAGGCTGGTTGCTGACAGAAATCATGAGCCAGCATAATATTAGCCACGACCGCCACTGCGTCTATCTGGAAGGCTGGGTGCTCCAACGGTCCCCAAGGACCCAGCGCATCATCATCCGCGACCGCCACCATGGCCATCTCGGAGGCTGATTTCTCAGCGAGCTCATGATGTGCCAGCGGAGCATCAGTCAGTAACGCCGGACGCCTATTTGGAATTTAAGACGGTTAACAGTTAAGCTAGTTGATTGTCAGACATAATTACAGGACAGGTACTCACATAATGTATTCAATTATGTGAGTACCTTTCAGTTGATGAAACAGTTGGACTAAGCGCCCGTGGTGTCCTCTTTCTTGTGTGTGCTTGTGTTACGCTGAATATCCTGTAATTATGCCTATTTGGAAGGTTCGATGTTCAAACGCCACCTAAGGAGCAAGTGTAGCATCAGCCGTGGCCACAACGGCGGCCACCTCAAAGGCTGGTTGCTTAAAGAGCTCTTGATGTAGCGCCGGAGCATCAGCCTCTACGACCAGGACATTTTCTTGAAGGCCGAATCTTCAGACGGCTCCAAAGGAGCCCGCACCACTTCAGCCGCGACAGCTACTACAGTCATTTTGAAGTCTGGCTACTCAAAGAGCTAATGTAGCAGCAGAGCATTAATGACTACATCCACTACGGACATCTGGAAGCCTGGTTGCTAAAGGCTCTTGATTTGCCAACGCATCATTTACCGCGACAGACACTGCGACCATTTGGAAGGCTGGTTGCTCACAGACCTCAAAGGTGCGAGCGTCGCGTTGAGCGCCCTCTTCTCACTGAATAATACCTGCATCTTCTGGTGTCTCCTGCATGCTGTATCTAGAAAAATGTGGTCCATGCTCCCCACATCGCATGTAGCTTTGACAGCTCCGAAAGGCTGCCCGCCACTCCTCCCCTTTAGCGTCTTTATTAGCCTCATTCACGTCGGCAGCTAGTGCGCTGACTGAAGCGAGCTTCGTTCTCTTTACACGAAGACAAGTAGTCTTCTCCTTTGAACGGCCGCTGGCTTGCCCAATGTACACTTTCAATAAAAATGTATGTGCCTTGCATGTGCAGATCATGTGGCCCCTAGTCACGCGCGCAAAGAAATTCGCACTATTTGTGATCAAAGTGATCGCAGTGTTAGGACTTCAGCGCCTTAGATGATGTCATAATTTACTTATCAGGGTTAATCAAGAAGTAAGCGCGCACAACCGACTCGTACTCCCTCCTACATTTAGTAAGATCGATAGGGTACTGGTATTATCTTAAATTTCCGGTTCCCTAAAGTAAAACTTGGAAAGCCCCATACACATCGCATTGTCCTAGCAGGCCTTCCCGAAAAGTATCAAGCTTTTAAAAACATGAAGCGTTCGAGTTATAATCCAGGCATCATAACAACTTCAAGAATTTGACTTCAGCTCCACATTGCTGGAGCTAATCCCCATCTCATGAAAAGGCAGAGTAAGAGCAGCTATAAAAATATTAGCCACCCGTGTTATTTTGAACGCCACCTCGAATCTGCCAGCACTAGTATCATGCACACAAAGGTCAGAGCACGCTTGTTTAACCTCTACGAGAACATTATAGAGGTCCATGTTCGTAAAACCCACATGTTTCTAGCGAAAAGGAGGATTGGCCGGAACCATGCTCTCTGGAAGGGTATCATAGGAAGATTGCATAATGGCACCCCGCGAGCGTACGCGCAGGTAGCAAAAACAAAATGAATCAGGACGAAGTGGTTTCCCGATAGAGGCAGAGAAAAATTAAGGGGGACACTTAAGCTTCCCTTTTAAGGCTATTACACGATTGCGTAGGCTACAGCCCACATATAAAACCCGGTTTAACAAAGCCGTACAAACCTGCGTGCTTGGCCTAGGTATAGCGTTAATGCAATGATTCTGACTGGCTGATTCGGATATCACCTTTCCACGTGAAAGGAGAAACCCAAGTTGGCAACTCTTACCAAACGTAACGTTAGCCAACCGTACATCCAGCCAGTGCTCATCCATGTCAGGTGCCCGCTACCACAACTGGGCTTGGTCATGGGCGTAATTTCAATTCAAAGGAAAAGCATGCTCCGCTTACTTCTGCTCGCACCAATATTTTCTTACGCACACTACGAAGGCTTGATACCTTCGAGGCATTTGGAAATCATTGTCTACACAACTTATAGAGAATAGCTTTAATGCATATTGTTTATCCTTTACTGTTTATTTTGCGCTCTGGTATGCTCCGGCTTGGTCATTCTGGTTGTCTTTCATCGATCGATCCGACTTGAGTTGAGGAGCGGAAATCCTCAGTTCAATATCAGTTTCATAAATGACGCTTTCGTCCGGTTGATATAAACGCACATTATCTTTCCTGTATATGAGCTTCATACCATATCGGATGTCCTGTTTGAGTTGCATATCGGAAATGGCCCTTCCCGTATTAACTCCATACCACACATTGTCCATCTGGATTAAGATCCATACGGACATGGTCTGTAGGGTTCGACCGGCATACCGGGCTTGGACTCTCCGGTATAAGCTCCATTGCGAGGTTGTCCGGTATAAACATATTGCGGTTCGGTATAAACATATTTAAACTTCATACAGGAGTGGTCACGCCAGTGTGGAGTTATACCGGATATTTTAGGACTGGTAAAAAAAGCTTTGAAGCGATACACGATTTTTCACTAGGGTAGCGGCGATAAAGTGCCCAATGTTTCCGCTGGCTTTCAAAATTTTACCGATCACAATATCTCTATATTCCGCTACCAAACTTCCTTAACCGTAAGACCTGTCATTCACTGTTTGAATTTTAATATCTTCTGACAGTGGCTCACATGTAGAAGGCAGCAGCAGGCGGATAGAGACACACAAAATGCTTTACTCACGCTGTTTTGATTGTTCCTGGTTGGCTCACACGATCGATCGATATGTAGTCTACTAACCGCTGTAGTCGTTGGTGGTCAAACATGTGCCGAATTAAATAAATATCGGTTATTATAGAACAAATGGGGTAGGGTAATAAGAGGAGTGCGTCACCCCATCCTATATGGCCTGGGGTACATCACCCGATCACTTAAAGGGGAGAAGGATGGTGTTTGGACAATACAAGAGAACATTGTGCATTATAAATCCATACAAGATAGACAAGTGCACACGAGAGAGAAATACAAGAACGCTTTCTCTTGTTTATTATTATTTTACAATGCTGGCTAATATTCCCTGCGAGCAGAGCAGGCCGATTAATTTGTTCCCATCAAATTTTTACACATAGCAAAGTAATTACCGCCATAATATGTCCACCTCTGGATCCGTATTTCTCGAACGTATTAGGTGCGTCATATTTTGCATAAAATGATATGCAATGCATGCTGCTATGCGCATGACGTCTTTTGTAGGCAGTTATCTTTAGCAAGCTTCTGAATAGTGAAGTTTCGTTGAAAAACAATTTTATGCGGAAGCCGCAATGTTTAGGCGCCCACATAGGCAAACCGATCACGCTTTCTCGTTGAAATTAAAATCAGGCCGTTTGCATAGGAGACAAGGAAACATTATTTATGCACTTGGAAGAGCACTGACGTTCAATACCGGTTTGCACATACGACTGCCAGTTTCAATTATAGAAACCATGAAAATTTTAGAAGTAGACAGCGTGCTCCGATTGCTTTTGTCCGCACAAGTGCCTCAGTTGTCTGTTCGTGTGTGTGTGTGTGTGTGTGTGTGTGCAGTTAATGTAGTCACTCTTGCCTGTGGCCGGCAAAGGCTTGAAGCTTTTCAATTAAAAATTTTCACGACAAAGTAGGATGCTTTGCGTACCTTCAGTTCAATTTCAACCATTCAGGGTTCTTTGACACACAATGCTAGCTCCCGCCGGGGTGGCGCAGTGGTTACGGCGCTCGACTACTGTTCCCAAGGACGCGGGATCGAATCCCGGCCTCGGCGGCAGCTTTTCGATGGAGGCGAAAAGCAAGGCGCCCGTGTGCTGTGCGATGTCAGTGCACGTTAAATAACCCCAGGTGGTCGAAATTTCCGGAGTCCTCCACTACGGCGTCTCTCATAGCCTGAGTTGCTTTGGGACGTTAAACCCCACAATCCAACCATCCAATCCATCCAGCAAACGAGGCTTTGTACCGAAGGCTACACTAGGCTAGTAGACGGGAGTTTCACTCTGTCTGTCGGAGGCCTCACCAGCGCATGCGCTCTAACCAGGGCAACTAGCTGCGTCGTTGTACAGATATTCCACCACTGCGTCGACTAGTGGCGTCACGTGACTCATTATACAGCTGCACTGCGGGCGCACGAGACATTCGTGGGCGCACCCAGTGGCAGGTCATCCCTCAAGTCAGGTACGTGGTGGTCACCACAGAGAATAGGAGAATAGCATCATGCCAGCAGAAGCGCGCACAGCTGCGGAAAGAAGGTCAAGGGTAGTTTCCGCACCACGTATGCGCGCGTCGCCTAGGAAAGCTGACCGAGTGGGACAGGAAAATCATCTGCCGCATCGAATGCGCAGGGCATGAAATTGGGTTTTGAAAAGAACGCCGGTGAACTTTGATGCACTCAATGAAACGCTGGTTACGTACGATACAACGCTCAGCCACCCATAGCCAAAGTCCTTGCTCCACATTTGGTTCAGCACCGTTGAGCTATAGTAGGCACTATAGTTGAGCTCCTCTATGTTTTACATTCTGCCCGCAGCAATCTCCTGTCGCGCGCGGTAAGGATACTAGCTACTCAGTGCTGATTAAACTCCTTACCACGAGAATGTGTGATGTCGCAAACTCTCATTACTAAATGCTCGAATATGCATGAATCAGTGTTCAATCAGGGGAAACGCGTTCGAGTGTGTTCAGCCTATTCTCATTGTTATCATTGAGAGCTGTAAAATATATAAAGAAAAAGAAGAACAGACAATCCCGTAGCTCGACTTCAGAAACGAAAAAGGGCCATTAATCTGAGCACAAAGCAGAGAACAAATGCCGAGCTCTTGCTCCCGAAAGAGCAGCCAGCAAAAGTCAGCGCGTTCCTAGGTTTCAAGTAACAAACCGAAGACGGCATGGTCCACTTTCCCGGAACGACCGGGGAACGCGCGGTTGGAAACAAGGGTCGGCGTGGCACCCCGCTGAGGAGAAGGAGGAGCCTGGGCCGGCGACGAGGAGGCTGTGCGAACGTGCGGGGTGCGAGTGCTGCTGGGAACGAATGGCCGAGAGGAGGAAGAAGGGACGAGACAGTGTGGAACGCACCCTTCGTCGGAGAAAGACGCGTGTAAACTTTGCTGAATATATCCAGTGTTTTTTGTTACCGTTAAAGAGGTTTTGTCCGCTTGTTTTCTTCACTTTTATTCGAATCCCCTAAAGTTCAAAGTTGTAGTAACAACGTTCAGTCTAATATCAAATCAAAAACTGCTACATGGTGCCGAAACACGGGATGAGAAGATAGTGGCGAAATCCGAAAAGACCACGACGGACCAAAATAAAAAAGCTCAAAGCGAAGAGGCGAAGTCGATGAGGGCAGAACACGATTATCATCAACGAGGCCACACCAGTACTGCCGATAGCCAACGTTCAACAGTTAACAGCTCTGCTTCACAGACTGGAAGTCAGCAATGATGAGCTGCGGAAGATCAACGATGAGTTGGAGAGCTATCTACCGGAGGAAGCGTTCGAGACCGAGTTTACAGAAAGCGTCGAATACGACCGGGCCATAAACCTCATCGGCTAACTGAGAGCTCGAATCGCAGCTTCACAACAGACTGCGTCTGAACAGAACGCCGAATCGATGCAAACGTCCGTGCCGACGCCCAGACTCACTGCAATCAGGCTTTCGAAGCTGCAGCTCCGGTCTTTCAATGGTGAGCTTGCCAACTGGCAGTCGTTTTGGGAATGTTTCCGCGAAGCGGTGCATGATAATCAGGCCCTGTCCAAAGCGGAGAAATTTCATTACTTAAAGAGCCTCCTCACTGGGCCTGCCGCGTCGGCAGTTAAAGGGTTACAAGCGACTGAGGCCTGCTATGAAGACGCTATACAGATACTGCAGCGCCGTTTCGGAGACAAGGGGCTAATCGAACAAGAACACCTTGCCGAATTAAGGACGCTACCGCCCGTGTCGTCATCAGGAGATGTCAGAGGTGTAGAGTTCCTAGTTTTCTTTGTTAGGTTAGTCCCACTGTACAGCAATGCACCACGGAGCGATGCTAGCAAGGTCGCGCCACGATTCTCCTTTACTGCGCGTTACTCGTTCGGGTGGCAGGACCGCGCACGCAGGAGCCTCAAAGAAACGACACACACACGTTCGGTAACGTTTAAGAGACTAGGTTTATTTTACAAGAGTCGGACAGCACTGGAGAGGAGAGAAACATGAAAGGAGGAAAAGGGAAGAGGGAGACAGCTTTCTGCTGCGGCTTCGGCATGCTGGTCTTCGCGGGGCAGGAGCGGGCCATCTGCAGCTTCGGCTCGGGTTTCGCTTGCGCGTTCGAAGTGCGGAACAATTCCTGGAATCCGTTTGTGTTCTCGTTTCTTCTTCCTGCGCTCTTCTGGTGCCCCCCTATGTGCAGCGTTTTCGACACGTGTATTGTCCATTTTCTAGTGCACGTTAAAGAACCCCAGGTGGTCGAAATTTCCGGAGTCCTCCACTACGGCGTCTCTCATAGCCTGAGTTGCTTTGGGACGTTAAACCCCACAAACCAACCAACCAACATCCTCCCCCCCAAATGAGCTTCAGCTCATTTCTGTTCTGAGCGTGGGACATCCTCGCCTTGGAGTTCGAGAGGAAAAAGGGCCTGCACTAGTCGCCGAAGCTCCCTCTTGTTTGGGAGCGCAATTGTGCAGGCGCGTACATTGCCGTCCCTCCCTGGGAAGGTCTCCTTGACTCGAGCCATCGGCCACATATGGCGGGGCGTCCGTTGGTCGCCTAAAAGCACAATATTGTCTTCCGTAACTTCGCTGCCGCGTGGCTTTGGTCCAGTGCGCAGACCTCATCTCTAGGAGGTATTCGCGCCTCCATTGTCTCCAGAATGAATCAACGAGCGTGATGCGGTACTTCCATCTCCCTCGCAGTATTTCACGCGTTGACTCCGCAGAAGTGGCTGCAGCAGTAGATGGCAAAGCTGTAAGCCGATGCCCGACAATGAAATGGGCTGGTGTTAGGGGCGCTGGCTCCCCCGCATCCGAGTGGACGTAGTACGTTAGGGGACGGGAATTTACGACCGCCTCGACCTCTGTTAGGACTGTGCGCAGGCCGTCAAAATCGAGACAGCTTCTTCCAAGGGTTTTGCGAAGACAGGCTTTCACAGTACGCACCATCCTTTCCCAAAAGCCGCCCCACCATGCCGCTCTCTCTAGAATGAATTTCCATGATATTCCATTTTGTCCGATGTAGGTGAGGACTTAAGCTCCCCGCGCCGCTTGGAACATCTTTTCGAGGTCTTTTGATGCTCTCTTGAATGTTAGAGCGTTATCTGAATACATGACTTTGATCATTCCTCGGCGGGAGACAAATCATCTGAATGACATGAGAAATGAGTTTGAAGTGAGGTCGCCGACGAGTTCGAGATGGATTGCTCTGGTTACTGCGCACGTAACCAGAGCAATCTGGTTACGTGCTCGTGTCGTAACCAGATTGCGTTACGTGCCTTGCGTGTCGTGCCTCTGTCATTGAAAAATAAAGGGCCCGCAAAATCGACACCTGTGATCTGAAATGGGTCAGCCCTTGTGACACGGTCTGAGGGAAGGGGGGCCACAGGCTCTGCAGCAGGTCGTCAGCGTTGTTTCTGACACTGAAGGCAGCGCTGGATTATGGATTTTACAGTCTGTCTCGCTCTAAGTACCCAGTAGCGCTCACGAAGGTGGCATAGCATGTCTCGCACTCCTGCATGAGCAACCGTTTGTGCTCTCGCGTTATGAGCAACAGTGTGAACCGGTGTGCTGAGGGGAGTATAGCGGGGTGTTTTGTGCTCTCCTCTTCCGCGCAATGTTGAAGTCTGCCACCAACTCTAAGTATGCTGTCAGCGTCGAGAAAAGGGTTGAGAGCTAGAATGGGTGATTTCTTGTCCAGGGTAGCTGACGATTGAATGGCGCTTATTTCTTCAGAAAAGCTTGTCCACTCCGCCGGGGTGGCGCAGTAGTTACGGCGCTCGACTACTGTTCCCAAGGACGCGGGATCGAATCCCGGCCCCGGCGGCCGCTTTTCGATGGAGGCGGAAAGCAAGGCGCCCGTGTGCTGTTCGATGTCAGTGCACGTTAAAGAACCCCAGGTGGTCGAAATTTCCGGAGTCCTCCACTATGGCGTCTCTCATAGCCGGAGTTGCTTTGGGACGTTGAACCCCACAAACCAACCAAAAGCTTGTCCTTTGTGACACTCGAAGCCAGTACTTCTCGGCCTGTGCCAGCTCTGTCGCAGTTAATTCTCCTCCTTGTTTCTGGGAAGGGTTTCGAGAGTTATTCAGAAAGCGCTGTACCCATGCGGTTACCCGAATAACTCTGGCCTGTTCGTTTAACTGAAAAGCATTTGAAATCCCCGTTCACAAAAAACTCGACATGCGCCAGCGCTGGCGTTGTTTTTTGTGAGATAAAATTAACGAGCATTGCGCTGCCAGGCAGTAGCTTGCAGCTAGCATGGCCGCGCAATAACTAGACGCAACGTTTTCTGACGTCAGGTTTGGCATAAGCTGCCAATTCGGGCTTCTCCTTTCATATGGGAAGGTGATATCATAACAAGCCTGCCAGGACTGTTGCATTCGCGTTACCCCTAGGCCACACGGGAACGTTCATTCAGCTTGCTTAAAGCAGTGGTTTAGTAAGACCCCGCCGGGGTGGCGCAGTGGTTGTCATGCCCCTTG
>JAJIZL010000122.1:248840-284454 GCA_023969395.1 Amblyomma maculatum | reverse complement strand
TTTAGTAAGACCCCGCCGGGGTGGCGCAGTGGTTGTCATGCCCCTTGGCTGATAACCGTGTCTAATGGACTTTCATTACCACACGTTCGCCCATCAGACTCAAGACCTCCTCCACAGCGTCTTGCTGCTTCAAAATTTCTTTTAGTTTATACACTTGTTCAACAAAATAATCACATACAGATCGTGCATCGACATCACAGTGTCTATAAGCCATCCTACGCCTCCAAATACTGTGAAGGCCCAATAGCATGATGAGGTCATACTGAAAATCATCATTTTTACTGATGTAATCTTTTACTTTTACTGATTTAATTGTACCAATTCGTGCAATAAAGAAAAAAAAAAGCCGGGGTGGTGCAGTGGTTACGGCGCTCGACTACTGTTCCCAAGGACACGGGATCGCATCCCGGCCTCGGCGGCAGCTTTTCTATGGAGGCAAAAAGCAGGGCGCTCGTGTGCTGTGCGTTGTCAGTGCACGTCAAAGAACCCCAGGTGGTCTAAATTTCCGGAGTCCTCCATCAAACCAAACCTTTATAAGCACTGTATCATAAAAACAAGCCTAATATTTTTTACTGCTATTTGTATGTGAATTTCACTTGGTTAACGCTATAAATTACTCTTATATTCCACCCAGTTAAAAAAAGTTCTATGCTCCTTTTGGCTTGCAATGAGCTCGAGGCGCAAATTTTAAATTCGTGTTTGCACCATTATGATACACGACTTGAACACGCGACTTAGCAGAGTTGGAGCCCGTAAATTTACAATTACAATTACAATCACAATTTACAGCTCTAATTCTTCAAAAATAGAAGCGCGTACATTTTATTTATCATCGATTATGGAATGGGAGAAGCCTAGACCTCATTTTTATCGAAGATAAAAATATTCTCTTCGTGCAGAAGATGAAAGAGCTAACACTCGAAGTGTTTGTTTGGTTTGGGGTCATTAGGTTTATATTTCATGGACTCTACAAACATGAAAATGCAAGCATGCTAATTAATTCTGTTGCAAAATTAATAAAATTCCGTGTGTAATCAAGCTCCGGACGTTGAGATGCCTCCAAAGAAAATCTAGCAACATCACGCCTTACGTACCGTAAGTAAAACATATCGGCGCGGCTGAAAATATTCTCGGGTATTAAAGGATAGCACTCCTCCTCCCTCCTCCTCCTCAGCGCTCCTAAAGAACGCAAGTTGCAATATTCAGAGCTGTCACGCGTTGAGGATGCCTGATCCGATGTTTTGACAGAATGCTGTTAACTTAACTGCTTAATTTGTAATGAGAGTAAAACACCCCAATCAAAGCAATCAAAGGAATCAGCGGGGTGCATGGTCATTCTTTGGTACTAAAGTATCAGCTCTAATGTAAACGTTAGTGAGATCAGATGACAGGGCACTGTTTTACATCGGCGCCTCATACGTTCGCCACTACCGACCAGCAGTATTGTCCGACGTTGTTAGTGCCGTTGCTCTTATTGGTTATGCTGTTTCGTTGGGTCACAACCACGTGGTCTTGTGCGGATAATTCAAACGAAGCCCCGTATATGGGCTTTAACTTGTGAGTCTCCCCGAAGGGTGTTTCAAGTTCACCAGCGAACAGAGAATGATGGATCCTGGCACTGACCATGACCTCTTCAAGTTCTTTCACATTAAAAAAAAAAAAAAGAACACTGATTGTATATCGGCAATTTTGAACCCGGGTACTCTAACATCCTAGCCATTGAGCGGAGTTATGCGATTATCAACCTGGCTCGTTATAAGTAGTTTAAGTTTGGGTACACATCCGCCGTTTGACTGGGTGCTCTTAGATGGCGCCACATGTAGGGTTAAATTTGTGGCTTTAGACTTTATATCTTAAAATTCGCTCTATCGCTTTGGAGATATATAGAAGATATAAAGACTGGACCCAAGAAGAAATGGAATTAATATGGGTGCCGACACACTCGGGGAACAAAGGAAACGAGTTGGTTCACATTATAGCTCGAGGTTATGTCAGCTAAACAGTGAGCCAGGTTGATTGTCCCAATTTCTCGAGAGATGCACTTGTCTCATTTCATGACAACACTAATCACTTTAAACTAGAAAAGCGAGTATAACCTCCACAAGACAAGAAATTTGACAAAAGGCAGGAAGTAATCTGGCGTCGGCTCCAGACGCGTGCCTTCTTTAGCCCATCTAAATTAGCGCACATGTACCCAGCACAATACAATCCAAATTGTAAACCCTGCTGCAAAATAGCCGGGTACGATCATATATTGCGGAGCTTTAAAAAAGCGCCGCCACCGGTCGACCTACTACCAGTTCCTTCTCTCGAGCGGTGGGAGGCTATACTGGCCACCTCAGACCTGTTGACGCAAGTTCCGGCTACTGAGTGGGCTCATAAGGTCGCCGAGAGCAACGGTCACTAGGCCATATAAGTGTAGCGCCCACAAATCACCAATTGTTGACAACAAATGTTTTCCAATAAAAAAGAATTGTGACTTCAGAAATCAGGCGCTCCATTGCGCTGCATCTGATTGGGCTGTCTACGGTTAAACCTGCGCCATTTCACGCGACAGCTTCCAGATGGCGCTTCTGACTATTGATATGACTAAAACGGCAACAACCGTTTTTCGCCCCGCTTCTTTGCAATAAAGCTCTACGCTATGACTGAACGAAAATGAAGAATTACAGGATGTTTGTGCAGATTTAAATGTCCCAACGAAACGAAAAATCACTCGAACCGAAAAAAGCAGTGTCGGAAGTCATCATTAACAAGACTTCTGAAAGGCCAAGTGCCGGCACTGCCTATATACAGAAGGAAGAAATAACTTCGACTTTCCTTAAGCTGTTCACAGGCAACAAATGACAAATATAATTGTACATGATCTTTCAATTTACTGATAGAGTAGCTTTAAAGCTTTGCAGCACTAGCGTAGTGACCGCTAGTATGAGTGTTTCCGCTGCATGTTTGCAGAATATTTTTAAATATTTGCACGGATTCTAATAGTCAGAAAAACTATACAAGGAAGTGTGCGTTCTTTAAAATCGCTGATGCAGCAAATGCACCACTAATCTTCATTGAACTAAAGCGAGAACGCTTCTGAATGGAGTTCTAACCATATCGAGTAAACCTCAGGGTCCCAGATAATTTCCGTGCACTATATCGAACCCGAGCCTATAGCCTGCTCCCTTACACGCAGAGACGCGGCAAGCTTCTGTGGCTCAAGGCATGACGGCAGTGCTGACTAAGTATAGAACTTAAACAGTCATAATCACCAGTTGTCGAAATTTAGTCCGCAACGGCAGAGTCATTATTTTCTACGAGCTTTTGCAAAATACTTATTCGCAAAAACAGGTTTTACTGTCTATCGCGGCCCTCTTCATTTGAATGCAGTGGCAAAATTTTGGGCCTTTTTATATAGACACGTTGGACTTGTAGTCAGAGTTTCAAAAGCGGATTCTTCTCTGCATAAATTGCCGAAATAAGAAATTCAATGCTCATTTTCAGCTGCGTTTATAATCGCGCTAAGCAAAGCCAGACATTTCCTAGAGAAAATGTCTGGCTCAATTACTCATCATGATTGTCGTTAAGGGAGTTAGCGTGCGGGGTTTAATTCGCATCTATTTGAAAAAAATTAGCGAAATCTCAAGCGATGCGGAAAACCACCCGCCTTAAACATAAAGCTCGGCTCATAACCACCCGTTATAATAAAAGCCGTACAACGCGCAGGAGTAGCCTCAAAGAAGCCTGTCTAACTCGGAATGCTGGATTACTATAGAGATAAATGTTTACAACACATTTAAAACTAAAAGAACTAGCATTACGTTAAAATTATGTAGTGGTAGCTGTTTGAAAGCGCGTTTTTCTTTTTTGCGCATTCTATTATCTGCTAATCGGATGCATAAAGGTTTTCCGCAAGAGAGGAGGCTTGGACTGAGATTTAAAGGACTTCAATATTTATTGTATCCATTATTTCTTCTCTAATGATATTGTTATTCAGCTCTGCTCATCCCTGTTCAGTGGATTATTATTGATGCAGCGTTGGTTAGAAGCATTCGTATGTCACTTTCCAAGCAACGTTCTGGACCTCTGACCATGAAATTGCTTAGCCTGTGCTGTTGCTTTATTAATTACACATTTTTTTCTGCTATGCTGGAGTTCTAAGAACGTGCAGGCAGAACGTGCTATATATGCAGGTGGATATAAATAACTACGAACAGAAAGAGAACTCCTACATGTCCACTACTGTATTGTCAGTCTCGTCACGGCAATGAAAACTCAGGATTCTGTAACCAGACAATCTTACAATACTACAAATGGAGCATCAAATAGCAGCACACCTGGAAAGATGCGCCGATTGTCGGAATGGCATCTTATAACTTGCATATGGGTTTCTAGAAATGACTCAAGAGAACATCTAAAACATGCAAACACCGTTTGAAGAGAGACAAAATGGCCAATACTGAATATCCTTTAGCACATGGCCCCATTCCCAGCGATAGAAAACATCCTCACGGACCGATATTACGAGTGTGGGTGGAAAGGAGCAGCCGGTTAGTAAGGATTTGTAAGCGTTTTCACCAAGATGAAAGCAAAACCGACGAAAACCGACAAAAACCTCACATACTTATGGTGTTTGCGGTACTCTAGGGGGAATCCTTACGATATAAAGTGGACAATAAACCTGTTTTCGTGCGCTCAGGGTGGCTTTATAAGTCAGTTTGTCGTCAAAAATATCCACCTGTTTGCAGACATTTGAAGGGAAACAAAGGGCGTATTTAATTAAATTCATAATTTCCCCAATTGAGTGGAATGTTTCACTAAACTACAGCTAGATACAAAGACACCTTTATGTGCGAAATATCTTATTAATGAGGGCTTGGCTTCCGATTAAGAAGACACTGAGAGCTGACAGAAGAAAGCCAGTTATTTCGTTTAACGTTGACAGATAGGCTTTCCGCAGGTGGCAGCTTCGCAGAATGAAGGATTTTCAACAGAAAGTTAAAATATTTGCCATTTCCAAAATCATATAAGTGATTAACAGAAAAAGCAAATACATTCCTCTTATATCTGACAACGCCTTGGCGCGACAAAGTAAAACCGAGTTTTAAATGCCACTGTGGTTTGAAACAAATCCTCGACTTGAAAACAATATTCACAACATCAGCCTTTCCGCATTACAGACCGCTCTAGTCTGTGTTCTCCCTCAGATATTTCTGCTGAACGCCAAAAATATATCTAAGGAAATAATGATCGCTCTTCAAATACCACCTAAAAATGAGAGAAATGCACACATTCGCTTCACTTGCCGCACCTCATGCACTTCAGATTACCTTGATATGAAGAGGCTGATTGTTATAAGCAAGAAACATCATCATATAATCATCATCAGCCGGACTATACCTGTGCTAGCAGCATTCACTTGACCCCTGCTAAACCTGAAACACCCACTTAATATTCTGCCGCCCCCTGCTACGCTTTCCTTCCTTTGGAATCCAAATGATTACTTCAGAGACTATGGATTATCCTCTCTTCGCACTACATGTCCAGCCCATGCCCATCTTTTTAATTTCGACTAGAAAGTAAGTAACATGAGTTATTTCTCTGGCCCACTCTGCATGTTTCCTATCTCCTAACGTTACACCTACCATTTTCCGTTCAATGGCAATCTAAGTTTTCCAGAACTTATGTAGAACCCTTTTCCTTAATCGCCATGTTTCAGCCCAATACATCATTATCGGTAGGATACAACTGTTATACACTTTTCCTTTGAGTGATAGCTTTAATCTGCTTGTCATAATGGGCGAGTACCTTTCAAATGCGCTCCATCTCAGTCTTATTCTCCTAGTTATTTTCCTTTCGTGGTCAGGATCTGCGGTAACTAGCTGTCCTAAGTAGACACATTCGACTACCACCTCCAGCGTTTCGCTACTTATTTTCAACTGCTGTTCTTTTACCAGGCTGTTCTTAAACTTCTTCATGATAATCTTTAGGGCTACTTTTCTTCTTCTAGCTAGATGTTTAACCATTAGTTGCACTTGGTCCCTTAGTTACTTAGCAAGGCAATGTCATAAGCGAATTACAGATTACTGAGATATTCTCCATCGTCCATGATGCCTAACTATTCCCATCTCATGTCCTTGAATACACCCGCTCAGCAAGCTGTAAATAGCACTGCGGAGATGGTGTCTCCTTGCCCAACACTTTTCGTAATTAAAATTTTTGTTACTTTCTTTATACAGAACTATTTTGCTTCCACTGCTTTCCCATACAGCTCATCTACACCGTGATTTCACAATGCGTTCATGACGGCCGAGGTTTTTACTGAGTGAAACGCTTTTACTTAGCCAATGAATGCTACCTATAGGGGCTGGTTATAGTGCGAGCATTTTTTATCACCTGCTTGATGATGTGGATATGATCGATAATAGGATACCCTTTCCGAAGAGCTGCTTGATCGTTTTCTTGATTGAAGTGTAAGGTAGTCTTGAATATCTTAGTGGTTACCTTAGTAAATACCTCATATGTATCAGATAGTAAGCGGAGTGGTCTCTAATTGTTCAATTCCTTTGCGTCTCCTTCCTTATGAATTAGGATAATGTTAGCGCTCATCCATGATTATTCGATATCATCATGTAGTGCGTATTCAGTGTGATCAGTTTTTATACCACAATATCGCCTCCGTCCTTCAACAACTCTTTAGTTACGTGATCTTCCCAAGCTGCTTTCCCTTAAAAACATCTGAAGCTTTCTTAACTTCGTCCTTCATTATTGGCGGAACGTCTGAATGCTCTTCCCTGCAGCAAATTTGATTTTTGTCTAGACTACATTCGCTACTGCAGAGTTTCATATAGAATTCCTCGGCTACCTTGGTTATCTTGTCCATGTTAGTAATGACACTGCCCCCGTTGTTCCTCAGTGCATACATCTGACTTTTGTCTATACCTAACTTCTAGTGTACTGTTTCAGGCTTCTACTGTTTTTTAGAGCATGCTCAATTTTCCCCATGTTATACTTTTTGAGGTCAACCACCTTCTGCTTATTGATTAGCTTGATATCTCTGTAAGTTGTATATGGTCTTTTGGGTTGGAGGATTTCATACAATGGGGTTTCTGAATCAAATCTTTCGCAACGAAAAATATTATTGGCAAATAGAGATGACCGGGAACTCGGGAAGATTTATTAGTTCGTTCTATTTATAATAAAGAGCTCTAAAACAAACCACGTTGATAGGTACGACAGAACGCATCATATTGATATGTTTTTTGGCCTTTAAAACGCATGCTGTCAAGTCTAATGTATCAGAGCAATGCGAAATAGTTGTAATAAAACAGTTATCGGTTTGAAAGGAGGTCGCATGTAGAGGAAAAGACCATCGTTCCAGAGCTTCTATGACTTTTACTCTCGCGGGAAATATTCTCGCCTTGCCAAGCCGCGTACGCGGCCTTTGTTTCTTTTTCATCAGCCACCGACCATGCGACGAGCTGTTAGCCTTGGCGCAGTATTGTTTTCGCAATACAAAACTCCTGTACGATTTCCTTTTTCTCGCCGACTGCTGGCATCTTCTCCCATTATGCGTGGATCATGGCCAGCCCCGCACTTCCGCTTCAATTTTCTGCACTATATATATATATATCTTGTGAACAATACTTCATCAATTTGTACATCTATTATCTCACACATACTTATGAGACTATCAAGAATCTACCGCATTTTCTGAACGACATCCAGTTTAAATATAGTACATTGTTTTTGGCCAATCGATACGAAAGTGCCGCCACTGCTTGGGATCTGTTTATCAGACTCTGGATTCAAGGGTCGTAGAGTGTTCGAATCCCATCTCATTTCCCCAAGTGACTGGAGCTGCACGAGGTAGCCGCTCCTGCAAAGTCAACCCTACGATATGGTCACGTGGCGTCGTACAACTCAGCAACCAGTTGGGGCCCTGTCATTTCACACACCAAGTCTGATCGACTTGCCGTAGCATGCTCGTAACTTTTTATACACAACGCCTACAATGACGATGGCCAGTTTCCGTTTTGCGGTGCTCTTGAAAGCTGTCATAATAAACGAAGAATTTATGAATGCTTATAAAGCCATATATTGACGCCAATAGTTGAAAACCTCTCATTTGAATATATTATTACGAAGCGGCAAGCCGGTGAACAAAGGAGAACAGGGAACAGAGAGAAGATGCTCGATGACAATGAGATGATGTTTAATGAAAAGGTTAGTGGGCCTAGCGCGCGCTCCTGCCCGCGCCACTGCCCGCTTCTTCTTCCTTGCTCGTCCGTAACATGACCAGGGGCCACCGAGCAATCGTCCCGATCGTAGACGAAGAAGTTTACGGATGTTGATGATTCCATGGCATGTTGATGGGAGGAAGAAGGAATAATAGAACGGCAGGCCGCCCTTACGACTCCCGATGAAGCTTGACCCAGAATACTATCCGGCCATACGTTGCCACGAATCGATGGCGGAGGCTAAGGCACACACCGAATGACATAGGCAGGAGTGTCTTCAAGTGTAGCGGTGTCTTGGGTCGTAGGGTCTTTGGTCGGCCCATCTGGTCAGTTGGGTCACATACTGTCGCTCGGGTCTCTTCTTGTGTCTTGTGGTCATGTGTAGCATCTCTGGTCAGTCTCTCCTTCGTCATGTCTTGTGGTCGGGGCGAGGGGACGGGGCGGAGGAACGGCAAGGTCTTGTTGGGTCCGGCAGGGTGGGGAAAAGCCATGAGATGCCTCCTAACCTTTCGCCGACGACACAAGAGAACACAGGGCACCGAAGTTCCAGACCAGGATGAGGCGGTGATGATGAAGTACTCCGCACCTCCAACCAAATTTTACGGTGCGGCAAACCGGTGAACAGTGGAGAACAGGGAACAGAGAGAAGATGTTCGATGACAGTGAGATGATGTTTAATGAAGATATTAGCGGGAAAGATATTGCTATCCAGCGCTGCTTGTTCCTTGGGCGCTTATGCAGCTATTCCTTTTCTAGAGCTGTCTTTACCGTCATAGGTTACGGATAAACGTCTTAACATGTACACAGAATATTTTTCGCCGTAGGCTATTGTTTTACTGCGTACGCAGCGCCTTTCGCACTACCAGTCCTCGAATAAGTTAACATCGCAACCTAGAATTTATGCACATAGGAATAAAGAACATTTGCGTCGTTTGTATATTAGAGAAGGGATGTTAGGGCTTCTGATAGCGTCCATAATTTTTCCTCTGGTGATAGATTGTAATTGCCATAGAGACGACAAGGCTTAAGAAGTTGGAAGCATATATTGAGTGACGCACATAGCGACAAAAAGCTATGGTCGTTATGGTAAAATTAGGAATTGCCAGCTGTCAAAATGGCATTTTAGAAACAGCGCAGTGTTTTCCTTCTCAAGGAACGTTTCATTTTAACGGCACTAAATGCGCACGGTTTATGCACCAAAGAATTTCTATTGTTAAGCTTCCATTGTTTCGGTTTTCCTTAGAATGTTCCCCTAATAAAGAAAGAAACTCCTCGACAAGCAGAAAAATATTGTTCGCTTCACATGTGATAAATTAGGGTGTGTTGCTTTCTAGAACGCGGCTGGCATTTCATCGCGCAGCTTTTTTGAACCTTTAGCTATCCATATACAACCAACTCTCAATAACTGGAATTGAACATTCGACTTCAGAAGAAAGGTATATATATCGGGTCGTGCACAGGACCAGTTGTAGGTGACCTGTGTTTATCTAAACTGGACAAGGTCACCGAAGGGGTTTGGACCTAATCGAAATTTTTAGATTTCGTGATGATTGTTTAACCTTTGAATGGCGACTTCGACTTTGGTTAAAGGCTCATTACATTTTAACCCACTTGTTTTGAGAAGTGGAATATTGGTGCAAAACTCCATAATAACGTCACCTTTCATGCTGACGCAGCACACTCGAAAGATGTAAAAGTGTAGCATCATCTGTCTATGTTTTCAAAATGTTTTAAGAAAATTTTCAAGAGCAGTCAAAGAGGCTGAATGAAGCTGATTTTCTCGCACTTGTACAAGTATCTGTTGTGGAAAAGCTTCCCAGTGAACTGTAAACCGAGAATCTATGCAAACTATATACGTGTCTCGGCGAACAGAGTCAACTTTTTGTACTGTCTTGCCTCATCGAATATTTCAAACAATCTGAAAAGGATTGGTCACAGGGCGATTACACCCGTCGTGTTCTCACCCCTAAAATTGCTACGTTGTGTAAAAGGGGAAATAATAACAGCAACGCACTCGGATACATGATTATGTACCATAAAGTTTACGTAACGTGCAATGAACAGGTCGTGCATCAGATTCCCTCTTCATGCGGAAACAAAAACGCGCTCAATAGATCATGCTGACAAAATCAAGAACAGGCAATAAGATTGTGAACGCAATTTGTCGAGTGAGGATAAATGTGAAAAGGCTTTCTTAATAATTGTGTTGTCAGACTAATGAGCAGACAAAGTTTACTACGTGAAATTATTGAGGCTGAGAAGATAATTAGTCCTCGCTGCACATGTGTGTCCACGCCTTCTATTTACTGTTTCGATGATGAGCTCGCTCTTCTTAAAATTGGTATTGCTTTTACGAACTGACTGCGTATTCTTCCGGGGTATAATTATGCTGTTTCAGAAGAAGAATATTTCTTGGTAGTTAGCGCCCGTTGTATTCATTTGTTTACTTTTTTCCTTGTCTTGTGTTGCAATAAGGTGTCTCGAAGAACGACTTGGCCATAATGCCGAATATACTGACAAGTGTTTTGTTGCTAAACTTACCGTACTCCGGGCATTTATTACAAGTATTAGCTCCCGTTGAAAAGGACGCGCTATAAGGAAATGTTAGTGACGACTTGCGGCGCAGAAACCGAATAGGGAAGATGACAGCGCTGCGCTCTTTCAAAACACCTCAGATGGCATCAATGGGACATAGACCACAAAAGTGTTAAAGCCCCAGATCACAAAATGACATCGCTGGACGCTTATTCTTTGGTGGTTTTTGTAACACGTCTGCACCACATATGCCATTGCGCGAACTGCAAAGTGCTTCCAACTTGGTCACCTCTTCGCATACGTAATTATCAGATGGGTATTGAATCCACCAAAGGCCATTGAAACCCAACGTCGGGCAGGCTACTTCTAAGCTACGAAATTACGATCGTGCTACATGGTAAAGGGGGGCGCTGTAAATCGATATTAGGTAACCAATAGCATGAGTTAAGAGGCGCAAGGTATTGTGACATATTGGTGTACTCAGGAAGCGTTTACATGGCACACACCCACACGGCTAGCGTTGCGTGCCACTTCATGGAGAAGAAATATGTCAACTAAGTCCATTGGAGCATGCGGCAGCCAGAAAGAGAGAGGAGAGGAAGCGGGCGCCTTGAAACACTGATGCTCTACAGAATACCAAAGTTGTATGGAATGCAGCAGAAAAGTAGCGCATGGACCCTTCATGCACCCCTTACATGCTTTTTACATGGTTTATGAAACAACAAAATGGTGGTTGATAGTGGCCGGTCTGTATTTCGGGTTTTTTCTTTTTTCTACGTGTTTTACGCTTGCTTTTCCTTTGCAAAATCTAACCAGCGACACCTCTTCACTTGAAGCTCTTCGCCAAAACGGCTGTTTCATGCAGCCCTATATGCAAAACATGTCGCTTTGCACTATCATCATGGTGTACTCCACCTGAGTACTTCTCCAGCTCCCGCAGGGCACGAATAAAATTATTCCTTCTCCACGTGTCCATTTCGCTTCAGGAGGAGATGAGGAGAAGAGGAGGAAAAGGTAAGGCAAGGAGGTTAACCGGAAGAATGAACCGGTTTGCTACTCTGCACTGGGGGAAGGGAGTGAGAGACTATGAAAGTGATTGGTAAGAAAGGAATAGGTGAAGTCAGTATAGTCACATCATAGCCATATCACATCACGTCACATCACATCTTCCGAAGGGCTGAAGCCTCTCCAAACGTGGTCATTCGGCAGTGAAGAAGCAGTGAGTGGACTGCTCAACCTGGTCCGAGGACCGCTTTTTGATGACCGACATCAACAGACCCGAGGTCGGTCACATTAGGTGATCCGCCCCGAAAATGAAGCAGCCAATCAACTTATTGAAAAACATGCCACAACCCCGGTGGGTTGGAAATAATCTTGGACCCAGGTCTTTAATTACATCAAATAAAAATACAACCTTCAAAACACACAATCTCTCCGTTCGCCGGTTCCCAAACCCTCGCACACGGTGCCTATCTTCCCTTCCCCTCCCTGGCGTGTTTGCGACGCGACCTTGCAGCTGGCACCCTTCGGGAGGAACGCCGTGGGGGATCTAGGGACTAGGTCCTCCAGCCATCCCGCTCGTGAAAGGAGGCGGGGGGGGGGGGGGGGGCACTGTTCCAGAGAAGTGTACCGTCACC
Organism: Amblyomma maculatum; assembly: GCA_023969395.1. Classification (NCBI taxonomy): domain Eukaryota; kingdom Metazoa; phylum Arthropoda; class Arachnida; order Ixodida; family Ixodidae; genus Amblyomma; species Amblyomma maculatum. Next base: position 272,057 of record JAJIZL010000122.1, on the reverse strand, counting down.
GTTGCTCGCACCCGATGCTTCGCTGCGGGGTGGCGGCAAGGGCCACACCTATTGTCGCCTTCTGCCGGACACTTAGTGAGCGCTTGTGGCAGGGCAAATGGCTTCATTAGCGGGGTCTCCCTGCACCGATGTTTGGCGACACAGCGGGAGATCACTGGCTGAGCCGGCCGTAAAGTGTTTCATAGAAGCGCGCCGCTGTCGTTCCCGGCCGCTAAGAATGCGTCTGCCGTCGCTTCCTCGCGACACCAGGGGTGCAAAGGAACGAAACAAACCAAGCCTCCTGCGCGCCCCGCTGGGCGCTGCTAGTGCCCGAATAGAGCGGAGAAAAGGTGAAAAAAAAACACCGCTGACTCCTCGCCCTCGAGGCGCGGAGGTTCGATCGCCAGCTCGACTCCACGCGCGAGTCGCTTTTCACTGCGGCCTTGAAGTCCCGATTTAACGAAGATATCCCGACTCCTCCTTTAACCCCCATATGGTCCAATGCTTTTACTGATTTGAAAAACAAAGCAAACTTCACTATCTCTCCTAACTTGATGAACTTTTTGTCAAAATATGAAGGTTAAAAAGTCCATTCTTGGCACATTTTGCGAAAAAGACCAAATATATAATGAATGTAAGCCAACAGTAGCCTCATGGAGCACCTTCCTCTCCCTTCTGCCAAACTGCGCGGTGGAAAACGGAAGTCATGTTGATTTCAATAAACAAGATTTTGCCACAGTCTTGCCCGTCGACACGGCGTGGACAAGGGTGCCGCATACCGGTACCGGATCAAGCGTTGGATGCCCTTGATCTCTTGTGATAGTTGGCTGAACGCACAAATATGGATGCGGTTATTGCTAACATATCGCAGGCAAGCAAATATCAACGACTTCTCGCCTAATAAAGAAATTTCTGTTTCAAACGGGCCCTTCTTGAGAAAGTAAAATTTTAGTTGGACCTTTTCGCATGTGCTTTCGGTGTCGGTTGTTTACGCTGGCCGCAATATTATTGCAGCAAGGTAGCGTAGTGGGCAGACTTGTACAGAATTTTAAAATGACGAAACAGCGCAGCTTCCTCTGATCCTTCGTTTAAGTGCTGCTGCTACTTCCTTTCAAATTGATTGATTGATTGATTGATTGATTGATTGATTGATTGATTGATTGATTGATTGATTGATTGATTGATTGATTGATTGATTGATTGATTGATTCACAGGGAGGAAGAGGCGCAGTATCTGTCACACTTGTTTCTGTGGACACCTGAACCGCGCCGTAAGGGAAGGGAGGAAGGTGGGAGTGAAAGTGGATAGAGAGAAAGAGGAGCCGTAGTGGAGGGCTACGGAGTAATTTCGATGCGATTTCATTTTCCGGACGTTACGTATTTCTTTGATACCGGTACACCATATATTAATCGACTGCATGATATTGAGTGACGAAAACTGCCTCCCTTGTTTAACAAATTTGCCAATTTGACGAAATAATTCCCTGCTCCTCTCAATTTCAATAATCGAGATTTAGTTATATATGCAAGGAAGGGGCTTATAACCCTCACAGGCATAAATTTCAGTGCTGCTTACTTCTGTGTAAAGTACTAAACACACCTTTGCTCATCCTTCTTGTCGTACCCGTTACCTTTAATGGCACCTTGCTCAAGTTAGTCTGCTTCTGAACACCTTAGCCGTTCTTTGACCCTGACCAAGATCATCTAACATCCTCACTACCACAACATGAATACACAGGACTGGTGCTAGCGTTGGCGTACTTTATTCAAGCGGTCTTTACGCTCTAGTTCCCTGCAACTTATTTTATAGCTGGTCGGCGATGCTTCTGATGAGAACCAGCGTTCGAATATTTATTTGCATTTACCCGTTCCGCATACTCGTCTACAATTTCGCAGAAACGCTCGCGGAACAGTCGCTTTCAGGCAATCTTGAAAAATGCTGACAGCTGCTCAAAGAACGCAGAAGAATAGGACACGAACCCTATTTTTACATGCCCCGCCATAGTGGTGCAGCGGTTATGGCACTCGACTACTGCACCCAAGGAGGCGGAGCGGAATCCCGGCCGTAGCGGCCGCTTTTCGAGGGATGCAAAAAGCAAGGAGCCCAAGTGCTGTGCGATGTTGGCGCACGTAACAGAACCCCAGCTGGTCCAAAATTTCCTGACCTCTCCCCTACGGCGTATCTCATAGCTTGCGCCACTTTGAGATGTTAAACATTGAAATGAAGCCAAACGTATCTATACACAATTTCCTGAAACTCGAAAAACCAGGGCAGCGCACAACTGTGCACAACTGTGCACAACTGAATAAAATCTATTTTTTACCATTATCGTTTTTCGTTGCCCAAGAGCGTGGCTTATTGCTCACAATCGCAATCAAGCTTATGTATTTAATGAGTAGTCAAAACTGTTCCTTGACTTACTAGACGTTATGCTTGCACAAGGATGCTTTCGCTACAGCTACTGGCATTGTTTTTCTTGAAGTGGTGCGAGCAATACCTAAGGGCCATCTTCTATCCTGCAAAACACGATAAAAAGTAAAAAAAGAATAGTATAGGAAAAATACCCTTTATTTACATCGATATAGACATTCCACTTTCATGACTGAGGAAACAACGAGGTTGTTCATCATGCCTCAACACCTAAGAAAGCTCTTAAATTATTTTATTTCTTGTGCGGAATATGCTGACAGGAGCTCGTGGTCTCCCAGAAGATCGTCCCTCTACCCTTGTGCGCTTCATCCTGCGTATGAAATTGGCAGTACATGGTTAACATGAGCAATTGCTTATTGCGACAGCAACATATGTCTATATCCTGTTGACAAAAAGTGTCCACAAAGCGTGTGGCCAAATGTGTCGGCACGAAAACGTCACCCCGAATGAATGAATGTGATAATGTTTAATTCGGTTGGGTATGACATTCATGAATCTGCGATATGTAGGCCTGTGAGTGACCAGTTGAAATTAAATAATTATTTCGAATAAACGAATTGAATGTTCAATTCGAAGCGGCTTCTTCTGTCAGTGTGTTAGTAAAAAATATTGTGTAATGGTGTGTAAATTTTAAAAAAAGATTACTTGGTGCAAAAAATATACTTTGGTGAAACTCAAAACAACATTTTGAATTGATACATAAAGCATTTTATAATTAGGCGATTAACTGATGTTATTATTCAGTGCACGTATCGAGGAGATTGGCACACAACTACAGCGTACGAGAAATGATTATATGTAATTGAAATATTTGAATTAGTCAATCAATTATAGTTCATTACTTCATTTTCAACTAATAAAGTTACTTCAATTCTCAATCGTGCGACGTCCCCGTTTCATGACCATTTCAGGTGACAGTCAAGTTGAACGATTGTGTCATGTAATTATGAGAGCATTACGTAACAAAGCCATGTGACCGTCACGCTGCATGAAAATGTCGTTTTGCTATGATATAGCAAGACGTGATAGTCAAGTTGCCGGAGAATGTCACGTGACTATGAGAATGCCACGCAACAGGAGCACTACAACGAACGCGCATCAAGGAATAAATATTTATCGGTATGTTTAACATCTTGCAGTTTGCTTTCACAACCGTTGAAGAATACGCGGCATGTCCTGTGGTTGTAGATTGTTGACAAGGCAGTAACATGTCCCTTTCTAGCACTTTTAAAGTTCAACCGTTTAGTCGGCACTCAGAATTAACGCTGAGGATTTATTTTGCAGCACGGCATTATCCCTTCAATATGCAATTTATAGACTTATGTGCAAAGCAACGTCGGAATTTTTTTCAGCGTGTGTTGCTACCAGCGGAGGTTTCTTGGTTTTGTCAGATTTACGAATAGCAAAGTGCGACATCTTTTCTAAAAATTATTTAACTGAACTGAATTTCGTTGTTCATCAGGTAAACATTCGAAGATAATAGAACATATATTACTTCGTGTGTGCACTATATATTTGCTCGATAGGCGCACTGAATAACAACATCAGTTAATCGCCTAATTATGAAATGCTTTATATATCAATTCAAAATTTTGTTTTGAGTTTCACCAAAGTATATTTTTTGCACCAAGTAATCTTTTTAAAATGTACACACCATTACACAATATTTTTCACTAACACACTGACAGAAGCCGCTTCGAATTGAACATTCAATTCGTTTATTCGAAATAAATAAATATTTCAATTGGTCATTCAAAGGCATATCGCAGATTCATTATAGTCATTCCCAACCGAGAATTAAACGTTTTCACATTCATCCATTCGGTGCGACGTTTTCGTGCTGACATATTTTGGCCGGTAATTTCATTTCAAACCGGTAATTTTAAGGCCATTTAAGACCACTGTATATTATTTCGCCAAACTTGAGTGAAGTAGCATGTCGTCCGCCAATTTTCAGCAGAAGTATTTGTGCCGATAGAACCAGCAACTTTTTTTCTGAATTTCCAATATATAGTGCGCCTAAGAAATAATATATGTTCTATTATCATTCGAATGTTTACCTGATGAACACTGAAAATCAGTTTACTTCAATAATTTTTAGAAGAGATGTCGCACTTTGCTATTCGCGCTGTTAAAAAGAATTTTGAGATTAGGATTCATAGCGACGCGATGTTCTTCTGACGATGCAACTCACATACGTTTATAAAGTGAATTACGCTTCATTAGCACCTTCTAGAATATTTTTCCTTATTTTGCGATCTTCGGCAAACTGAATGATGTGAGTTTTTGGATGCTTACGTTTCAGAGTTATTGAAGTAAATTTGTTTTTATCAGTTCAGTTCAGTCGTTCAGTCGTGTCCGACTCTTCGTGACCCTATGGACCATGCCACGCCACGATTTCCGGTCTCTCACTACCTTCTTAACATCCCATAACTTCATCTGCAGTGCCTCGAGGATGCCATCTAACCATCGCGTTCGCTGCCTACCCCTTCTCCGGCAACCCTCAACCTTTCCTAACATCAAAGCTTTCTCCAGCGACTCATCTCTTCTCATCAGATGACCAAAGTAGCTGAGCTTTAACTTTAGAATTTGACCCTCCAATGAGCAGTCAGGGTTTATGGTCGACAATATCGACTGATTTGATCTTCTGGCAGTCCAAGGAACTCTTAAGAGTCTTCGCCTGCACCACAATTCAAACGCGTCAATTCTTCGGCGGTCAGCCTTTTTCATAGTCCAACTCTCGCATCCATACATCACAACTGGAAAAACCATAGCACGAGTTATACGGATCTTGGTTGGCAGACTAATGTCTCTGCTTTTTACTAGACGGTCAAGGCTAACCATTGCTCTCTTCCCCAGAAGCAGGCGTCTCCTAATTTCATGGCTGCAGTCTCCTTTTGAGGTAATCTTGGAGACCAAGAAGAGAAAATCTGTCACAGCTTCCACTTCTTGTCCATTGATGCTCCAGGACTTGATAGGGCAAGACGCCATGATCTTTGTTGCAACAATAAATCCACCACTACAGCAAGCACACATACTGCTCGTCGAATTTCCTTGTTACTATGACAACTATTTACAGCGCCGACAGACAAAAAATGATTACTTCTTGTTGAAAGTACCCCGCCAGGGTGGCGCAGTGGTTAGGGCGCTCAGCTACTGCCGCCAAGGATGCGGGATCAAATCCTGGTCGCCTAGCTTTTCGCCTCCATCGAAAAGCTAGGCGTCCGTGGGCTGTGCGATATCAGCGTACGATAAAGAACCCCAGGTGGTCAAAATTCCTGGACCCCTCCACTACGGTGTCTCTCATAGTCGGAAACACTTAAAGACGTCAAACCCCATAAACTAAACCTTGTTCAAGCGACTATATCTCCTGATGATGGTACAAAATGACATTTTCTTCTCTCAAGTAATACGTATTTCTTTACTAAACCTTCAGTCGATTTTAGGAAAAATGTTCGTAGGTATACGTATGAAATACCTGATAAAACGCAAAGCATAACTCTACAGGTTCGAACCTCTTGCCAGCTGCATTCGTTTGTACGATTGCTTAAAATTTCGAGAGAATAGATTTTATTAGGACAGCCCTACGGGCAACCGTAAAACCTCATCCACAGTGGCTCAGTAGTCATAAAGCAGTCGACTACTGAGCCGGGGGACCGTGGTTCGATCCGGACTCTGAGGCAAAATGCAAGGCGCCTGTTCGCTTCTCATTTAGCAACAATCTAAATAACTAAATTACGTAAAAATGAATTAGATAATATAATATTAACATTGTATGATTAAGAGATAGTTGTTTTTTATGCTTAACTCCATGGGGTTTTCATTATTGTATAGTTTGAATACTCCCCTCTATAATGCCTCTGGCCCTGAGGGTAAGCAAATAAATAATCAAGTTGAAGGCAAGTTTCCTATACAGGAATTCGAACCGAACACATTGTCATCATCCTCAGCCTGACTATACCCATTGCAGGGCGAACGCCTCACCCAATATTCCTCCAATTAACTTGGTCCTGTACGAGCTGCATCCACTTGACCCCTGCGAACTTCCTAACCTCATACGCCCACCTAATTTTCTGCCGCCCCCTGCTACGCTTTCCTTCCCTTGGTATCCAGTTTGTTGCCCTAAGCGACCATCAGTTATCCTTTCTTCGCGCTACCGAAGACATATGTACCTCTAATTGTCTGCCGTTAATAGTAAATTCAGGGGACCTTTGATAAAATTCACAGTTATTGCACTTTCGTTTCCATAAAAACTAACTTTAAACAAAAATATTTAAAACTTTCACTCAATGAAAATAAGGCGCCGTCTCGTCCACTCAGAAGGCATGACGTCAGCGTGCAAATAATTTTTGTTAGCTTCTTTCTGCCGCCTTAGTCCAACCTGCAAGAGCTATAATGTGTCACTTGCGAAAAAGCCATGATATCTGGGTTGAGCTTCGAAGCAGCAGGCAAGCAGGATGGGGAACTGGGCTTCGCACCCGCTCCTGCCTGTGGGGTGAATGTTTGGCGCTCCAGATTCGGCCAATGTGGAGGAAAGCATCACAACAGGTTCGACCAAAGGAATGAGTTGTGTCGCACCAACTCCAACTACATAGGGTTCAAATTGATGGTTTATTGCGAGAGCTTCGAGTGGTATATAGAAGGTTTTATCGAAGGCGCTGCCATTTTAATATGTCGCGCTATCTAGCTGCTAAGTTGAAAACAACCGCCATGCTGGTGTGTGCGGTAACATCCGCGGAACTGGAGACAGGTAACGCACATCGGCATTTTGGAGTTCTCGCATTCAACGTTTTGCGCTTTGAAAGTACCTGATTGAAAGAAAAAAATATCTTCTCAGCAGCAGTCAAGCCAATGGGCCAGAAATAACCGAATTTATTCTTCTTACCGGGTAGGCTGAGGAATACAAATCTGATTACAATTAGGGGGTGTGTAACTTTTATGTATCACAGAAAGCCTGGCAGCGAGGGCGGTAAACAAAGCAATGAAGAGCAGGTTTAGATCTACTTTTATCCTTGAATTATTTCTAGAAACGGGCTGCCGTAAGAGCTTGAGCAGTGAAAGCAAGATAATATAGCCTTTGATGACCTTTTAGGAGCAATGCATCCGCGCTGCATCTTTTGGGCCAATCAATCGTGCATATACTCTGTTTACTGTTTGAGCGGCTGCTGCTCTGAGTTTTAGCTCACACCTGCACTGGGGTTCTATTCATAAGGATCGACAATCAATTTCCGATCAATTTCTTTTACACTAGGTCAGTATTCTTGGGAGAAAAAGCCAGGGTGTTCAAGCGCCCGTATCATTGGCTGTCTGAGATCGAATTTCTGCACTGCCTGCAAGGCTCAGCCACCGGTTTGGCGATGCATTCGGCGAGTGGCAACTGCATATGCGGCAAGAGCAGTTGTCATGGAACTTCTGTGACTGGTCCCTAGCTATTTTCGTCTGATGGCGCAGTAATGCTGACGTCCGGAAGAAAGCTGGCCATTGATACTTATGGAATAGTGACATTATGTAATATTATCCCATTTTGACCTTGGCGAAACTTGAGTTTATGTACAATAATTTTATAGCCCATTTGTAATCGCGAAATTTTCTTATATTCAGGAATGGGTGTTCTTCCCGTGAACCCATTCACATTTATTATCAGCAGCAAAAGATTAAAAGATGCATGTTTTCATAAAATATTATTGTAGCGCTATTTCACTGAATATTAAGTTGACAACCAATTTATTAGGCATCGTTGTCTGTAAGCATGACACGCATTCTCTTCCATACCTTCATAAATGTCAGATGAGTGCACCGAAAACGTTATGTAGCGAGAGCTACATTGGCCGCAAAGTCTCATACGTATTTCTAGCACCAAACAAGGACATTGGATACTACAGCAGGTTGCACTCAAACCTATAGACCTCCCTATAATTACCCTTCCTTCTTCGCTCCCGGATAACCTCAGAATAATCCCCATTGCAAGAAACGTTGCACCCGACACTAACACAGGCAGACGTTCCGCTCGCGTTTCCAACCATGTTCACCCAACAGATTCCACGATCATCTACACAGATGCATCACGAACTAACGTGGGAGCGGCTGCTTACTCAATTCAGAGCTGTAGCGATGTAGTGACGCATACCCTCGGTCCTTACATAGATCCTCCTCCTACAGCGGCTCTCGAAACCCTGCCAATAGTTACCAGTATTCAAGACCTCGCACAAGCACCTACTAACCCTTCAGGATATACCATATACACTGATTCAATACAAGCTATACACGCCATTCACACGGGTCGCATTCCTGAAGAACTACACGATGATCTACACAGAGCTCTTACCAAACTACGTCCCCACACTGTAACACTGAGGTGGATTCCTGGTCACGCTGGAATCCCAGGCAATGAGGTAGTGCATCGTCTCGCCCGCGAACTTCAACACCGGGCGCCTGGTATTCCCTGGCCTTATCCACCAACGTGGGACACTACTCTTCACTACAAAAAAAGAAATCAACGTTCACTACGACAACATTAGAGAAACTCTCCGCACACTTCCTCTTCCTGATAAATCTCTCACTACCACGCAAATCCGCATTCTTAGACGCATACAACTAAATACACTGCTTAATCCTGCCCGATCTTTTCTATACAGAATCATACATTCCCCTGCATGCCCAAATTGCCCAGAACACTATGCGAACTTGGAGCATTGCATCTTTTCATGCCCTGTCGCCCTCCAATCGCCCCGCCGGGGTGGTGCAGTGGTAAGACGCCCGACTACTGTGCCGGAGTACCCGGGATCGAATCCCGGCCTCGGCGGCTGCGTTTCGATGGAGGCGAAACGAAGTGGCGTCCGTGTGCTGTGCGATGTCAGCGCACGTTAAAGATCCCCAGGTGGTCGAAATTACTCAAATCGAAAACGACAATCATAAACTGATTGTCGTTTTGGAATAAACAAAGAAGAAACGCTCCAGCGCAGCTGAATCACATTTAGCCTACCCACATAATTCTCGAGCCACCTCTTAAATCAAAGTCGAAGCTAAAATACTTGCGATTGAAATTCTAGCTGCGAAAGGAGATGACGTCAGAAAGGTTTAAGAGAACTACATATGTTCAGTACATCGTGAGCGCAACCATAACTTACGCAAATTTCACGGTCTTAATATATCTCTACGCAGTTCACGAGTCCATCCATTCGAAAGTTTATTCCTTACATTCTCTCTGCTTATAGCTATTTATAGCCTTTGCACAAATTTGGCACAGGCTTGAGAGTGTCAAAGTGTTATCCGTTACAGCGTTGGCGGGCATGACCTCAATTGCATGGCCCCCGTGTTGAATTCACAATTTGTTTGTGCGTTTCAGCTCACCTGCTTACATGCAGCGTAAGATGTATGTTTTTTAAGCATTTGCTGGCATAATACGCCACGCATCTAACGACAACCAAAGCTGCTTGCGAGCGGTGCTTGGGATTGTGGATGAGTGCACTCCACTTGTATGTACTGCAGCTGGAGGGAGCAGCGTGTGACTAACTGCGGCCTCTTCCTGCGAAAGGTTTTCCAGCACTTTGCCCTATACATTTTTCCCGAAATTTGTATTACTTGCTCGTTACCTTTTCCTCACCTTAATCCCTCTCACCCACTCACTTTTATCATTAGCTGCGCTCTTCTGCACTTTCCTGTGGCAACAGCCAATGAACAATTGTGTGATGGGACGTCATTCCATTTTTTCAAAAAGGCTCCGGACACGTGCAATATACGCAGTATCTGCTATTTGCATAGTAAGTAGCAGTACGGAGAAAACAAAAGGTTGTTCTCCGCAAAGGAGAAAAACCAACGGTGCATCTCCCGAGTTACCTTACCGCTAAGACGTCAGAAAGGTACTTTTAATGAAATACGAAAGCTTAACAATACTCTCGACGGACGAGACACGCATACTGTAGTAAAAAACAAACTAAAAGATTCAAAACAGATCAATGTTCTTCACCGTCATACGGATGCAATAGAGCATAGCGATAGGCAGCGCTCCTCGCACTATTATTCCTATGTCATCTCTTCGATAGCGTTGCCTACCTTGACAGTACGGTGGGTGGTCATTCGTTTTTAAATACTGATCACCTCTTCCGGTCCTATTAATACTGTGGTATCCCATTTCACCAGCCAGGGAGCTATTCGCATTCTTCTTGCAGTCGTCGTAATTCCTCCAGCCACCCTTGCAGGAACACGATGTAAACGAGCATTCGCTTGTTACAGACTCGATGAAAAGAGCTTGAGCTCTGTTATGGCTGCAGGCGAAGTCAAAATGGTCTGAAATGTTCAGTCATGAAAGCTACAATCAATAGCTGAAACCTAATGAGCCATTGCACTTGTGACACTTTTTAAGCACCCCTCCGTCAAACATTTATCCCTCTACCTCGGCAACCTACTGTTCACTATTTCACATGGGAAGGCGCCCGCCACATTCTCTTTCTTTCTCTGTTTGCAGTAGGGAAGAAACTTATTTTATAATTCTTTTTGTGACAACGCGAAAACGATGAAGCGAACAACAAAGCGGCAAGTAGATGTATTCTACCGGCTTTTTTTCCTGTTCCTTTCCATAGATATGTAACGCTGTAATATGGCCCAAACGGCTGACCGCTACCCTTCTTTTTCAATACAAAACTCGGAAAATACGATTTGTTCACATCTCATGCTCAAGTGAATACGAGTGCAAGTAGGCCATACAGTAACAGAAGAGACATCTGGGCGAGTTGGTATGGTGACATGATAGAAAAACAGTTGTGAAAGATGTTGTGATAGAAAAACAGTAAACTTCAGTTGTGAGTTCAGCGCCCGTCCTGTTTGTTTCTTCACCTCCGTCCACGTCTGTTGCGCTGTTTTTCTATCATAGGCTATACACTGAAGCTTGATAGTCTGGCTTAGTCTGGCTTCGTCAGCTTAGCAGGTTTAACGTCCCAAATCGACTCAGGCTGTTGGGGTGCCATAGTGAAGGGCTCGGGATGATTTGTACCGTTTACATAAATCCAGTTTTTTACCATACACTGATGTTGCAAGGTGCACAGGCGCCTTGCTTTTTGCCTCTATCGAAAAGTGGGTACCGCTGCCGGGAGCAATTGAGCGCCGAAACCAGTGAGTCACCACAGTGTGGTACTGAAGCTCGATGGCACCGTTCTACTTTAAGTACACAGTCGGAGTAAAGTCCCCTAAAGCAAATTTTTATACCGCGAGCCGCCTGCTGTGAAGAAATACAACGATGCAGTAAGTTAGGTTGCCTCAAATCATTCAACATTCTAATTCTGACAACTCGAGGTTTCACATGTACAAAATAGTATTTCCGAAAGTACTCCTTCCAACCTCCCACACAGAAACCGTCCAGAAGATTAGTGCATTAGCTGCACAATATAGGGCTCCATCCTGCATCACCACTTAATATTCGTAAGCGCATGCCTGTATACTTTTTTAGCCTGCTGGATCTTGCATGCACGATTTATTCATGTTACAGCTGTTAAAGTGCATTTACATTTGTTAAATCGAGGAAACGCTTTGTAAAGCATTAAATCTCTTACAAAATGTAATAGTCCGAGGTGAAGCCAAACGGAATCGTGTCTCCGTAGAAAATTAATATCCGTAGTGTGAAATTTCCAGGTGATCTCAGAACGACTCCGCATCTACTAATAGCCTTTATCACACTGCAGTTTTTGCAGTGAAGAGCCGAAGGTTTGATATATTGATGTTACCGATGGAATACATATTTACATACATAATTGTACACTGCAGGCACAGATATTTCAGACTATCCTAATATTAAGCTACCCGAAATCGGGTTCTCAGCCACAAGCGCAAAGATGATGTCTTTAAGCCTTCTGCCCAATGACACTTCAGCGCACAAATTCCTTCTCGCTATTCGAGCTCAAGGCACTTCCTTTTCTTTAACCGAGTGCATTAGTGCCGCAGGGCGGTGAATGCTCAGCCGGTTTATCATCAGGTGGGAGATGGCTCGTCGCGACTGGAGAATTTTAGTGAGCACGGAGCGATCAGCCAACGAGGGGTTTATTTTGTAGCGCTGCTGCGACTCGGTCATGCTGCCGGTGGGCATAGTGGTGCGACGCTCATTCGCAGCCAGTCGAAATGTTGCCACACTACGCCTAGGGGAGCGCCGAACCCCCATGGGCCTGCAGCCACTGTGAACCGGCAACTAGCCTTTTGACTTAGGCAGCCGTAGTACACACTCGCTGCGACCCCAGGAGGTTCGGCGCTCTGTCAAGTGTAGTGTGGGAGCATCTCGACAAGCTGCGAAGGAGCGTTGCGCCACTACGCCCACCACAGCGTGAGGGGCTGCGTCTGCCGCGTGAACTATCGATATATTGCTCAGACATTCACCAATTGCTTAAAAGGTACCGTATTCAGAAAATCCCGCTTAGGCGTGAGCGAAACATCATGAGCATGCCTCCGAATGGTGGCAGTTGGAGGCTGGCATCGCAGGGCGCTGATTGTGCGTAGGGGTGTGCGACGTGACGCAACCACATCACATGGCCGATTTGGGTGGTGCATCCAATTCGGCCTCTGCTCTAGGTGGAAGTGTGTGTGATAACAACTCCAGACTTCCAGCACTTTTGTATTCAAAGCCGGACACACTGTCCCTGGGCCAAGCCGGCATATTTGTAAGCCTTATTAGGCGGTCTCTTACATAAGAGGCCGCGCAAGCAATGGGCCCAATATTGGGCCACTATTGCAGTTGGTTGTAGTTCTTCTGGTCCTGTGTATTACCACACATTTCAAACGCCGCTCCAATAATTGGTTTATGATTTTTTCTGCCTAAGATCTACGACTTTGTGCTAAAAGAGCATGCGCGATGAACCTGCAGAATAAATAAGAGATTGGTACATAGCTAAGTAAGTAGCAATGATAACATACGCAAATAAGAATCGCAAATAGATTTGGCAAACGTAATTCATTAACACTGTCTCGTTAGATTCAAAAAGCCGAGCTCTAGAGTCCGGCTGTATTTTGGTTACTTTTATGAACTGCCGCACTCTTGCAATTCTAGGCGGCCGAGCTCCTTGTATTCCTGTGCTGTATCCCATTGTTCCGCTTGCGTCGCATCTTTGAGATCTTCTGCGCAGCAGAAATGAACTGGGTTTTTAAACCTCGCTTACAGCGTTCGACGCGTCGGTTTGCACCAACACTAACGATCTAATCCCATTAAGGAACTTGTTGCCCTCAAGAAATTCGGACAATGACAAGATATTTGCTTCTGTTGCGTATTAGGCGCAGACATATGTTCTTTCTAAATCCTATCCTCCAGTTATAAGCAAAGGCTTTTGCGTAGACTACAAGGCAGTTTTTTTTTTTTTTTTTCAATTACTCTTATTCCAATATTGAAGGCAAGTTGGCTGTATTGAAGAAATGAACGAAAAATAAATTTAAGAACAATGCATTTTATTCGTCACCTTTTGCAAAAGTTATTTTACTCTTTTCGCGGTTTCTCTGTACTAGTAATTCAAGTATCGATGCTCCACTTGAGGGTGCAAGTTTCACAGGAGCAATCACAACTATACGCCAGCCAAAAAAATGAGCCGATGATGCTTTTTGCTTTTCACGCTGGAGCTACAGCAAGCCATGAAATACGCTTTATGAATCAGGAAAGCCAAATATTTATACGCCATTAAACCCAAGCTCACACTAAACTTTGAACTTCAGGCCGAAGCTACATGTGTAAAAGTCGACAAAACGAGCAATCGTTGTTCAACGAACGAGATTTGTCGTCATATATGCCGATCATCGTAGACAACGGAGCTTTGCTAAAACGCTGCTACATACCGTTCACTTCGCGGTAACTCTAGAGAGATCTATTTTGCCGATTATACTCGCTACTACTGAATTTATTGCAGCTGTCTTGGTTTATCGCCACAAATCAAGCTTAATTTTTCACACGCGAACACTCTAACCTTTGTTTATAATGGGTGCTGTCTGGCCTTATATTGATTCTACAATCATCATTACACAAAAGGTACACCAGTGCACGCGAGGAAGAATAGCACTGATTATTTACCATCACATCCCGGCTGCTGCGATCCACCATTTGGGTAAAAGTCAACGTGTCCCTTGGATTCGTTGAGGCCAAGCTTGGAGTTCTTTAGCTGGCCTGCGCTAGTGTGGATAATGTCGACAAAATCCGCGTCCGCTGCAGACAAGGATACATTTGTTTTTTCAAACAAAGGTCCAGCAGGATCCAAGCCTAAAAAAACAAGAAAATCGTTTAGATAGCGTCTGGCATAAAATAAGTTATTCTGCACACTTTTATTGATTGTGCCATGCGATGGCACAATCAATAGAAGGCAGAATTTAGACACTCGCTCTTCGAGCAAAATTCTGGTTCTGTATGTACGGCAAGAGCATTGAAAGCCATACACAGTCAAAACTCGATTTAACAAATCCTTATTTACCGAAAGTACCAATTTAACGAAGATATCGTAATTCCCCCTCAGAAAATAACAAGCACGGCTCTCGCAGGTCATAGCTGGTAAAAGAAAGTGTTGGACACTACTTTTGTGACATCAGGCTGCTTAGCATGGCAGGAGTTGTCGCCTATGATTGCTGATCTTCATCAGAGACCGGAATCGAATCCATCGTTGTCCTTTCATGCCGTGTAAGACATGGTAGTCCTGGCTAAAGCAGGTACGTTCGTGCAGCTTGGTCAAAGCAGGGCTTTATATCGGGTGTAATTCCATAACTTTTTGTAGCCCTAAAGCTGCGCTTGAACCATGTGTGAAATAATCGACCCATTACCTAAAGGATTATGGATAAAGCTAGTAACGAAGTGCGCGGGCGCGAAGATCCGTAAGGAGAGTCCAAGACGACGGCCATTAACACATGCTGCGCAGTGTGATTAAGAATGAAGCTTAAGTGTACACGAAAGGTTTTTTTGCGCAGTGTTCGTTCCTTTTTAAGGCTGATAGTGAAAGGCGTGCTAGTATTAGACATTGTATTACATCTAAGTGAGTCATAATTTTCTGTTCGCGTTAAAGTGCGTTTAGGTGCCTAATATGAATCTATTTACAAAGGAACACTTCGTGGGACGCTTAAGCTTATGCGTCGCGATTGTCGGGGTCACGTCTTTTGACCTCAATGCGCTCGTCAGCTAACCATGTGGTATTAATCTTACGCAGCAGCCAAAAGTTTAAAAAGGGCCTAATGCAGAGAAACTACCGCAGCAAGAATAAGGCGGATGCATTCCGCAAATGACGAATCTCAGACTGAGACGCACCATATTAGGGGTATGTGCTCCAGGAGCATGAGTAATGTGCGGCGATTAGGTCATGCTCAGGTATTGCTAAAATGCATCAACTGAACTGCCAAAAATTCATTACTGATGGAATTTTTTTTATTTCTGCGCTAAAATATCGAAGGTCTGCACCTGACCTGAATTAGCACAGTATCACACTGCCCTCTGTGATAACCAATGTTTGTGTTTGTCTTGACTAACGCTCAGAGCCACTACATTCGCACCTTACGGCACCATTGCAAGGGCCAATGTTTGGCCACCACATTGCCATATTTACCGCATGCTGTTTTTAACTGCTCAGTCTTTCTCAGTAAGAACGTTTTTTTTACTGCAATTAATACCTGTGATGCGTCCAAGCTTCCTCTTAGTGTGCCTCTCAAAATGCCGGGCTGCAAATCCAGCGACGTGCGCGCCCAGGCTAAACCCTATGAGGTGCATATTTTCCGGCATCAAACTGCAGTTAGAAGATACCATCATCTCCTCCAGTAGCAAAGACAGCAAAACACCCGGCAATGGAGTGTTTACGGCAGCTACTGCGTAGTCTGGAAACATTGCTCCCTTAATCCACTTCACCATCAACACGTTGCAGTCAAGCTACGAAGAAAGAAAATCAGCACAGGTTAGAACAGTCCACACAATGCATATAGCACGAGCAATGCTAATCGGAAGCACTCTACTTGGTCACAGAATCGGCTGCCTAACAGCCTCCCCGCTCACCTGTGACCTCATGTTTCCAGACTTCATTTGCTGTCGCATTACTGCTAGGGCATCAACTGTTGTCAGAAAAGGAGGTTGTGAATCAGTTTCCCATATAGAATATGCTCTAAAGATATGAAACTTATATCTACAAATTTATGAACAAATTCGTAACAGAACCAATTGCCTCGTGTTTCGAGCCTTTATTTGCTGTCGCATTACCACGAGGGCATCAACTGTGGTCACAAAAGGAGATTGTGAATCAGTTTCCCATATAGAATGTGCTATAAATATAATAAACTTATATCTACAGTTTTTTCAACAAATCCGCAACGGAACTAATCGCCTTCATAAAACAGCAACCAACGGAAATGGAGGTTGAAGTTAGTGTAGAAAACTCCTCGCGTCGAACATCGCCGCACGCCGTCTGCCGGAATCTGTGAAGTAGTCTTGCACTTTAACACATAAAGCCGCACATCCAGGAGATATCGTGAGCATGCCTCTGAAAGGTCATACTGACAGGTCTTACGGCCGGGTACTGGTAGTTCGAATGTGCAATGGTGCGATGACAGAGTGGTGTAGCATGCCATAGAAAAATGATGAAGCTTCCATGTCTCCCCTTTATGGCTCCCCTTGTGGTTCCTCATCCACATACATGCAGTTTCTATCTGTGTATTACCGATGCCTTAACACGTATCTGTAATATTTTACACTTCTTATCAGCATGCAGTCCAAAACTGCCTCTTTAGGAAGCTAACATAAGTGACTACTCGACATAGACATGAAGTCCCGGTTTAACCAAATCGCACGAAGTGACCTGCATGGCTACAAGTAACGTGCGTATTTCGGCATCTAAGATCCTTAAAATGTTCGTTCTTTGCAGGGAGCCGTTCCATCAGGTGCTTTCTTTAACCGTGTGATTGAGTTTCTTCAACAGTGAGCATTAAGCTCGCTACGGAGACGTCCTTTTTTTGTTCGGCAGCGCTCTTATGTCGGTATCGGCTATATAAGCAAGAAATCAAGGGCATTATTGTATCAGGTGACTGTTAGATGCCTTATGGCCGAGCACTGAATAATCGACGATATGTGGTGTCACCAGAACAAATGATGCGACATAGAAGGCAAGAGCTGCTAACTCGAGCTTAAATTTTGAAATGGGAGACTTAAATCGGAATCAAAAATACTGGGACTCCCGGGTCTAGCGTCATACATCGTTACCTTAACAACACGGACAGGTTCGTATTGCCTAAAACGGTGTTTATAAAAGCCTCGTGTAATCTTCCACATAACTGCGTATCTTACGACTGCATACTAATCAGTATGTGAGAGGTTATTAAAGCACAAATATTGGGAATAATGATTAAGCCATTAGCGAATAGAATAAAGGCGAAAAAGGATACTCACTGGTAGCTTCAAACGCTGTTGCGTACAAACCTTAGAAGAGGAAGAACACTAAATGTTCCTAAAACATTGTTGTTTTTTTGTTGCGCCTGACGCTTTTTAGTTTTTGTTATTTCTTTTTATTTCCGCTTCTTATCTCTTCGCTTCAGGATCTCGCGGTACGAGCCATCATCCGCTCAAGTAAGCTTCACAACTGAAGGACGAAGTGGGGATGAATAATTACCGGAACCTCCACCTTCTTTTTGTGCGGAACTGCTTGCAGTGCAAGAGGCGATTCGCTCTGTGGCCGTCATCCCCATGCCTCTCACGGCCCGTATTGTCATACGCACTAATGCCCTCCAAGTGACAAAGCTACTTAGACGCGTTAGTGATAGCACAGAAATCTGCCAAAGCATACACACTCTAGCGGCATGCATACCACAGCCAATTCGTATCGAATGGACTTCGCGCGACCTTGTAAGTGCTCAAAGCCAGGCGGATTCTGTGACCCGCCTTTCACCCTCAGCCTCGACATCGCCGAACCTCATAAAATTGGACAACGCTATCCTATTTTTGACAAAAAAGGAACGCCTCCGATGCCGTACACGTGCTCTGATACCTCCGTGTATGGTAAGCCTACTCCACAGTCTAACCCGTGCAGAGGACGTGGCGCTTCGGAGGATTAGAGTTGGGGTAGCCCTAACACCGGCAGTGATCGAATCATATCGCTTAACTAGAAGCTAACTTCGTCCGAATAAACTTGGTGTGTTGGGCTGAGAAAGCGAATCGGAAATTTCACGGAACCAGATTTTTATGCCGGCAAACGAACGGCGGATCCCCGTGCTTCGTTCGGAGTAACGGAATGCGGTATACGGTGCTGAATAAAATAGTTTGGCACTCGCATTGGCCCGCATTTTGCCAAATGGTCCTTTTCGCAATGTATTCAACTTTTTGGAGATCCGGAGGGTTATGCAGAGATTCAGTAAAGCCGCCTAGGCCTCCTGCCATTGTTTACGTTCCTGCCCGCTTTCCTGCGGCCGTGAGTCACCATGTTGCGGAGTTTCATGGAACCAGTCCGGCTCAACGGGAAAAACACCCTCCCAGTCACGCTGGCTTCTGGGACCTGCTGATAGACAGCGGGGGTCCGTTCACCTTGCTGCTCGTCAGATGGCACCAACGTTTGGATCGCGTGGTGTCATGCCTGTGCGAGCTGCCTCGCGGTCGTCATGGCAAGTCACGTGTGTGCCTCGCGGATGGCATTCAAGGAGCATTTCTCGACAACCATAGGTGAACGTTTAAGGATGGAGGGATACGAAAAACTAGTTGCCTCCCCCTTCGCCGCGTCCGATCACCACCCGCTCAGCAAGCGTCGTGGTAGCGCCGGCTGTCAGAGGAGGTAAATACTTCCCCTTTGGAGAAGGAGACCCAGCGATGGGTGCGCCACCAAGACGTCTACGCGGATTCAAGAAAGAAGACGACGACACAGAGAGCTGCTCGATCCAGCCGGCAAAGCGGGAAGTCTTCTCCAGCTGCCTCTGCCGGCAAACGCCAGGGGATAGCAGACACGGAGTATGCGGCGCACACGGGAGGACCCGTCGTGCACGACTACCCCTCTTTTGATTCCCAACAGCGAAGCGACCAGTAAATACCGTACGCTCTCGCTACCTCCCGCGGCAGACGCCATGGTATGGCTTTGTCCGAAGAATACGGCGCGCCCGGGAGATCCCGGACGCCATATTCCCGGAGCGTACAAATGTCCTCCGCCTACGTCGCGCCCCCACTCCCAAGCCAATGAGTCAGAAGTCCTTACGTAGCCTTGCCTTTCCAAAGAAAACCTTGCTGATGTATACCTAGCCGGCGTGCTCTAGCTGTATTATTTCCAGATGCAATATATAGTATTCGAGTATTATGGCTGTGTCGTCCCCGTCATTGCCCCTTCGTTTCCTCCGCGGGTCACTAGCGGGGACGCTGCATCCGCGGAGCGGAGTGGCGGTGAGGCGGAAGGCAGCCCCCCAGTAACCCCACAAGAACAGATTCGTGAATGAACGTTTTATCGCGTAAGCGCGTGTGCAATTGATGCAATTTAATGTGCATAGCGCTCTTCTGCTTTGCAACTCCAACTTAGACAACTAGCGCTCAAAAAGGCGCTAAAACTGGCCTCCTTGAAGAGAATGATGAATCTGCACTAACAAACAGGACGAGTGGCGGGGATATGGACATTTGCGCTAATCAGCCATTTCCGTCATCTTGAAATAGGCAGCCCGACGCAGCTTTCTACTTAAATCTGGCATGGCGCCTCGGCGCCTACTACTGCATGCTTGGTTGAAAGGAGAAATTTTCACTAGATATGCATGGTAGGTAAGCAAAGTATGGCGACACTGTGACAAACGTCTCAGAAGTGTAAATTATGTTTAGGGGCCAGCTCGCTAGCTTCTTTGATTTGCCTTATTCTGAAAAGTCTACCGGAGAATAATTTATGGCACACTTAACGCCATTGAACTATTCGGCAAATTGACCCTGAAATGAAAGCAGAAAACAACCCCCGGTTTCTTTACTTGTATTACGAACTCCGCCTTTACGGTCCACAGAGGCGCGAGCTCCTCTTTACGTTTACCTGCCGTACCTCTAGACCGCAAAGGCGGAGTTTTGTGACGTATTTGCCGTCCGAGAACAGGACTGGTCATCCAAGTCCGCTCTGGGAAATGCAGTCTTCGCCAACTTTCGCGGCCGCTTGCTCTGGGAAAGTATTTTTTTTTATTTCAGTGAGCCCACGATCAACTCCGCGACTACGGTGCCTCATCAAAGAAGAAAGCCGTAAGAATTCATTTTTGCGCAGACTGCCGGGTAATTGAAAATTGTTTTCGCCTTTGTTTAAACCTTTATCTGGCTTAGTATTTTACGCTGTGTTTTTTGTGTAACTCTTGCCCCTATTTACTACATCTGGAATACTTGCCTTGATAGCTTTATAGTCATTTTTTATAGCAATGTTTGTTCATTGTCGGCTTTTTCTCTTGCCGTGGGCCTAGTTGTCTTCTGTTACTATCGTGTCAAGGTGTTTTGCTTTTGTTCGATTATTATGCAAAGTAATTTAGACTACTAGCTACACATTTTCAATTATATTAAGAAGTGACTTCCTTAAACATATTCCTCAATCACAGTGACACGCATACTTCACGGGTTGATGGGACTAACTTTTAACGGTCCTCAAATCTCATAGAGGTACGGCGGGTAACCGTAAAGGGGATTCCTCGCCTCTATTGACCGTAAAGCGGGGGTTCGTGACAACGTGCTAATAAACGGCGCCCAACTTGACATTCTCAGTCTACCTAAAGACGAACCATACTCGACATTACCGAACTCTTTGTTCAAATGACACTATCACTCAAAAAGCAGCTGCGGTCTCCATTGTGATGTCGTGAGCGGCAGCAATTTGCTCCTCTGACAAAAAACTGCAAGTTTGAGCATAAAAGAATGCTTTATCTTTGCCGAAACGTCTGTGCAAAGGCATTTCTCCTCTCCCTTATGCGATGGCTTCACAACGAACCAAAACTACATTATAAGTACTACCCAGGACTCCAAACATACAGAACCACTATCCCTTGCGTGAAAGTCACAAGCGAAATTTGGGCCGCCTGTTTAGGAAGCAGAGAATGTGTATTATTTATCACCTGTATAGTAGCATTTTATTCTTGCTGTACTATTTTAGCTGAAAAAATGCTGAATAAACGATTAGAAATGCAGACATGGTGAACTCTCTGGTGCTCCATGCTCAGACCTAGAAACTGTGCACCAAAGGACCGAGCATTGCAGCATTCGGCATCATTCACATTCTCAACTGAGGCAACTATTTCGCCAGGTAGATCAACGAAGCGAAGAACTTACCGAAAAGGTTTTGCCAGCTCTCTTACCGCAAATTGTTGGCATTGGACCGAACCCTTTCACTTAACAGCATCTGAATCATTGGGCATAGAAAACACTTCCGGTACCGTAAACCGATTCCAAGGTTCCATTTCGTCAGTTTATGTGTACCTTGCCTTCGCGAACTACCTAAATCTGCCCCCTACAGGCCCGCAATGACCCTTTGCTTCTGCTCGTGTGACCCGTGCTCCTGCAACACACCGGTGCACTGGCAGTGGAGTAGTGAAGAAGAAAAAACATGTGTCTTCTGCTTCCACCTATAAGCTCTGAAAAAGGTGTTGCCTCGGCAACGAAGCGTCGGTTTCTTTCATGAAGCTTTGAGCAAAGAGTCGCAGTCTAAACTGTAGCATGCATTATGATCCGCAATAAGAGTTTTTAAAGAGTGAAATTAAAAATCGTCTACATGCAGTAGTACTTTTTAAATACTATTACATCACAGCTAAAGGTGCATTTGTCCTTCTATCGAACACCGGTTTTAGGTTGGTATAATTCACGTGATTTCGGGACATCATCTACCCGTCCTCGAATTAGCCCATCGTCTAGGTCATGTGACGTTGTGCCCTCATCAGCCTCTCTACAAATAACACATTTCCGCGGCAGAGCTGGGCGGTGCATCGGCAGGTATCATGACACAGTGCAGATAAGGTGACAAGGTGTGTGGCAAAACTAGACCAAGTGAAGTCGCCATTTCAAAAGTTCTATATCAAGGGGTTCTGCTAGGCTGTGACATCCCCCACAGGGACGCAATACAGCTGAACAGCAGTACAATGGACACATTCAGAAAAAATCTTTAGTGAAATGTAAAAGGCGATCAAGTGCCAGTAAAACCGCTTTTCTCTGGGTTGTAAGCTGAGCGCTCTCTGCAGCACACTACATGTCTAAGCCACTGAAGAGGTTTCACTTATACAATAGTGCCCGTTTTATGCAACTGCCTCCAACAGTAGAGTCAAGCTCATATATAGGGCAACAAAATGTAGGTTAAATTAATATCCCTAATTAGCACTACTTAGCGACGTTCAAACAAGCACACTACATTTATCTGCTACCTTTCTCTACTACTTTTTACAGTAGGTTATTATTATGGTAGGTTAATACTTTACGGTAGGTTCTTATTGAATACCAAGACTTAGCAACTGAATAAATCAGTGGTTTGAATCGCACAGCTCGTACGGAAGATTTCTAAAGTTAATAAATTTTCTTTTCCTCATAAATTCATTACTTCCAATTCCAATTGATTAAAAACTGATAAAGAAGAAATATTATCCTTTGCTTTCCTTAGTTCCGATGGAAGTTGGCTCAGTTTATGTGAATCTAGTAATCAGCATCCTATATCCTTACGTTTACCTTCAGATCAGGCAGTACGGTAATTCGCTGATTATGGCCAGGGTTGTCTAATCCAATTTTTATCTTGCTAGACCGATCAAACAGCAACAGAACGTGAATTATGCAGCCGTAACAGAAATTGGCATAATTTGTCTGACCCTTTAGCACAAATTAGATGGCCAGTCGGCGGTGGCACGTTGTGCAGACAACTAACTGCTTCCCATGC
>JAJIZL010000122.1:232972-244731 GCA_023969395.1 Amblyomma maculatum | reverse complement strand
GATTGATTGATTGATTGATTGATTGATTGATTGATTGATTGATTGATTGATTGATTGATTGATTGATTGATTGATTGATTGATTGATTGATTGATTGATTGATTGATTGAACATGATACGAGCCCGGTACAGGAACCCAAATTGCATTTGGTGTCTAGCGGCCTCCGAAATAAGAAGGTATCTGATTTAACTCAGCTTGGGAGCGGCAGTGTGCTATCTATAAATATATATACATAGATAGTGGCAATGCGCAACTCACCGTGTCCATCAGGGCATCCTTCAGCATGTACATCCAGGTAACATTCATGTCTCTAGTGAATCCATGCGTAATCCCAAACAGCGGCTTTGCGACGTTCACTTGAGATTCAATGTAAAACTCTCGCCACATAGTGTGGTTCACTTTGATTCCAAGGCTACTGCGATTTGGAAATAATTCAATCTCCGTTCCAATGCTTTCCGGGGAACGCGGGCCACCAATCTTCAGAGCCATTCTTTCTCTCGGTTCGAAGCATCCAACATGCTTGTAGCACGTGTGATTGCCCTGGTATGACTTAATGTATCCCTCTATCTGGAATATATATAATTAGATTATTGAGCTGAGTTGAACTTTTTGGCACTTAGGCAACTAAGGCCATCATGCGCCATACACGAGGTTACTGATGCCCGAAAAAAGTCGCAAGAAGAAACCTGCGATGGAATGTCAGTAATGCTCCTTTTCTTTTATATGACCAGTTTTTATGCTAGATCTGGACGTTACTCTTTATTAGCATAACATTTATAACAAAACGTGGAGGTGCAGTACTTACACGGTTATTTTTCATCTAAACTATTTCACGCCGCTACTGCTGGAATATAATTTAGGCGGCAGTAGAAAACACAACAATGTGCATTTCATAAAGCTGGTAACAGTACATCCCCTAATTAACACAAATATATCTCAGCAGCGCATTTTTGGTCCATTAACTTGTGGCACCCATTTTTTTAAAAAAACAGCAGTTTTGGAACAAAAACTTTTCAGCTACTTGCTTGCGTACACGTAAATTCTGCAATAAATTACGCTTCAGTCTTTTTTTGTGTTCTTTTCAGCAGCATTCAATTGTGAAGAGTTTCACTACGCATACTTCAATGATACCAGTGTATTTTATAGGGCAACAACATGTAGGTTAAATTAAGATCCCTAATTAGCATTACTTAGCCGACTTAATGTATCCCTCTATCTGGAATATATATAGTTAGATTACTGAATTGAGTTGAACTTTTTGGCACTTAGGCAACTAAGGCCATCATGCGCCATACCCGAGGTTACTGAGCATCTTTAACGAGTGAAAAGTGTTTAGGAAATTACAGGTTATTCAGGATTCCTAATTGTTTAAGAAAGCTAAAAACATGAAATTTCAACAAGTTGGCTTTCCACCATGTGTTGAAACGCGCCTTCTGCATGCACGAGCTTCACTCTATCATTACGTGTTTTATTCTATGTAGCTTATTTTTCTGCGTTATTTTATTTATTCTACCATTTATCTCTCAAACTTGTTTAACCTGATGCAATCCCTCTAGGGGACGTGTATTTTCTTGATTTCCTTACTTCGATCTTGCGCAGCACATGCTTCGGCTCTGTTTTCCATCTCTCCCAGCATGGCTTGGCATCCAGCAGAATATTATGTTTGGCCTTGTGTTAGGAATTTTTATCCGTCGTAAATGATGTTTACTACCATAGGCTCGACTGTATTTAGTATGCAATGCAATGAGCAAGCTTACTGAATCGGTATATATTATGCTCTTTTCAATGTTCTGTTTCATATTTTGTCTACAGCTACATAAACAGCATAAGATTCGGCAATAAATATTGATGCATAACTCTGCAGCCTTACAACTTTTTCTCTGTTGCCTTGCACAACAGCACATCGAACGTAATTTGCTGTTCTTTAGCCATCTGTAAAAATTCGGTGTAGTCCTTATACTTCTCCCGCAGTGCTATATATTCTAGCATTATGTGTTCATGAGTTGTTTGCTCTCTTCGGAAGTCTGTCAGTGTGAGGTCACATGTAGAGGAAAGGCTGTACCAGGGCAGCAATGAATAGTGCCTCTGGGCAACATTTGTAAGTGTGTCCAGTATTTCTAAACCTTGACATATTCCTTCAAAGCGTAGTAGCAAGGGCCTGATTGGCTGGTGCATGTTAATGAACGGTGTTTTGGAAGTGCACTTTGCAACTATAATTTAACAAAGGTGTTTTGGTAAATATATTATTTTCAGTATGTATGCAACATCACCCTGCCGGAAAGGGGTGGTTCATATGTTTCTACGTAGGTGGCCTTCATGGATCACTGTCTTGTCGTGACGGAGGGGCTTGCGAAACTCGAGGAAGTCGTGAGCTCTGCGGTGTAGGGCCATCCAAGACAGACAGGTCATGGCAGAGAGTTCTGACAAAATATGATCCACTGGATAAGGTAATGGCAACCCACTTAAGTATTTTCTGCCAAGAAAATCTTATGGCCACTCACAATAGCAGTAATGATAGGGTGCCGGAAGATGAGCCCCCCAGGTTGGAAGGCGTCCCACATGTTACTGGGGAGGAACAAAGGGCGTTTCCTAGTAGCTCCAGGACGAATGAAGTGTCTGGGCTAAAGTTAAAAGGGCGCTCAGCTGTGGATGTGCCGGAAAGCGACCGGAAAGTCCGATGGTGCAAAGAGATATATCACATAGCAACATATGTAAAATCTATGACGCAAGGTAAACTGGATATCGTCAAGCGAGAAATGGATAGGTTGAACATTGATATCTTGGGTATCAGCGAGCTCAAACGGACCGGAATGGGAGAATTCAATTCCGGCGACCACTATGTCTATTATAGTGGGCACGAATCCAGGAGAAGGAATGGGGTCACTCTCATAGTGAACAGAAGAATGGACAAATCAGTACTAGGGTACAACCCCAAAAACGATCGCATGATTTCACTTCGGATCCGAGGTCACCTTTTCAACATAACAGTTATCAAAGTCTATGCACCAACCACTACTGCTGAAGAAGCTGATGTTGAGAGATTTTATGCTGACCCGCAATGCCTTTTAGACCGCACTCCATCTTCAGACGTCCTTTTTCTCATAGGAGACTGGAATGCTAAGGTGGGCAGTGAAGAAATATCCAGAATTACAGGCAAGTTCGGTCTAGGTGAGCTAAATGAAGCTGGGCAGAGGCTAGTAGAGTTTTGTCAAGAAAACAATCTGGCAATAGCGAATACTTATTTTCAACAGCACAAGAGGCACCTGTGCACATGGACTTCACCGGACGGTCTACATATAAATCAGACTGATTATATTCTTTGTCGGTAGTGATGGAGAAACGCTATACAAGCATTACAAACAAGGCCTGGGGCCGATTGTGGCACCTATCATCAGCTTCTTCTTGCCAAATGTAAGCTTCAATTAAGAAAAACGCAGAATATGAGGCCTTTCACGTATGATCTGGATCAAATTTCATCAGAATATGCTGTGGAAGTGAGGAATCGATTTCAAGAATTAGATCTACACGAGAGAGAGCCTGAAGAGGTGTGGAATGATGTTCGTGATATAATAAAAGAAATTGCTACTAAGGTAGTTCCGAAGGAAAAGAAATGTAAGATAGCAAACTGGTTGTCTGAAGAGGCTTTGCAAATAGGTCAGGAAAGGAGGATGGCAAAAGTTATGGGTGAAAGAGAAAGATGTAAGGTTCTCAATGCGGATTTTCAGAGAATAGCAAGGAGAGATAAGAATGCCTTCCTGAACATACAGTGCCAAGCAGTTCAGGACAACAGCCAATTGAGGAACACAAGAGCTTTGTATAAAACAATCAAAGATATCAAAGGAAGCTTCTGTGCTAAGGCGACGTGATAAAGTACAAACGAGGCAGGGACCGCACTGAAGCTTCAGAGATAAAGAGGTGGCGAGAATACACAGATGAACTGTACAACAAGAACCCGGATGTCAAGGTCCTAGCGCAATGTATGACACCACTCCTTGTTGCCCGCACAACCATACGTTTACTACTCATGAGCAAGAATGCATTCAGTAGAGCACATCTTCAATCATAGTTTTCGTTCTTTCTTTTTCATTTAGTAATTATGACAAGCGCTGCCAAATATATGCTAATATCCGTTGGCGTGTGGCCAAGTTGGTCCTAGCCACATTTGAAGGTGCAAGGAATCGAGAAAAAGGGTTTCTTTATTAAGAACCTAAAGCCCGTTGCCGCACAGTGCTTTAATCAGCGTGAAGCTCCAACGATTTGCAAACACTTCCAATGAAGGAATCTGTCCTGAGTTTCCAATTCAGAAATTAACATACTCACTTGCCGAAGAATGACGTCCTTCACTACATTAACAAGCGGTGCGAAAACTGCCGCAATTGACCACCTTTTCCTCCGGGAGGCGTCAGGTTTCAAACAGCTTTTTATGCCTCCACAGCTTGAGATACAATTTCGTAGATCTTCGAGGTCCTCTTTAGACAGGGTTTCTATTGTCTGTAAAATATATGAACAAGTTGAAACAGGCGGCGATGGTGCGCAATTTTTTGGAGTCAAGTTAACAGCCCATATGTACACATGTTACAACTGACAAGTTCTCTGAATTCCACGAGTTATCGCGGGAATTTATTTTTATTGAGTCGTGTTCAAGATGGTGAGCTATCTTATATTTTCCACCAAAACTTAAGAATTATTTCTCTAACCATCAGAGAGTGGTGCTACAGGTAAAGCATTAAGGTCCGACCCCTTCTTCAGTCTAATATGGCTCACAAGACAGCAATATATTACCAGCTAATATGTATTATCGATAACCCCTACACCCAGAATTACATTACTCACAAAATTATTTGCGTGAATGCAGTTATTTGCAAGCATTATTTTCTTTATTTTGAGACTCATGATGACAGCGCCAACTTTGATGCCTGCCATTCAGGCATTTTGTGAAACTACTGTATCAAAATTAAAAAAGCCACATAGTGTGTTGCCGTCGGAGCTTATTTATCGAAAATTATATTTCAAGCCCACAATGAACCAATCTTCCTGAAGCTGGTTACTATGGACACACTGATTTTCAAAAAACCTCAGGACAGTCCGATTCCAAGCGGGCTCTTTTTCTTTCGAGCTCTGCGTTAAATATGTTTCTGGTAAACAAAAAGCATCAGGTAAAACGCCCCCGAACTATGATAAAGATACGTGAGTGACATGGCTTTAAAATAAAATTTTGAGCAATTAGCCACAGTTGCAAAGAAAATTTGGCATGCTCACTTCATGGCACCAGAGGCATGACACAAGTTAGGCCAGTTCCAGGATGCTGGATATCAGGTTGACTCTTCTCTCAAATGATCCAAGCAGTGTTGAAGTATCGCTTTTAACGCACCGTTCGTAGGCGTGCCGCTAATCTGTGGTATGCTACAGAGACGGAGAAAATGGCGGACAAAAGCTCGCGAACGTCGTAGCGATTCACAAAACGTAAAATGTGGATTGTTGAGTTGGTGATGTAGAGCGTAGCTTTAAAGGCGAGTGAATTCTAGCGAGCGAGCTCACGACGATGAGGGTAGGCTACGGCATAAGGAATAGGATGCAGACAACCTTGAACGAATGAAACAAAAAAGGTTAAGACGCAAGACACTGAAAATACAAGATAAGAGCATAAACACTCGGTTTCACTGAACCCACAGACAGGGAAAGAAACGAACTGTTCGCACTTCACGAAAACATGCTTGCTTCTCGATGACATCTTACAATCGCGCAGAAAATATCCGCTTGACAGAATGCATGACTTCCGAGATGAAATGAAATATAAAATAAGGATAGTTAGTTATAGCAATGTAGTGCTTCCAGGAGCGTGTTCTCGAATATTAAACATGAATTCCGAAAGAAATAGGTCGGTGATTTTGGACAAACATTTCCTACGAATGTCGCTAATCGTGCCTGCCACATTTCTCAATCAATCGAACACCTCGTATTTTTACACTTTTTACACTCGCTTTAGAAACAAACTTGTTCCGTTAATACAAATGCGAATAAAGGCGTAATAGTTATACAGGGTAACTCTTGATCAAACAAATCAGGCGCATCAGTAGCTATGCCCAACCTTGGTTACGAAGCTTGATAGCATGCGCTAAGTCTCAAAGTGCCGGCATACTGAAAGAGTGATGAATGCTCTAGGGAGAGAAGGTTGTCATTTATTACAGAATAAAACAATTTTCTTAACAATACTTACAGATTAAACGTACAACTGACAAAGATGAAGGCTTGGGCTAGTTCGTAATTTACTTGTGAGGAGTCTTTCTTGATCGCCTTCAAGCAGACACGTCGCCTTTTTAATGCAAAGTAGCGTGCAAATACAAGGAAATGGCTTATAGGTAATTTTGTGTCATGTCACTACTTTTTTTTTGCGATTTCGGGTTTGAATCTTTCGTGTAGTCCCGTGGGAATCGTTCAGTCATTCATAGCATTTGTTTCTTTATGAACCTCGGGAACGCCACATAAAAGCATTTAGTTGAAGTTAGCGATTTGACTTGTCTCTGCGTTGTGTACGCTATACAACCTATACACCGCGTCTAGAGCGGCTTTATTCTTCTCTACAGATATTGTTTTCTTCTGAGTTACCAATTTTCCTTTTTCAGCCCGGTAGAGAACCCCATTTTGTACTGTTACGCGTTTGAAATTTTCATTGTTAGCTAGTATGTGCAATGGTGTACTGTGGTTTCCAGGCAGAAACGTAATACCCATACAGAATAAATGAACCCACTGTCAGGAACAGTGTGTAGCATGCCTAAAACATCTTATATGGCAATGCACGTCACTTTCTCGAGGAACAAACAAATTATGCATATTCCACATGCCGACATTCCCGCCGTAGCACATCAGATACTATAAAGCACCGCAATAGAACATGCCATTACGACATATGGCAGTGAAAGCGGCCGGCTTAGAATGGTGTAAGAGAGGTCGACTTACTACGCGCAGATCGGCAGCATCGGCAGAGAAGAGAGAAGAGTCTAAATGAACAGAGAAGCGTGGAGCTACACGCCCATCTTTCCTAATTCTTTAATTACTTAGACAGCGGCCGAGAGCCATCTCTTATTCATTATTCATTGTTAGCAAGCTTCTCCATTTGTTGCAATTTATCCAGTATATTGAAATTTAGAAATGGAAGTGTGTTCTAGCTTGTCTAAAATGCGATAAAAAGAACAGCATTTGACATGGCTTGCTCGTATGTTCTCTTCAAGTCGAACGTAGAACTGATGTCTCAGTTGACAAAAAACAAATTATCGCGTGTTCCTTGCATAATATTATAAAGACAGAATACGCGTTCCATATTCATATAATCGCACATGCAGCACTTTCAATATTGAATTTCTTGAAGTCATCCTCTCCGTTGCTATAGCACATCTACCACTGGACATAATGTATAGTTGCCAGAAGAAGCCTTGATATACAACTTTAAAAATACTAAGCTTTCTCTTACAAATATCATTTGGTGAATAGCTGAATTCGCACTTCAAAAAGTGCATTTGGTTCGTTACCTTGATAATAGTTCTGATGGCGTAAGACGTCATTTCCAGTTTGATTTCAGCGCCTAAATACCGGCACCAGAGATCTTGGAAGCGTCATGCTGACCACCTTAAAGTAATCAATATTAGAGTCAAAGGCAATGTCCCAATCGAGAACACACGGATATACGTGTTCGCGTTCTTTAACAGTTTTCACTTTTTTTAACCTTGGAAGAAAATAATTTTCCCTCCTCCGCCATTCTCCACTGATATTCGTCAGACCGGCATCGAATGTTGACCAAAAGAGAAGCTCCTAAAATAAAGACCAGCCCGAATTCAACTTGTTCCTTCACTCATTTATTGTCGTCAGATTTTTTTTTACCTTAACCCGTTCCACGTATGCTTCCGCGCGCAGTACGTGCACAAGGGCAGGTAGATTCCGCAGAGAAAATCTTGCCAGCAGCCAGAGGCCCCTGTCGCGCCCTCTGGCGCTGTCAGACCAATCTGTGCGTACACCCTGGCAATTAAAGGTATCTTTGTGGTACGTGCTCTTAGACAAAAATAGAGGAATTTCAAACATTCCACACAACTCCAAATGCGCAAATATTGTGAGAACTACCTGTATAGCTTCCACAATAGCAAGAATGTCCGTAATTTCTTGTTTAGTCCGTTCAGCTCCTTCTTCCAAAGAATTGCCACCAGGTACATTATTGACAGCGGCAGCGTTTTCCACTACTCCCACATTCAGTGCGACTATAATGATAACTGAAAAAAAAACGACAGCATATAAAATAACCCTGCTTTCATGGTGTACACAGCAAATGATGAGCTTCCAGTAACCAGTAGTTTGGCCGATCGAATGTAATGCAATGTTTATCGCAATAAACAGAAAACACGTATTAGTGGTGTACTTTTGAAAACCGATCTCGAATATATTCTGAAGAGTCGATCGTGAATTTTTAGTGCAGATGGACAACACTAGATAATAATCGGCCTGGTAGCGTGCTTCTTCTCCTTCTTCTTTATTCATATATCCAGAGAAACGCCACGCGCAAAAATTCCCCTTGCGAGATTGCTATCCTGCACGACAGTTAACGACGTATGTATAGTGCTTCGAAGTTTTTTACGCATTGTCTCCGCAGTTCCTTGTCCTCTTTAAATTGAAAGCTTTAGTGCACTTCAGAGAAGGCGCACTTGTGAACTTCGATGAGAGAGAAGCGCACCTGCTAGTGTCGAAATTACCGCGTTGTTATCTTTTAGCCATCAGAAGCTCCACCAAAAAACTTCTTTCCGAACATTGTATTCGGCTTTCTGCTTTCCCACTTCTCAGAACAGAATGTGACAATCTATATTGCAGGCTTAAACTTCCACCTTTCGGCGCTTTTCACGCGGCTTGCAAGGTCGAATGTTGCCTTTCTTTTTTTAATCCAAGAAACTTCACTCATCCCTTGCTATCCTTTTGCCACCTGATGGCTAAGCTGCCAATACATTATGTCAATAGTCCGCGCTTTTGATACAATATCAGGGAGCACTAAAGACAGCAAAGTACCGCGCAAAAAAAAACTTCAAATTAGCCCTCTTCAACGGAGCTCCTTCAATTTTAACTCAGATTTTATTGCTTGAATATACAGGGGACTAAGGTAATGTTCAACAGCCTCGGGAAGGAACAGCAGTTTACATTAGGTAGCGAAGTACTGGAAGTAGTAGGCGAATATATCTACTTAGGACAGGTAATAACCGCGGATCCGGACCATGAAAAGAAAATAACAAGAAGAATAAGATTGGGATGGAGCACATTTGGCAAGCACTCGCAGATTATGACTAGCAGCTTACCAGTATCGCTCAAGAGGAACGTATACAACAGTTGCATGTTGCCTGTACTCACCTATGGGGCTGAAACGTGGAGGCTAACCAAGAGAGTTCTACTTAAGTTGAGGACAACCCAGAGGGCTATGGAACGAAAAATGGTATGGTGTAACATTAAGAGATAGGAAGCGTGCAGAGTGGGTCAGAGAAATAACTCAAGTTACCGACATTCTAGTGGAAATTAAGAAGAAGAAATGGGCATGGGCAGAACATGTGCGAAGAGAGGATACCCGATGGTCGCTGAGGGTAATAAACTGGATTCCAAGGGAAAGAAAGCGTAGCAGGGGGCGGCAGAAAGTTAGGTGGGCGGATGAGATTAAGAAGTTCGCAGGGGTCAAGTGGATGCAACTAGTACAGAACCGGGTTAAGTGGAGAAATATGGGAGAGGCCTTCGCCCTGCAGTGGGTATTGTCAGGCTGATGATAATGATGATGAATCCTACCGGATCTCCGATATTTTTACACGGCCCGCTTGCGTTCTATGTACTCCTTTTCAGCATGTGTGTCACGCTAAAGGAGGGTACGTTAATAAGGTGCACGTGCCAAAGAGTTTTAAGTCAGTGACAGATATATGAAAAAAAAAAATGCCCGAAAATGTCGCACGAAGAAAGCTGCGATGGAATGTCAGTAATGCTCCCTTTATTTTATATTACCACTTTTTATGCTAGATCTGGAGTTACTCTTTATCAGCATAATAGTTATTTATAAAACATGGAGGTGTAGTACTTACACGGTTATTTTTCATCTAAACTATTTCACGCCGCGACTGCTGGGATATAATGCAGGCGGTAGTAGAAAACACAACAATGTGCATTTCATAAAGCTGGTAATAGTATATCCCCTAATTAACCCAAATATATCTCAGCAGCGCATTTTCGGCCCACTAACTTGTGGCGTCCATTTTTTAACAAAACAACAATTTTGGAACAAAAACTTTCGAGCTACTCGGTTGCGTACATGTAATTTCTGCAATAAATTACGCTTACGCCTTTTTTTTTTCTGGTCTTTTCAGCAGCATTCAATTGTGAAGAGTTTCGCTACGCATACTTCAATGATACCAATGTATTTTATTTTAACCTTTAATGATTGGTTGTTTTCCTTTTTTTTGTCTCCTTGATTGAATTTCCCCATTCATCACAGGAATACGCTACCCATTTCTCCCGCTTACATATTTCCCCAAGATAGGAGCTT
This sequence comes from Amblyomma maculatum, assembly GCA_023969395.1. Lineage (NCBI taxonomy): Eukaryota > Metazoa > Arthropoda > Arachnida > Ixodida > Ixodidae > Amblyomma > Amblyomma maculatum. The sequence continues at coordinate 234,181 of JAJIZL010000122.1, read as the reverse complement.
TTCAGGTTATCAAATTGTGCTGATCATGACGATGATGATAATAAAGTTCACTTGTTTCAAAATAGCAGTATGTAAGAGTGCGTGCACCGCATCGCGGTGTTCGCTGCACGTATTCAAGAACTGAAGTGATAAAGGAGTGCAAATGTATACCTTCTGAGAGTTTAATATTACGTACCCAAAACGGAAGCAAAATGTACGTGGAAATTGAAAACTAGATCGTGGCCCATCCTCTCCAAATATAATGTTCTTGCGCCTGTAAACGAGATTTGCATTTGCATTACCACGGGAGCCAATTCCAGAGACGCAGAAAAGTGCCAGTGTACAAAGGCTTTACTCGTAATTTTAGGCCACCAAATTCAATGGCGATAACACAACACAATTATAAACCAACCATGCCCTATATCTTAATTCTGCGCCGCATTTTACAATTTCACACTACATTTTTCTTGAAAAACCATGTGGGTCATATGATATCAACTGGATTTTTGTGCACATTAATAAAAGCAATCTACTAAAAAATGCGGAATTATTTTGTTGGGGATTTATGCATTTGCTCGGCAATTATAGGTATTACATTTTGATACAGTGTAAAGTAAATCAGCAAAGCTCAAATAATTATACGTTATAATCTAACAACTTGCACACGAATCAGGTAATATTTCAATGTTTTTTTAAGATATGCACTCCCGGTGCAGGATGAAAATGAAGCTTTCTTTTTTTTCATTTTACTGAAATCCATACAAAGCCGATCACACTTGCCGAGAGCGCTCGCGCAGTCTCATGCGGTAGAAATAAAGCGAAATTATGAAGCAGTCACTGACTTTCATTAATAGTACTTGCGCTCGCGGGAAGGCGAACAGACCTGAGAACAGCTCAGTCACAAGTCTTTGCCAAGTGCAAAGAATCCTAGAAACATTAAATTTCGGCTCATACTACTAACTGATTGTAAATGTAATCCAGAAGATCGGCAGGATATGAAGCTGTGCGTTGGCAACAGTACTACAACCCGCGGAATGCTCGGCAAACTAAGATGATGCAGACTGCGGCTTTCTGCATTTGTCATTCATCGAGCGACACTACAGCTGGGGGCCCGTTTTCTAGAAGGTGATAATTTCAATAAATACAAAACATGCCGTAACATACATACATACATACATACGTGCATACATACATACATACATACATACATACATACATACATACATACAT
>JAJIZL010000122.1:182726-226986 GCA_023969395.1 Amblyomma maculatum | reverse complement strand
ATATATATGATTCTTTATATGATGCTCGTGCATCCTTATAAAGTAGGAAAAAGAAACAAGCTAGAGAATTGATGAAGCAAAACATCACATGAAGTACATCACTATACATTTAAAGGTGATGAGGACCTTGGCGATAGATTTGTACCCATAAAGTTTGTACATTTTAAAGGAAAATATTTCTCAACGCAACAAACAGTACTATATCAGCGCAACACAACGGGACAAAAAGGAGAAGGGACAAAGAGGGCACTAACTTACAACTGATTTATTCAAAGAAATCAAGGGTATATAAATGAAATGGTGGACGCACATGCGTCTTTTCAATTTTGATGCTATGACAAAAATATGAAAAAGCCACATCACAAGCACGTGTTGAGCCCGCCGACACACTTTACTTTGTGAAGCCTGGTCATCTCTTTAGCAAAACTACAAACGCTTTATAAACGCAAACATTTGGCTACCTGTAAATATGGAAGGGCTCTGCGATATCTTTGGTAGTCTGTCATTGTGAAAAAATATCGCAGGGTCGACAAAGTATCGTACACATTCACACGCTATAAAATATTTTGTCAAGTTTGTTTCATTCTTTTTTACTGACTGTGCATCTTCCGTGAGCCTAATGTTAATAAAACGGCTTGTTTGGTCAATGTACGTACGGCCGCAAGACAAAGGAATTTGGTACACGACTCCCATCCTAGAAATAATGAACATATTTACGTGATTGACCTTGCATTTTTTCTTCCTTTTGGTGCCATCCAGATTTTTTTGAACTACTGCCCCTACATTGTCAACCTTATAAGGAGCGGAGAGCATTACCTGCACGCCATACTTTGCCGCAACTCTTTTAAAACGATGCGACAATGCGTGTATATGAGACATGACAGCAATCTTCTTTTTTACTTTATTTTTTAGTTCTGAGCTGTCTCGAACATTTCAGATCACGCAGAACCTGTCGATACTGGCTACGAGTACTGCGTCTGAATAACCAGCCTCCCAGAATCTATTGGCTTGGACTGCAAAGCTATTAAAGATTTGATGAGCACAAGTTTTTTTTACTAGTCGTGCCAAAACAGCCTTTAACAATTCCGTATTTCACAGGGTTGGAATTGAAGGACTTGAAGTTTAAAAGTGACTTAGCATTCCTATGAAAGTACTGCTAACACACATGCTCAGAATTAAAAGTCAACTTTAAATTTAAAAATTGCAAGAGATTTTGCTGAGTAACCTCATGAGAGAAGTATTCAGTGAAAAAATATCAAGGATTTGAGGCACACTTGTAGTAACCAATGATCTAACTAAAACCAGGAAATCATCCACGTATCGGAATATACGAATAACTTTTCCGGTTAGGTCACTATATATTTTTCTGTCAACATAGCTAAGAAAAATATTGCTTAGAAGAGGGGCTGCCTTGTCTAAAATACATATGCCTGACTTCTGAATGAATACTTTACCTTCCCACATTAACAGGAGCTACTTTGTCTTCAATACATATGTCGACTTCTGCATGAATACTTTATCTTGCCACATTACATAGGTGTTACGAAGATAAGGACAAGAGTTCCACGAAGAATCCAACAGTTACACTATATTCATTTAGAAAAAAAAGGCTCATCATTATCCTACGTGATGCATTTCTGACATATTGTAGAAGTTGATTATGGCGAAGAAAATAAAGTACGTCGACTACATCTGTGCTAAAACCAGAGAAAGAAGCCCGGTTCTCATCCAAAAGGTGCTTTACAACGGTCTCTGAGAAACCGGATCAATAACGGAAAGCGCAGAAAAATGGTTATTAAGGTATAAAGATTGAACTACTTGCCAAGTTTGACACTCAGAAACTATTGCTCTGGAAGGTATGCCCGGCTTATGCGTTTTTGCAGAAAAGAAAATTTCAAGCTTTTCTTTGCTCGCAGAATTCTCCAGCCCGAAGTGTTCGTTCAAAGCTACTGCCGCTTTCTTGTACTCAACCGGACAATTTCTGCTCCCTCTAAAATGCTTCCTTACAACCTTACACGCTTTTATTGAAAACTGTTTCTCAGAAAGTACAACAAAGTAACCTTCTTTACCAGACTGCACAACACGAAAACGAATGTCACTCAGGTAATTGATCATCTAGCGAAACCTGTTTTTCAGCCCACCAGTGTACTTGCTACTGGCTACACTATCAACACACATAGACACATAATTAGGCCTATATCATCGAACTGAGCTGCGGACGACACACTGCGAACCAAATCTAAATTCTCGGCCGTTATTACCTCGGGGTCACCGCAGAACTTAGGTCCAAGGCGTAACGTCTTTTTATGGCCGGAATCCAAAACGACGTCAGAGCTTTCCTTCTGAGGGTGACCTTCTCGTAACTTTTGGGAAGGGTTGAACGCTAACAGAATTTTTTTGGAGCGCTGCAGTGCTCCAAAGGAATTCTGTTAGCTTATCGTTAGTCGTACACCACTCAGGAAACACACGCCAATTATGGAGAGAGTTCCAAACCAGGCATTTAATCCGGAGGATGCCCTTGATTAGCCTCAGGTGCCGCCACCATTCACACTTGAGAATTATGCAGATTCTCCTGTTGTGTCATGTAGAAGGTCGCAACCAGCAGCAAAGTGCTTATAGATCCTATTCACTGTCTGGTTTAGCAGGCGGCAGTTGTGCAACCCGATATTGCGGTGCCACCATAATGTTGGGCGGTATGAAACTAAAAGCATACAAAAATAAAATTTCCGACTCGTCGGCGGCGGTCTACCGGCCTCCTCTCTGCTGCGCGTCTCTCATTTGTCGGGCACTTGAGATGCTTTGCAATGCCGTCCAATCAGAGCTCGGATTTCACCGACGCCGTACCCTGATTCGCCGTAGGCCCTCTCTCTCTCTTTCTTTCTCCCTCTCTGATGTTGCGTTGTGCGTGCACTGGTTGCCAGAAAAGCTGAAATGCCGTCACGTGAATAAGCTCTCTACATCCGGAGGGCAGGTGTCATAACGACAATGCCATGAAGCAGCGTGGGCTCGCCAGATACACACGGCGATGATCGGAGACAGTACAGCTGGGTTAGACAAATCAATGGTTTGGAACAAAAAAAGAAGCCATCAGCGCCGTGTTTCTCCCTTCTTTTCTTTTGTCCCATTGTGTAGCGCTTATATATGGATATATGGATCACCAACTCCCCAAATCAGCCGTAACTCTAGTGTTCAACGTAAACTTTTCGCATGCTTTTTATCATCACTGTAGCAAACAATATATGTGTATATTTTCGAGCGGCAGGCTCCTAATGTCTTGCTATTTCTTTGTACGCCACGAACCAGTTTTTGTGGTATCGTGACGTATCTATAATTCTTCAATAGGCACACGAAATGTTTTGGGAGCAAACTTTTGAAGATATCAAAAGCTTACAACATTACTATTACTAATTTATGGAAGTAAATTACAGTATTTCACAGTGCTGTTACAGTCGTTTGAAAACAAAGCCTATCAGTTTTGTAACAAAGTCTTAATTGCTCGTTGTGAACGCAGAGTAATTACACGTGGTAATATTTCGCTATATAACGGAAGCTTACACCATTTACAGCATATATGCATAAAATGCATCCTACAATATTTCATAGTAGCTCAGAAATATTTCCGAAAGCGAAGCTCATTAGTTCTGAATGGAAGTGTCACGTACCGATTCGAGGGCAGAAAAACTTTAAAAAATTAAGAAGCGTAGAGCTGTTCACCTTGTTTTATTACACAATACAAGGCCAGTATTTGAATTTTCAAATGTTTGAGCAGCGTTGTTTTCGTCCTCACCTTGTTTGTAGAAAGGCCGGAAAGTGGATTTCACTCGGGTTGCCACAGCCAGAGTGACAGGATGTTACTGAGTTCCAGTGGCAGCAATGAAGAACGTAGCATCACCAAGCAGCAGTATTGGTAATAACTTTTGTGTACAATCAAATGGCTCTGCTGTGACAGATGTTGTCCGCTGCCGCAACCGATGATAAATAACCTTGTTCTTCAAAATGATATTTGACATTTATCTCCAGGAAGAAAATGAGTGTCAATATTTTGTTGCATACACTTTAGTTTTTATTGAGATAGCGCGCCTTGCAGCATAAAGCACTTGTCTACAAATACAATTAAGCCTCCGAGAAAAATGAGAGTTTGTATTAATTCATTCTGAAAAACAGCGCGGAAAAGACGGACCAAGAAAGATAACACAGCGCTTGCGCTGTGTCTTTCTTTGCGCCTCCCATTTTCCTGCACTGTTTTTAACTATGTACAACTAGAAGTACAGACCGCACTCCCGAGTGAAATCTAGTACTGCCCGGTGATGACGACTCCAGGTGTCCGCATTCGGCGATGTCCTGGATATGGCCAGCGTCATGAAGGTGTTTCTGCCGGAAAGGGTGGTGTGCACTCATTCGTTACATGATATATGCTCCTGCCCTTCTGAAGCAGCGAGTCGCCGCGACAAATTGCCATCTGCATTATTGCTGTACTATTTGCTGCTCGTACAGAGGGTATACTTATGCTTTTAACTTCATTTATTGGACGCTGCCAAAGAAAAAAAAAAAAGATGCGAGACATAGGTTTTGATGCATTTACCCATTTTACCAGAAGTAGAGAAATAAAATTCCAAGGATGCCCTGAAGTCTGCTTACGTGCAGTAATGTGAAGACACTGAGTTTTTTCATGCCTCCTGGTGGATTCGTCGGACACTATGTTAGCAGACCTCGGCCGCATCCGGCCAGATGGCGTGTGTATACGGCGTATTTATCTTGGTGAAATGAAGGAGCTGCAGATGGAACTTCATGCAGAGGACGATGTTCACTCCACAGCATGACCGTGTGCTAGAGCGTAAACTTGATGACTGCACAGCGCGAGGGTGTGTTGCAGTTTTACACGAGGCGTGATCGGCTGCGCCGATATTATAGTGCTCTCCAACCTGGTCCACGGAAACTGATTTATTTATTTATTTATTTATTTATTTATTTATTTATTTATTTATTTATTTATTTATTTATTTATTTATTTATTTTAAAAATACTGCAGCCCTAGGGCCAAGCAGAGTGGGCCAAATTACAACAGCCAGGATATATTCTATCCGATCGAAAACTTTGCACAAGAGAAAAATAAAATATAAACTCTAAAAACCCAACTAGACAAGGTACGATGAACATGAAGGTACGATGAACAACTAGACAAGGTACAGTGATAACAGGAATTGATTTGCTGTATGAACAACACTGTCGAATAAAAACTCTTTTGCGAGATACAGAGTATGAAACATAAGACTGTCGACTTTAATACATTCCAGAAGACAAGGAATACAAAAAAACAAATACAAATAAGAAAAAAGTCGGATAAAAGGGAACAAGCGCTCTTCAAAGTCGTTAAGATCACGCGCGCAAAAGACGTGATCTGGCAAGCTGTTCCACTAGGTAATAGTGCGAACAAAGAAAGAATATTTGAAGAAGTTTGTGCGGGAAAAGTATGGCGTAGGGCTGTGGGCATGAATATTCCTAGTATGCCGGGTTAAGCGCGGGCGCAGGTAGTCATTGAATGTGGAATTAAATTGTTGGTGGTAAAGAGAAAAAAAAAAGAAATTTTAATCTGGCAAGCGCGCTTCTTTTTTAATGATGAAATATTATTTACGGTCATGATGTCGAACCGTGAAGCACACCTTTCATAATTGTTGAAAATGAAACGAATTGCTTTTCTTTGTATCATCTCCAGCGAATGTATATCTTTTTTTTTTTAAATGAATCCCATGACACACTCGCATATTTAAGTTTAGGTCTTATGATGGTGTTGTAGGCTAGTAGCTTTATGGACTGTGGCGCAGACTTTAATTTGTGGCGGAGGAAACAAGTTTTCTAGTAGCAGCAGCGCAAATATTGTCAACGTGAGGGGTCCAACTAAGATGCTGATTTAAAGTTACGCCAAGATATCTGTAGTTATCGACTTGCATTAGGTTTTTATGGTTTTGTGTATAGGCAAACTGAAGCGGATTTTTGTTTTTCGTGGCCCGTAAAAAAAAAAATGTTTTATTTGTATTGATTTCCATTAACCATTCCACGCACCAGTCTGCAACTGCATTAAGCTTTGTCTGTGGGCATGTTTGATCGTGGTGACTATTTATAGGCTACAGTTAAGACCAAGTGCTGCCTTCTGTAACGCCAAAAAATAACCTTGGCATGTCCAGGGCGTCCGTTTAAAGAACGCTGGTTACTGCTCTATCACAATTTTCGTTTATCAAAATCCGATAGTACGGCATTCCGTGACCTTATGGTCTGTTAACTAATCAATTTTCGCCGATAAAGTAAGGACTCTTCTGCATAAGTAAATAAACACCTTATATCCCTAGTGTTATCGTTCTGTTACTACAAGATTTCATGTAAAAGAATTTATGTAATATGCGTTATGCCTAGAGACGCCCTACTGAGGCAATGCGTATGTGCTAACTCCACTCCTGTTGTCATAAAAACAACGAAGTGTATTGAGAAATTTCAGTTTTATTCATGCGTGAGTTTTGTACTGTCATTCAGGACGGTATGTAATTGCACTTGGCAGCTGAAGTACAAGTATTTGTTATTGGCCAGGTTAGCAATATTGTGCGTACACCTCCTAGATAAAAAGCCGAACGCCGCATTTTTCAGAGGTGCAAGTGTTGGAAGTTGGCATGCCGAATAAAGAATAATATGCCAGCATCACGGCTGTCATCGGTTTTAAAAACTTAGGAAATTCTAAATTTGAGATCGCTGATTTTTAGCAAGGACTACAATATGGAGAGCGCGCGCCTAGCTCGCTACAGCTCGACGACACGTACATCAATCTGGTGCCCTCACAGCCATTCTTATGGGGATTGTTGAGTAACCACCGTCTGTGTGCAAAACTGGAGGTTTTAACCAGCATTCAATGCACATTTTAGAGTAGTTTCAGATCTGACACCGTACGACCGTCCTAGTTAACTGTGCTATTGTAGATTTTAATTTACAATCTTAATGAAAAAATCTGAAGCCAAAGGATTTTTGTCTCGATCGCAAAATGGCGCCACCACGCCATTATTCAAGGCCAAGTGGCATTTACAATGCTCGGAAATGGTTTCTTATTAAAGCAAGAAACTGTCTTATATCTTTCCACGGCCCTTTAGTGTTTAATGGTGCCATGATCTCTTCATTTTGCGGCTGAGAGAAAACGCCTTTAGCATCAGGACTTTCGACCAAGACTGTGCATAACTATGGCCCGACAAAATTGAAATATAACAACGTGCTTTCCTGCCTTAAAGTTTTCTTCCGAGCACCCCGTGCTTCGAATGATGCCCAGTAGCACGCTCACATCGCGTTGTTCTAGAATGTTATGGGGGAGGGTGATGATTAATTCAAGAGAACCGAAGCCGAAAGGAGCTCTACTGATCAGCAAATCACAGAATATCGGGTAGGTCTCAGACGCAAGAAAGCGGGCGCAAGCATTCGAACAAAGATGTGCATAATCATACTCCACAAAACGCGCCCAATGGACATGGCAAATACATATTCGAATAACTCGAATAGCAAGACGTCTGGCCATAGCGTTCGCTTGCCTTTCAACGGCGCTCGCTGCAGGGCTTAAATGTTAGTGCGCTGTGCTGGTGAACCCGAGGAAACGGAGTAAGTTACTAGCTAGGGCGGCCGCGTTGTGACAAAGCCGATATGCGAAAAACACGCCTATGACACGCAGTCTCGATGCATGCTACAAAGTGCCATTTGTTGCACATGCAACCCAAAACTGCTAAAATTCTGTATTCTTTCCTTCCCTTCTTTATTATTTGCCGAATATTGGTAAGCCGGGCTTTTTGGTACGGATCCTTACGGCTAGAAATTTAAACGTCTCACAAATGGAGGAGGAGATGATCGCATTATACTCAACAAACATCGAATTCGCATACATCGTTACCAACCTCCCAACCGCCTACAAAAACTGCATGCTAGGGCGAGTTTCTCTCTTGGCCTGTAAACTCTTATCACAAGCCAGACACCAGGCCTCAAACAAATAAGCAATATGGGTACCTGCCCATCACGGGCTAGAGGGAACTTAGTGTGCGCATGCAGCAGCCTGAGCCTTCCTCTCCCGGCATCCCCCATCACTCTCTTCCCATAACTATCCCCAGCCCCTCAATGCATACCGCGAGACACTGTAACACGTATGCTTAGCGAGACAAACATTCCCGGCACCCGCTAAACGAATTGATAAATTCGAAGAGTGTCATCTCTGGTCTTGGCCTTTCACAGACCAGCTAGACGGCAAGCAATTAGCCCGGTTACTTTCTCGGCTGAGTGAACGTTTTAAAAGAAAGCAGGTATTTACCATATAGTGTGGTTTTGCCAAGAAAAGGAGGGGATTTGAACCCAGTCATTTTTCCCGCGAAAGCAAGTACGGGGTGTCGTAGATATTGCTGCAGCCGATCGCCTCACGTGTTAAACAGCAGACCACTCGCGCAAAGCATTGTACAGTATTGTCCACTGTTAAAGGGAACGTGCGATCGCGTGGCTTAAACACCTTGCAATGTGCTGTGCCGGCAACTGGTGAGAATGGCGGGTTTGTGCATGCCTGGGAAGAGCAGCCAGCCGTGCTCACTGCGCACGCAAGTTTTGCGACGTTTGTCACTGGCTCTCTTGACAGTGTTTTGTAAAATGCGGCAGCGATGCGGTCTCATGTTCCCTTAATTGAACAGTGGGCCATACTGTACGTCGTCGCCTCCGCCAACTTGTATATGCGCAGTTGTTGCTGCAAGTACAGAATCGCCTCCAAAAATATTTGCAATTTGGCTAACTTTCAGGCGTTCATAAAGAGCTACCATGTTACACTCTTTCACCTCTGCTTCAACAGTTTTAAAGTTAGTTGACTATGAGAAAGCGACATAAAAAAGGAGGTTGAACGCGTCTTTCTTTTTAGAATGCTCATGGATGCTGCGCCCGCTACCATAACTCGGCAGACGTCGACTTTTAGTGCGCTTAATATCCCATATAATTGACGTTCTATAACAGCTATTTTCTATTAGCAAAACTGTTAATGACTAAAATAGCGCCTGTTATGCGACCAAGCGTGAACCCATAAGTAGACTGATAATGTCGGCCGCTGAACCCTGCGACTTGAGCACCAATGCTGAACCCATGATGTGGACGTTCTCTGGCAGCAAACTGCAGTTAGATGCCTGCATTATCTCGTGGAGCAGCTTGGACAGGAGGACGCCTGGCAAAGGAGTGTTTGCTGCAGCCGCACCGTAGTTGGGAAACAAGGCTCCATCAACCCACTTGAGAAATATGACGTTGCAGTCCACCTGCGATCGAGATAAAAATTAAAATAAATTCGATTGTTAATTTAGCAGATCACTACTATGGTAAAGCACAATCTACTTATTCCTCCAAAAAAAGAGTATTTATTATACCAATTTCATTCAATTACAAGACAACACAGGAAGCATCATAAATAGTGGGAGAACGGTTGCACGCAGAGTACGCAAATAAAGGCTTTCCCACGTCTTCTAATTAACCTGGTTCTATGCAGACTGCTCCAATTTGCTCCCCACAAGCTACCTAACCTTCTTCCGATCCCTGCTAAGCTTGTTTCGACTCGATTTCTTTTAATTCCAGTTTGTTATTCTTAGGAGCAATCGGTTGTCTTTCCTTCGCGTTACATCACCTGTTCATGACCATTGCTTCTTAATTTCTACAAGATTATCATTTACTCCCGTGTGCACTCAGACTCATTCTGCACGCTTCCCGTTCCGTAACGTTAAACGTGCTATTTTGCAGTCTACAGCAGTCTGCGTAGTCCTCACCTTAATTTGAACTATTTTCGTTACCATCCAACTTTATGCCTCATAGGTGAGTATGAGCAAAAAACAGTTGTTATATACTTTGCTCTTTAAGAGAACTCGTTAAGCTGACTTCCATGGTCAACGAATACTTGCCAAATTTGTTCCATCACAATATGATTCTCCAGCCTCGCAGTCGATCGCAGACTACTTTTCATTTCCGAGGCTGCTAATATTACTTCAAACGTGTGCAGATTAATTTTAGGCGTACCGTTTATGGATTTATCTAAGGTCACCGAGGTACTCGTTATTAATCCTTATCCTCAACCTATTTCAATTAAAATACTTCCTCTAAGCAAGCACTGAATAAGCTATATCGCCCACCCGACTTTCTGCCGACCCACGCTCCTTTTGTCTTCTCATTCATATCCCTCTACGCTCCAGCTTTTCAATAGGGACGCAATTCTGCTCCTCAGCTTCGTGCATGACACAAGACTCGATATAGAAGTATTCTGCACTGCACTCAACAATTACCTCAACGACAGGCCGCGCAGCCATGATAAATGAGGTTGGGCTAGGCAGCGAAGCTGACACGCAGAGTCTTGCAAAGGGTCCGAGCTTTACGTTTTCTGTTTTAACGTGGCTGTATGGTGTGCAGAATGCTGAAAGCTGTCGCTGCGATTAGGTTGTCGTCATTGAATACCTCCTAGCTGCAGTGGGTTTGTATTATTTTATAGCCATTTCGTACGAAGACGTCAACAAGATAAAAACTGCATAACAGCGAGGTACATTTTTTGTGCAAAGGGCGCCACCCTTGCGGAATTTTGTTCCAGAACATACTATGCATCTACTTTTTGTTAGCAAATTATCATACTTGCAATATATTACACGTATCACACATTATCGGCTTGACGTAAGCATTGCACTTAATGATTGCCTCAGCTAAAGCGACGCTCGCGATACAAAATATTACAAAGGCACCCCTGACCTTAGAAAATAGAGCATTCTTCATGGCGTCCATCCAGGGCAATTTGTCATCCCACGTGAATCCATGAATGATACAAAATAGAGGTTTTGCCACGTCGACGCCCGGGTTATTATAATACTTCGTCCAGTTCTTGTGGCTGACTACCACCCCATTACTATTGGGGTTGTGGAACAATGTAATCTTCGTGCCAATTTGTTCAGGGCTTCGCGGCCCACCAATGTCTAGCGCCATTCTCTGTTCTGGATAAAAGCAGGCTATATCTTCATAGCAGGTGTACTCTCCTTGTCGTTGTTTGATAAAGGCCACTATCTGCAATATAAGACAATAAAACATAACATATATAAGTTATTTCTCACCTTGAGAAATGATACTATTCCCTCTGCAAGTAGTAATATCAATACTGCCCATGTTTATCTTTTTCCTAACTCTCCATGAAAGTGCGTAACTTCATTTCTACTTTCCCACATAGTCGCATAGTCAAGCGAAGTTACTAAAAAATGTGACCTTGTTTGCAAACTCGCTTTTGTTCTCGCGGTCGACAACTGCAATAATCGAGTTAAATTCTTATAGTTGCTACTGTGAGCTGTATCCAAATAAAACGTTTCTCATTTCAGAGTCTAATTCAGCATTAGAGCAGATAAATCCTTAACAATTGTAATCGAGTAATACCTTACCTCTTATACCTGCTACTGTCAGCTATATCCAAGGAAAACGTTTTTCAGTTCAAAACCGAATTTAGCAATGAGAGAAGAGTCATTTATCTTGAGAAATAGTGTCTTTAGCATATGGACCTAAACTACACCTAGGTCCGCAGTCGTGACCTCACAAAAAGAAAACAACCTGAGGTTTTGACTAAACATGGCAGAAGCCCAACATCTTGCGCACAAACATTTCCTTCTCCCGTTGTGTGTTCTAAGTTAGCGACTGCAAATTCAGACAAACAAGACACGAGCCTTAGGATTTAGCGCAAGAAAAGCGACAGATTGAGGTAAAGAGGACAAAACGAACGCTAACACTTGTTTTGTTTTGTTTTTTGTTACAGAGCACGTAAACATATACTATGATAAGATCCAATGCAGCTTCCATCAGAAATGTACGTGGTTCCTGTTTCGTGCTTAACAACGATCGCAAACACACCCATACCAATTATATACATATGCACCTAACCTCGCTTGGCCCGGCACAACTTACCCAAACCCTCCAAGATTTCTACAATCCTCTCTCACTGCTTCGTATGTACCCCTCGTATTCCAGGTGAGATAGTCCAGGCCTGTATGCAGCCTGCCAGGCCTGGTCTGGCCTTTCGATAGAAACTGCAATACGTTCTCTCCTGGGGCGATGCAATCGCTTACGCAATACTCCGGAACCTTCCTAAACACTACAAGGAAAAAGTACATTCAACAATACACAACGGGCGGAGAGACCCTTCCTGCCGGAATATCGTCCTTGTACTACTATCATGATCTCAAAACATGCAAAGCTGCGTCACTGAAAGATTTGTCCCATTCTTTACTTCTTTTTTGGGTGAAACGAGGAAACGGGTAGTGTTGTACCGCTCTGAACATCACCTGGAGACCACATCATTTTTCCCACATTTTGCGGCCCTCTATATCTGCGCAAGATTTCTTCTTACTTTTGCAACGTTCCTCTCTTTCCCCTTACTCTTGCTAATTGCATTTCTTGGTCACACTAGATGAGCGGAACGAATTCGATAATACCTACCACAATCATATACTTTACTGCGTTAAGGAAGTTGAACGTGTTTCCAGTGTCTACACGCACTACCGGTTTTGACAAAAGTAAACGGAGCACGCCATTTCTTCCTAAAATTATTCACGTCTTGCACAATTGAAACTGGGAGTCGTGGCATGTGCAAACTGGTAGTAGATCTGGCTGGGATCCGTCAAGCATCACACATCGCTTTATTTAGCACAACACCAAATATAGCAGGTTTTTTCATGAAAAATTCAAGCCACTCATACTGATGAAAGGCTCCACCAGTTGAATGTAAATTCGACAATCAGCACGTGGCAATCACCACAGGGCAATCGGTAATTAGCACAGGTATATTTATTTATTTATTTATTTATTTATTTATTTATTTATTTATTTATTTATTTATTTATTTATTTATTTATTTATTTATTTATTTATTTATTTAGTGATATATAGTCTCAATCCCATATGGTATTATAAAACGAAGGGCATGAATTCAACAATAATAATAGAGCAAGAGAAAACACAAAATTTACATAGTAAAAGGCTATACACACAGTGCCGTAGAACTAAGGTATAATACAAGTCGCTTGAGAATTCAGGTTCTACGATGATTCTGTGCACACTCATTGATATGTCTGGATGGCTGCAAAAGTGAAAAACGTCACCTGATACCTCGTTGTGTAGAAATGCCAATTAATGGGGTAAGTGTTCGCAACAGAATGAAAAGCTGTCTCACCCGTTCAAAAACGTTTTGCTTTCCCCACTCTACCAATGGCGATATAATCCACGAGAAAATATTATGTCTCTTTGTCCGCCTGCTTTTCTTTTCACTTGTTATGTTCTGGAAGCACTCAGAGAGGAGGCTGATATCTTCTTCAGACACTTCCTCAATATGCTGAAATCATAGCAAAGGATGTAAGATAAATATTGAAATACAGTTACAATTTTAGAAGATTCTACTAAGTACGGTCTCTACGTGTTTGAAGTGGTTTCCAGTCGGCATCAATAGATTAGGCGACGGATAACACTTCTTCTTATTTAAACATATCGTGGACAGCTAGCAGCGCGTTTTGTGGTAGAACGCATTTTGGTACACAGAAGGTTACATTCAATCCAATTCAACCAAATAATATCTAGCCATGTGTAGAATAAAATTTGTGAGGACTGCCCTGAAGGTGTCAGATCTAGGGACATTTCATTTGAACGTGCCAGCCTGCGCGTAAGAGCACCCCAATTCCAAACTAACAGTGTTCGAGGAACAACAGGGGCCACAACGATAAGTCACAATAAGGAAACCAAAATTTAAAAAAACTATTGCTACAACAGCCATCAGCCAAATATGTAGCCTACTGTTGCATGTTGATGAATAAACGCCGTATAAGCACGCCACTTAATTTACGCGTGAACCATCCCGTACTGTCTTCTGAATTAATGCGAATGAATCGCACTATCCACTCAACGTTGGAAAAGTAACGTTGTTGTTTCAAACATGTGAAAACAATAGTCATAGTGATATTTACTATGTCCTTATATGGTATCCAAACTTTCATGTGTAACTACAGGGGTGAAATGAGGACGCCGGAGTGATCACGCTATCACTTCGAGGCCAAAATGACCCCTTCGGTCACATACTCGTAAATACGGCGGACGTTGGCTTACAGCTTCGAAGAGCTGCGAGGCACTGATTTCTCTTTCCCTTCTTCTTTTATATAAGATGTGCGCTAAAGGCAGTATCATTCTGTCTTCTCCAAGGATGCACCAGGATGTTTTAGTCAATCACTGAGCGGGAAGCGTACTGGCGATGACAATAAGACGTGGTCCTCAGCATAAGGCGGTGAACCTTGTTATTTCTCACATGCGCCCAAGTGATGGTTGCCGGAGAATCTTTTGAGGGATATTCTGTCTGCTTCTGCGAGGATTCTTTGCACACTCGTTGAATTGTATGGATAGCTGCAAAACTGAAAAAAAAAATCAGCTCATGCCTCGGTGCGCACATATACCAATTAATGGTGTAAGCTTTCATACAGAAAGGAAAGCTGTCTCACCTGTTCAAAACTTTTTACCTAAACGCGCCTGTTTTGACTATTACGTTTCTCTTCACTTGTTATGTTCTGAAGGCACTGATAGAGGGCCACGATATGGTCTTCAGGCACTTCCTTCATATCCTGAAATGATTAAAAAAAATTATGTGAGATAAATATTGAGATACAGTTGCAATATTAGAAGAATCTACTAAGCACGGTAACTACAGCCGTTGTCTAAAGTGTAGATCCCAGGGGGTCTGCTTTCGAGTCGTATAGTGGAACTAATTTAGCATTAGTGGAGGCTCTTTCCATTAGAGAGGGTAGAGAAAAAATCTTCCCATTAAGAGATTTGGAATATTGGTAATGCACTACAAACCGCACGAGGGGACTCAGAAACAGACCCCTGAGCACTACAATTTTGACAAAGACTGTACGTGTGTGAAACGGTTTTCAGTCGGTACCAATAAATTAGACGCCTGATAACGTCCCTGTTTATTTAAGCATATCGTGGACAGCTAGTAGAGCTATTCAAGGCAGAATGCATTTTGTGACACAAAAGTTTAAATTCAGTTAAATTCAAAAACGAAATAATTTCTGGTCTAGAAAAAAACCCGTGAGCGTTGCCCTGAAGGTGTCAGTTCCACCGATCTTTCATTTCAAATGACCAGCCTGCGCGTAAGGCCACTCCAGTTCATAAATAATATCATTGGAAGCGCAGCGAGTGACACAACGCTGGGTCAGAAGGAAATCATGATTTCAAAGAAATAAAACACTTCTGTAACAACCAACAGTCAAAGGTTGCACTGATGCACGTTGACGGAGCAACATCCTATAAGGATGTCACTTAATGTACGCGTGAACCATCACCTGTCGTTTTCTAAATGAAGGCAAATTATAGGCGCGATCCAGCCAATATTTTAAAAGTACCGCTGTAGTTTCATACACGCGAAAAATATAGGCATTCTCAACTTTAATGTCTGTTCTTCCATATATAATTATAGGGGTGAAATGAGGACGCCGGAGTGATCAAGCTATCACTTCAAACCCAAAAATGATCCATCCGCTTACATACTCCTCAATATTCTTGTTCACAATTTTCTCTACAGCGACCGAGATTGCTTAGCACTCTAGAAGTTAAAATGGGTTCCCACAGTGGAAGTCTTATTATTTTCTTCCATCTTCCTTGACTCACCACATAAGCTGCTCTGAGCCATCGATGTGCAAGTATATGAAGGTACAGTATATTTTGTTGAGTTAGCAGAATGCTTGAATGACGTGTAAGAGACGCGAAGAGAGCAGAGTAAATCAGTAAACGAGTTATTAATATTCTAGTTGAAATCTAGGTAAAGAAATGGGCGTGGGCAGAATATATAACGCGAAGATAAGATAAGCTATGGAGGCTAGGTCAAATAGACTGGAAACGAAGAAAAGATGCACGTAGTGGGAGAAAGGGGGCGGGGAAGGCAGATAAATGGTAGGCTAACAAGCATCAAACGTCTGCTAGCTGTAGCTGACATAGGACCGGGTTAATCGAACTGTTGTGAGAGAGTTCTTTGCGCTGCAGTGATTGCAGCCAGCCAGGCTGATGATGATAATGATAAACTCAGGCTTCAGTTATGCTCTGGAAACCTTCCGAGCTCGAACGATGTACGGCACAGTGTACAAGTGATATACCTTATTTTTGAGGAGATGTAGATAAAAACCACGCAGCAGTCACCATCTAATTTTAAATCTAGGTCCTTTTAACAATATAAAGTAACCTTTAAGCGCAGCATCAAAGTTCCCGAGGTTAGCAACTTATTGAGAATTGAAATATCTGCTAAAACATTCGTAACTGCAAAAACATCATACATGTGGAATAGGGAATCTGCTTTTATAAAATAAATTCTGGTCCAGGGCTTAAGTAGCAAGCCGTGGCCCTGAAAAACTAGTGCCCTAGAGGACAGCTAAATCCCTTTTCACTTCCTTATATGGCAGTTTGAGATACAGTGCCGGCCGCTCTTTCTACATGTAGAGATTTGCGCGAAGTTTTCATGTGGTTCAGAAAAGCGTACCAATAAAAATTAAAGCAAAAAGACAGCTCAGCGCAAAAAGAACCTTGTCTATAGAATACATTCTCCTATATGCAAAACAGTAAATCCCACCGGTACGAATTGAGTAAAAAAGATGGTTTCATTCACGACCCCTGGAGTCCACGGTTCGCCCATTCTTGTGTCTGGTAGCGCTGTTCGAGATATAACTGTAGGCTTCTGGCTGTAAGATTCAAGTCGATCTTCTTCAGCAGCCACACAGAGCACAACGGTAAGGATCTCTGTAACGAAGGCCCAGGAGTATGAGAAATGGACATGCCAAATCGTGCAGCTGCCTAGCGTAGCCATCAATTTGAACTTGAGGCAGCTTCAAAACTGTTCCCTTGAGCACATCCACAATGCTAGTTGTGTCCAAGAGGCATCGTGATAACAAATCAGCACATTGTAGTAGTAGGCGCCTAACCATTGTCTAGGCAAGGTAGGTATTTGCATTACGACGATTAGCAATTCAAGCTGACATTTCCGTCTCAATACTTTTAAAATCTAATTTTAGAAATGCGTCTACAATTGAGAACAGCTCAGTTAAGGAAATGGGCAATGAAAGTCTTAGTTATGCAGACAAAAACGTTTCGCGCCAATTGGGATAGTGATTGCATTCGATTTCGCTTCCGAAGACAATGTCAGTATCAACAAAATAACTAAATAAGACAAATATTTCAGTGAAGATTCTGCTGATCTCGTAGTCCTAAGATTGTAAGCGACGGGACCTAGCGCACTCATTTCGCTTACAATAAAGGATGTGAAACTGGAATTTGGCATTCAAGCGCAGGTACTTGCATTTAATTGGACAGGTGGACTCCCCGGAAGGTTCAATTTGTGGCCTCCTCGAGAGTGTGGGCCGTATATTATTGGTGTGCCCAGTGTATGCGCGGGAAATAACTGTGCTAGCCGCTTCCTTGAAGCGTTTGGACGAGAGGCCTCTATCGGAGAAACTGCTGCTGGGCGCTTAGCAGGATAGGGGGAAGGGTGTCCAGGCAGTGCGGGCTCTGCCGTTTCTTGTGCGCCACTGGACTCGATTCGCGTTTGTAAAGCGAACTGTCGTGCCTGCATATTTTTTCATATGCCTTCTCCCACATCGTTGCCCATCATAACCGTCTTTCTTCTCCCCTTCCCGTTACCAGTACAGAGTAGCAGATCACGTTTTAATCATTCCGTCCAACCTTTCTGCCTTTCCTTTCAATACATCCATATATTTATCTATGAGTAAATGATTATAAATAGCAGACATATTATAAACAGTGACCATGAATCCTACTATCCTTATATTATAGAAGAAAGGGGCGTATAACTCATATCTCTCCAATGAAGGACACGACTGTAAGGTCTAAATAAATGATCAAACGAATAGAAAAAACATGGGGTCAAGAGAGCAAGAGAAAGTCCACTAAAACTCCAAAGGCCTCGGCGTGCTTATAATCGAAGCATGAGGACGAGCTAAATAATTCGCGATAGACTAAATAAATTCTTAGTTCCAATTATACGCGAATGAATGCGAATTATCTGCTCTGAGTGTCCTTCTCTATGCTAATGTAATTTTTTTTCCTTTGCCACTCCCGACCATGTGACGATAGCCAGCCGATCGATAGGTTTAGAGTAAAGCAAGAGAGATAGAATGTGCACTGACTGGTGACGATCACCGCAGGTGGTACATCTCAAGGGATGCCACCACGCTTGCCTTAGTTACTCCTGGCTGTACGTACCCTGATGAACGTAACTACTACGTTCATAAAGTAAATTTTGGCTTTCTTTAGACATTCACCATTATTTATTTGGAGAATATATCACATGCCCGAGGAGGAAGGAAAAAAGTTTCACAGGGCAATTCCGACTGTTTCTTCTTTTATTGTCCCACCAGGGTGGCGCAGCGGTTACGGCGCTCGACTACTGTGCCCAAGGAAGCGGGATCGAATCCCGGCTTCGGCGGCTGCGTTTCGATGGAGGCGAAACGGAGTGGCCTCCGTGTGCTGTGCGATGTCAGTGCACGTTAAAGAGAACCCCAGGTGGTCGAAAATTCCGGCGTCCTCCACTACGGCGTCTCTCATAGCCTGAGTCACTTTGGGATATTAAACCCCACAAACCAACCAACCAAACCTTCTTTTACCATCTACGCGCACCTCTGAAACGTTTAAGGCGAAAGCCTTAAGGCTCACGCTGACGCCCAAGATTCAGTAACAGCATCTCCGTCCCACTATAGTTGATGCCGTTATATCCAGTTAGCCGGAAATATCAAATTTAATCCGCAGGAGTCATGTCAATCAAACTGATGGTGTCATCAGAAAAATAAAAATCCTGTCTACACCAGGAATCGAACCCCTACAACTCGGATCTCCAGTCAAGCGCTTTAGCCGACTGCGCCACGCCCGCTTTTTTTTTTTTTTTTATTGCCGACTTTGACATTTGAAAGTGAAATCAGAAATACAGTGCATAAAACGCGTAAGCCAGGCTTCGGCAAACACGGATTAAAATTTTCTCAGCGACGCCCGCGATCATGTGAAGCGCACCATAATTCTCCTTGTCTACCGTCAGGGTGATAGTAGCAATAACAATAACGCTGCAATTATTGATAATAACAATGCTGACAGTAGCGATGATATTCACGGTGCATTTAGTTGACAATGTTAATGAGAGCAAACGTGAAGCACTGTGTGCAGCAGCAACACTCAGGCTTGAGCATTTCTGCAGTGTAGACTCCACAGTGCTCTCGGAAGCTAAAGTAGCACATTTAACGGGCCACCTCGTGCTTGCAATGTCATGAGTGCACGCCTTTGGTATTCACGCTCGGTTCACTGATCTTTGTTTTCGGTAACTGTCCCCGTTTAGCCAATAAACGCGCTTGCAAAAAACGGTGACAGCCGCCACATCACCATATACTAATCCATGTAGGTATAATTGTTCCAAACTGAATTTCGCTTTTGGTCTCTTCATTTTTGTGCGAAGGCACTATTTCATAAGGTCTAAACGGACTTTAAGATGTGCGCCCCAAATACTGCGCCTTTCTATTCCTGTAAACCGATTATTAATGAAAGTAGGGTATGTAAATATCATAGTGATGACGGTAATTAACAATTAATAATAAACTATTAATCTATTATATAACATCGGAATAAAAGAATAAAGTAAAGTAACGAGAAAAATGAACAAAATAACATATTGCAGCGCGCCATGGTTGCCTGCATAGGCGCACCGCGCAATTGCTATGGCACGTCAGCCCACGCCAGGATTGCGAGAGAGCCGGATTGGCCGAACAAACGCGCCGTGTCCGACAGTCTTAGTTGGAGCAGGAGAAACGACACCATAAACATGAACACGTTGCCTAATGTGTGTATATCCTAGGGTGTAACCAAATCGAAACATAGAGCAAAAAAAAAATACAAATACCGACCAATCGATAAACCGAATTAAACCATGCTTTCGCACGTGTAACTGGGTTTAACCTTAGTTGGAACCTCACTAATTGTTTTATTTAATGCTTGTTTCTTCATAATCTAAAAAAAGATCTGCACATTAGAACTAGCATAAGAAGGTCCAAGATAAAAGCCCAGTGCTATACTCGATAAAATTGCTTAAATTTTTCTGAGTTGCCTTCCTCCCCTTTATTGTTGTATAAGGCCCAATCGTATTGAAAAACGACAGATAATGCCGGAGATAAGAAGGACGGCGACCACAGTCAAAAACCGAACGGTCCTGAAGATAGCCTTTTGCAGTGTTACGAAATTAGGTGGCTTGAGAATACGCCTCCTTCGAGTCATCGTGCCAGCGCCTGAAAAGTGCCGCTACGGAAGAAGGGACTTTTAGGTTCTCCAAGTAGCGGCGCCAGCGTGGCGCGCTCTTCGAGATCGGCCAGCTTAGTGCCGGCTGTGCAGTCTCGCCACTCGTATCGGCGACGAGGTTCGTGCTGGTTCGCGACGTGTTGGGAGGTGATGCAGCTACGAAGTGGACAAAAGGAGGCGCCACCGGCATAGGCCTGCAGCATGCTCTGAGCGGTCGCAGTTGGTCGCTCTGTTATATGCCCAGAGGATGTTATATGTGTAGGATCGCTGTTGTTCCGATTTCTGTGTAATTCATTTTTGTTTTGTTTGTGTGTGTATTCAGAGACAATTTTTGATAGACTATTGATTTTCATCGTGTTCTATACTGCTTATTTTTCGTTTTGTATTTTCCACTCCTGTTACAGCCCCTTATGGTGGCTGACAGTATTAATAAATGAAATGAAATGAGGCAATAGCAGGCAGCAGCAGGGAAGCGTCGGCAGGATAGCGGATATCTTCCTAGATTTCAAGATTTGAAAAGTTTCAGTGAGAAACTGATACATAAGCTAACAGCGCGCATTGTACATAAGAGTGTTTTCTTTGTAGCACGTCACTCTCGACTAGTAGGAAATATGAAACACATGCAAGGATGGTCACTCAAGCTCAAAGCCGGTAAGTGTGGACACGATTGCTCTTGATTGTTTCGAAGCTCATTGATTAGCAGCGCTTCCATTCAAACGTGAGAAGAATATGACACAATAAACTAGCCTGGAAATCTATCGATGTGTTAGTGAGCGAATTTTAGAAGTCCCCAACAGACCATCATCAGCCTGACTATACCCACTGCGGGGCGAAGGCCTCTCTCATACTCCTCCAATTAACCCGGTCCTGTGCAAGGTGCATACACTTGACCCCTGAAAACTTCCTAACCTCATCCGCCCACCTAGGTTTCTATCGTCTGCTGGTATGAATCCCTTAATCCCTTGTAATCCAATTTATTACCCTAAGTGACGACAAGTAGAAACCTTCTCTTAGCCTCCACGTTCCAACCCCATAGATGAGTACAGGTAGGATGCAACTGGTATATACTTTCCTCTTGAGCGATATCGGTAAGGTACTAGTCATCATCTGCGAGTGCTTGCCGAATGCGCTCCAACCTAGTCTTGTTCTCGTAGTTATTTGCGTTTCAGGGTCAGGTAGCAGCGGTGACGTAGAGGCAGAACATTAGCCTTGCGTGCAAGAGGAACGTGGCTCGAATCTCTGAGCCGCGGTATTATTTAACGAATTAAAATACAATACGCGTGCCGATGGAATTGCACAAACAGGTTTGGGGTGCGACCTGATACCAGTCATCACCTCCAGAAACGCACTCCCTGGCCAAAAGAGCATTTGGCCATCCTGGCGTAGTAATTGGTCGCCACCTCCTAGGATTACTCCAATAAACCCCCGTCCCTCAAACCCAACGGCTGCGTAGCAACTGACTACCGCGGCAGAGAGACCTGTGATGCAGCGGAGGATGCTAAAAATATTTGCCTATGTTTACCCTGGCAATATTTAATGCTAGAGCCCTAGCTAGTGAGGCTAGTTTAGAAGTGCTTTATGAGGAACTAGCGGGCATGGAATGGGATATCTAATGCATTACTGTGGTGCAGATGCCAGTGAGACATATAATTTGCACTGTATTGTTTTATAAAGTTTTGCCGGAGAGACGAAAACTAGTAGTAGGCTTAAGAGAACTTCGTGTTGGGCTAGTTGGTGTCTACTTAATATAAATTAAAGGCGCCAAAACAACACGCACACACACACAAGAAAAGAAGAACGGGACGAAGAACGGGAAAAAACGTTCTTCTTTTAGTGTGTGTGTGTGTGTGTCTTGTTTTGGCGCCTTTAATTTATAATAGTAGTAAGCTTCCTTGTCAATAATCATATAGCTGGTAACATAGATGAGTTCTATAGTACAAATGAAAGACCGGCAGCATTCATAAAAAGCTTAATAAACGGTATATTTTAAGGTTATACAAGCCTACCCCCCCCCCCCCATAATGTAGTCAAGGTGTCTAAAACTTCTACGAAGATGTAGAATCGGCAATGGGGAAAGTAAAAAAGCAGCATACTGTACTGATGGGCGACTCAATGCCAAGGTAGACAATACGCAGGCTGGAGACCAGACAGTGGATGACTAATCGCATTGGCGCTAGGAATAGCAGTAGGGAGGTATTAGTTAAGTTCGCAGAATGCAACAGCTTAAGTGTCGCGAATATTTCTTCAGCAAAGAAATTTATCGTACGTGGACAAGGAAAAGCCCTAACGGGGAGACTAAAATGAAACTGACTTCGGACTATGTTATAAACCTGACACTGTTCAGGATGTACAGGTAGTCGAAAAGGTGCGCTGCAGTCACCACAAGATGGTATGGTCTCGAATTAGTCTAGATTTGAAGGATTAACAAGACAGATTAATAAGAAAAAAGTACATTAAAGAATTGGCGGTGAGAGGGAATGTAGAAGTATTCAAGATCTCGCTACAAAATATATATTCAGCTTTAACAGAACAAGACGATCTTAGTGTTGAAACGATGGGCGGTACCTTCAGAGATATCGCTTAGTGCGCGACAGAAGTAGGTGGTATAATATCCAAAAAAGATACCTGTAAATTATCTAAGCAAACTTAAAAAAGACACGCCAAATATGAAAGTCTTCAACCCAACAAACAGGGTATGGCTGGCAGAACTATCACTGTAACAAACAGATGCAAAGTGTCCGAGAAAAGGATGTATAACATGAAGAAAAAAGAGTATGCTTTTAAAGCAGTGAGGAAACATTTAGGCATAGGCAAAAATAAGATACACACGCTATGGGGCAAGGCGGATAATACCATTGCTAATACGAACAACATAGTCAAAGTAACCGAGGAATTCTATACTGACATATAGAGTAGCCGAAGTTTTCAGGACAATAATGAGATTGGCAGTAGTGAAGAGCAGTCACACGTTTTGCCAGTGACGAAGTACGAGGTTAAGAAAGCCTTAGAAGCTATGAAAAGCGGGATAGCAGCTGTGGAGGATCAGCCAATATATCGTTCTCCTTCTAATGCAACCACGGTAGATGAATGCGAAATACTGTCTCCGATCTTTATCTGACAGAATCGACCATAAGTGATAGCGATCCTGTGAACCCCTGCTAATAATAAAGGCTAAGCTCTACCTAGATATGAAGGCACTTAACCTGATTGCACTAAAATTAATATGGGCTGAACAGTTAAAGTACTACTGGAAAGTATTGAGGGCGCATGGCTCTCTATCTGCCGCCTACATTTGAATGCTGAACAAAGTGGTAAAGCACCTCGCAGATCTCGTTCACTTGGGCAACACCTTCTTATATGAGGCAATATGTCATGTCAATCACAGGTATAGCTCCTATTTGATGTTTAGGTTCGTTACAGCGATCGCCAGTTTCAACACGTAATGAAACAACAAAAAACTGCTTCTTTTCAACGCTGTTATATTCGAACGTCATCCGTAAAAGCCTGAGTGCAATCACTGCATAATAGTGGAGCAACAGCCAAATACAACTCACGAAAATGCAAGAGATTCACCTTAAAGGCACCCTTCAGCCTTGGCGTCGACTTATTTCTATGTTGATGAGGACAATCCCATTAAGCCGCGGTAAATTCTGTTTCATCTGCCACTATACGTTTTGTCCCCTAGCAGGTCAGAGGGAATTGTCCACTGTTGTCCAAATGCATTGCTTAGGTCTCAAAACAGCAGCCGGCGCCATGGCGTGCCAAGAAGCGTTATCAAACAGGAAAAATCAGGAGGGTAATTTATCAACAAAAAAGACATCCGCACTCCTCCTCTACTTACACCGCATCTTACCAGGTTCGCCATACCAGCCATCAATTTGGAGTACGAAACTCAAGGAAAGATCGTCGTTAAGGTATTTACATTTTATGTCTCTAATATGTAATGTATCAAAAATCGGAAACCAACGCACTAAGTCTAAAATCACAGTGCTTCGATTTCGTTACACCCGCAACAGGGGCGAAAGCGTGGTTTATCTGGTGCATGCACTTGGTAAATTTTCGAACGACAGTGGCCAAATTTGGAAGTGGCCTCAGCCATCCAACTGGGCGCGGTCAATCATACACGAATATCAGTTTTATATCCGTTTGGTCGAACCCAATCTTAACGTGACTGGGGTCCAATTTAGCAGTCGGGCAATTGGGGCGCCGTCATAGAACTGGGCGCGGATATATCTCGGGTGACACAGGCCAAACTTTATGGTGGCACGGGTAAATGGCAAAGGGTCACGGGCTCAATGGTGAACAGTTATCGTTATGTTGACTCAAGGGTAGATATGGTACACCAATATGTAATTTAGGTTACCACTACGACAGGCTGCTACTATGCTAGCCTTAAAAGGGCACACTTCACACCCCACCTGGCTTGCGCAGCACAGGTCGTGAGGTGGAGTTTTCCTTTAAAATTCTCAATACATCATGACGTACAAGATGTGATCATGTAAAATAATTTATAATAGACAAGTTGTAGGCTTTTAGGCTACTTACGGCAAACATAAGCAGCCGAAACCATTCCTATATATACGACGCCAGACATCAAACTCAAGCAAGCTGGCTATTCCAGAAAAAAAAAAAAAAGATTACCATTTTCGGAGGTTTGAGTAGCATTAACTGATTTACGCAGATTGTCCATAATACAAAGCGTAGGACTGTAGCTGGCCGGAACTTTTTACGAATATAAGTAGCTAATTTTCGTTGGCGGCTTCTTAAAGCGACGAAATTATCATTGGCCGTCGCAGAAGTTGCAGCTTTTCATTTTCATGCCGACCAGCGTCATGCAACGAAGCTGGTCGCTTGCCATAAAAAGCGTGTCATAGTTTACATTAATAATGGCCATGACATGCTCAATGGCGTCTTCAGTTGGCCTCCGAATTTCATTAACCACAATACCACATATGCCGCTTCCGAAGTTCATAAACTGTATATATCTTCTTGATCAATTTTATTATGGTCTTTAATGCCGGTGGTTCATTTGTACAAGGTACCAGCAGGCACTAAAAGACAAAATATTTTACTCACAATTTCGGTTCTCCGTAGTAGGTTTCAGACGCTCGATGGTGTACGGTGTCCGAAGCCTAGATTACGCCGAATGGCAATGTCTTCAACAGTCGCAAACCAAAACTGTACAAAAATTCGTAAAACCCGCTTGATTTTATACAAAAATTGGATGATAGAAAAGAAAAGTACTTTGCCTTCGTCCCCAGTGACGGGGTGTATTGACCAGCCCCCCTAAAGAGACGGAAAGATGACATACGAGATGTGATTGGAAAATAAGAGAGCAGAGAAGAACAAAAAGAAAGGCGGAATGAAAGAAGACAGTGTGTAGGCGAAAGAGCGCCCAAGTTTATTCTACGTTATTAATTACAGCGCAAAAAAAAAACGCATCAGAAGCGGAAATGCTCGTCATGCACCTTCTCTTCATTAATTACTCACTTTTCACGTTGCTGAATAATTAAATACCAAATCAACCGTATATCGATTTTGTACTTCAGATCCTACCCACATAGCTGCGTGATGATAGACGTCAGCTTGTGTGCACTTTAACACTGCTCTCCAAGCGCCTACCGATTATCTCAGCTTCACACATCACAGTATATACCTGTTCTAAAACTTCACTCGTAATAAGCTTCCAAAAGTTACAGAAACATTTCTCGAATGTAATTAATGCGTCGTACATGTCACGAAAAGAGATGGTGAACGAGTGCCCTTGCTCATATGACGACCTAAGTAAACAGTAGTCTAGCAAACAATTGATGACATTTCGTTGAACGTATATATTGTACGAGACCCGAAAAACACTTAGCGTCTCTTTTTTATACAATGTATGTAGCCGTTCCTGTTTTGCAGACATGAAGTTGTTGTATTTAAAAATAAAAAAAAAAGCAATTGGTGCCACGAATCACGCCTCTTAACATGGCCTCGAATTAGATTCAACCATTCAGGGTTGCCTTCTTCAAGGTACAATAACTGCGTTTTAGCTCTGATCTGACACGTTACTCAGTGTCGGTCGAAGATCGTGGTAATCACTCGGAACCGCCACCGGCCCATCGATGACATTCATTAGCTATTTGGAGAAATAACTTTTTCCTGCAATAATAACTGGCAAAGTGGATGTCCCGTAAAAGGAATATATATAGAAACCACGACCTAAAATAAAATAATTCATAAAACCACTCAAAAGGTGCAATACATTCATCGAAAATTCAAACAAAACAATTTTACTCTTAAGGGACTTAAGACCCATTAAAGGGCGATAAGGAAAAGCATCGAGGCTGATTCTACTGTATTGTTTATTTGCTGAACCCCGCCGATCACACAGTGCAGGACAACCGGATTAGGGGCGAGCAGCTCGAGTCGGCGGCGATCGCGCGCACTCGTTCTGGAGCTTGGTCTTCATAGCTGGCGGCAGATGACTTGTGCCACGTGCCCTTGTGGAGACCGGGTTGAAAGCGTCGTCGTTGCTCCCCTACGTTGCTATGGAGACGGCAGGAACAATAAGCAATGAGAACTAAGATAAGTTTATCACGTGCGAGGCATGGCACATTGTTGAAGGCAAAATCAGTTACATCATCTTCTAAAAATATGGAGTATTGGTGTGGTAGTGTGGCAGCCATCCAGGAAACCAAGCTGTTCTCTGACGAGGATTTTGCGAAAATGCAATGTTATCATTGGTCATACTGTATAGACAATGAAGGGAGACATATGTTGTAGCCTCGCAATTCCAGGCGTTCAATGTAGAAATATTTGCGTTTATGCCACTGTTAAGCAGAATGATAAAATTACTTTTTTCTGTCATTGCTTGACCATTTCCGCACAGATCCTAAAGCAACATTTAGATTGTGTTTGCAGAGATCAAGACCGAGCAGTGTTCAGTAAACGTTATGACTCTAAGCCTACATTACTTATTTATTTGCTGTCTATGCATGGGTACAGCCTCGTGGATGATGGACAGGAAAGACAGTATTTATTTTTCTCATATTCATTGTTCCTTCAGCGCTCAGTTTGACAAGATTTAGGTTTCACTAGACGGGTTAGGCACTATTTCTGACTACCGGGCGTGGCCCATATTCTTCGGCGATAACTGCATGCTGTCTGTCCAGAAAGGAAAGTACAGTTGGTATGTAGTGCACCCGCGTTGGGAGTAGTGGAAAATGAATAGCTGTCGTCTGTGTGATCGAATCTTCCAGCGGGCTGTATCTGCTTGCTTGTAAGACATACGGTCGCGCATTGATATCTCCGTTTAAAAGTGGGACTCATTTAAACGAGATACAAATAATTTGGTCAATGAAGTATCAGCAAGGATCACATTCCTGAAGAGGCATCACCTTCGTGAGTTCGGGCGTACGTCTACTGAGTTACATGAGCTTGCGAGAATTCGCCCTGGTGCCTATTCAGAAGGAATCAGTACTGTTAGAGCAAGCCTTCAACAATTTGCAACTGAGAGGTATAAGGGGCGTTAATAAGGTCTAGATCCAATAGCTGTTTACGCGAACAGCCATCTCGAAGGACGCTGAGTGATGAATGGAAGATTGCTGTTGCCAGAAAATATTGAAAATTCAATATAGCGTTTTCGCCTACTGTGACGCACCTGTAATTCTGGATACTTTCTTTGACTGTTATCGAAAAGTCTTTGGGAGTAGTGGAGACCAAATTGGGAGATCATATTTCAGTACCTTGCTCGAATCGTTTCCTAAACTTGACGATGAGCAGGGTGCTGTAGAAAAGGAACCTGCCACTTTGGACGAGGTTAAATCTGCTATTTTTGTGTTGCAGGTCGAAAATCTCCCGGGCCGGATGCCATTATTAGCCATTTTTAAAAAACATATTTGCTTTCCCTTGCACCTGTTTGCTCGACGCTTTCTAAACGTGTTGTGATGCTCTGCTTATCACTTTCGATTCTCAGCATACAATATTCGCGCCAAAAGGCAAAGACAGCATTCGCGTAGATAATTTATAGTCCAATTTTCCTATTGTGTGTAGTCCCAAGTGAGTTGCTCAATTCCTTCTGCACTCCGGATTACAAAATTTTTGCTAAGGTTCTCTGTGGCTGTATACATCTGGTCGTCACAAAAGTAATAGGAATGAACCAGGTATGTGGCGTTAGAGGCCGCAGTATACAAACCGATATTCCTATTGCACGTTCGGTATTAGAAACAGTATCAAATGAGACTGATCAGATACCTTCAATTCAGACTGACCTTGCGAAAGCGTTTGAAAAAGTCCGTCACGATTTCTTGTTAGCGATCTCGCAGGATGCAAATATTAGAGTTGTTTTGCTCAAGGGCCTAAGGCTGTGTTATATTGAGTCCTATACAGGGCTAATTGTTATCCAAGAGCTAACCAAACCAATTCAACTGAAGCCAAATGTTCGCCAAGGATGTAAACTGAGGCCTTTGCAATTCGCCTTATGTCTAAACCCCTTAGTCTCGGAATTTATAACAGTGCCGCTATTCGAGGTTTCTCCATGGCTTAATGTGAAATTTACATTTTTGCCTATGCTGATTACGTCGCCATTTTTCTTCAGAGAGAAAGAGTGTACTCGAGGCTTTGCATTTAACTGAACACTTATGCGCGGTATTAGGTGCAGCTCCAAAATTTAGACAAATCTAAAGGTTTCTGGTTGGGTCAGTTGGGTACGAGGCCGATTCTCCTGAGGGCATAATTTAGAACTTTGGTCCCCTGCACTATTCAGGTGTTCTTGTGCATCAGGTTCGCAACAATGGGGGATATTGGGATTCACAAATCGTAGCTATTAGGCGACAAACTCAGTCGTGAACGGGTCCGGAACTTTCAGTGTTCGTTCACACAATATTGCGAAAAAAAATGCAACACTGTGTAAGTTCTACAAGCAAAGTGCTCAAAGTGCTTGTTTCATGTAATATTGTAAGAAAAATAAACGTCACAATATTTATAGTCAGACACTCTAAATAGAAGGAGTAAATCTAATTTTTATTCAGCCAAGAAATAGTGGTGCTTTAGTGTAAAGGAACTAAAGTGACACTTTATTGGATTTAATGACATCTAGCACTTGAAACACCATTGTTGCATGAGGTCAAAGTTACTGTGAAAATGACATCCATCTGAACAATTGCCACATGATTGTAGATGACACAATCGTCTGCTTATGAAAAACATTTTGCACGTTATATTATTCACAATATCATTATTATACAAAAATATCAGCGGCCATAACACAGACCTCTGCAGAACCCTCGAAGTTGCACCAACATGATAAGACTGCGATTCATTAATCATTACACGTTGTATGCTCCCCTGTAGATAACATTGCAGTCAGTTAAGGAGAGAAGTAGGAATGTTAGGTGAAGACAATTTATACAGTAGCAAGAGATGAGGGACTAAATCAAACGCTTTTCTGAAATCTAAAAATTAATTCTTTTGCACAGCAATGCTCTGCCAAATACTGCTGAAATGCGCACGGCAGCGTGTCGCATGACCTTTTTGCGCCGAAATAATTGAAAAACATTATTGCCCGCAAATGTGATTGACAGAGTAGAAGAGAAGGTAAAGCATAAATGTCAATCTCGCTCATCTTGGGCTGCTAAGAAGCACAACTGAAATCATGCAAAATTATGCATGATATTTTGCGTCAATGTGAGGCTCGTCCTACATGCCTTCCGGACTTTTCATTAAGCCAGGACGTCAGCAACCTCATTATTACATATATTCGCAATAATACTCGATAAAGAAGAGAAGGGTCAGGTTATTTTTTACATACTACATCCCGAGCGAAAAAATAGAAAAGGGTGCGCAGACGTATGCCCGGGCGCTGGTGCTATAGCATTATCTTGATCTAATTATGCACAGTGGTTAAAAAAAATATTCTTAATTCGTAGAAATTGATGCAGCTCGCACAGATCCGGGTTAATTAGGGAAATATGGGAAAGGCCTTCGCCCTGCAGTGGGTATAGTCAGGCTGATGATGATGATGATGATATGAGTATCTCTCATTATTATTGCCAATTATAATTGTTGACTTTTTTTATAAAAATATTAATAATAATACTTTATTTTTCCTTTACTACAAGGAAAGGAGCAGCCGCTAGAAAGCTGCTTCGAAGAGCAGCTTGACGGGGCGGCTGCCCCTGTATATGACGGCATTTCACAGCAGAGAAAGTCACGCCCAAGCAGTGAGTAAACAATCAATGGAGAAATAATTAGACTACAAAAAAGCACTAGGTAAATCAGGAAAAATACATGAAAATAAAACAGAAACGCCGCAAGACAGAACACCTAACTTAGAAATATGTATTTATAGAAACATTTCGCAGATTAATTTAATGGGAGGAAGAGAGAAATCTTGACCACTATTAGCAAAGTATTGATTTAATATGGTAGGAAGCCTGAAGCGAAGCGTCTGCCTGCCATAGTTCGTCCGGCACGCTGTAACGTGCCAATGCTCCGGGTTACGGGTGTTGTATGCTTTTATGTTGTGTTGAAGCGCTGCTATGACTGTTAGTGTGTTGTCTTTTTTACTGATGCCTTGTTTATATAATCTCAAAAGCCTGTAGTTATACAAAGATGTTACTTTAACTATATTTAGCTGCTTAAATATTAGTCCTGTATGTTCGAGGTAAGAAGCTTTAGTAATATTTCTTATTGCACGTTTTTGAAGGAGTAGTAACTTTGTAATGTTTTCTGCTGTTGTTGTTGCCCATACTAGCAAGGAGTAGTTCAGAATAGACGAAAACAGTGAATTATAAAGCATAATGTTAATAGTAAGGGGAATTACACGGAAATGTCGGCGTAGAGAACCTATTGTGCGTGATAATTTGTTGACTAAATATTCTATGTGAACATCCCATGTCATGTGCTCTGAGAAGTACACGCCCAACGTTTTCACAGAGTGAGCAATTTCTATTTTCGTGCCACTGAGTACAAGAGAAGGCAGCTCGAATGCTTTATTTCTGGGATGGAAGAAAACGGCTTTTGTTTTTTGACATTGAGTTTTAGACTGTTTTGACACGCCCAGTGTTCAATTTTTTCCAAGGTTATGCTAGCCCGACTGGATATTTCTATGCCTGAGTGACCAGAGAAAAACCGACTTGTATCTTCAGCGTAAATAATGTGTTTTGCAGATAAATCTATGGAAACAAGGTCATTGATGTAGAGAATAAAAAGAACGGGGCCTAAAAGACTGCCTTGTGGAACTCCCGAGATGACTGGCTAAATAGTACCACTAAATAGTACTTACTAAATAGTACCAGCTTAGTACAGCGAGGTGGTACTTAATACGGTTAGTGATAACATTAATAAATTTAATTCTACCTAATTGTACCTGTAATATAATGTGTGGCCTCTGCGCACGTAACCCAATACCGCAGTGCTAAAATCTCTTTAAACTATCGCGTTCAACGAACACTCCTCCTCAGCTGTACACAGGTTGGCGATCTGATCGCGACCCAATGGACAGTAGTACCATTCCGCTTGACTGTCTTTTTCTTTTATTTTCAAAGAAATTTGCTTTCTTTATTCAGCGCCACATTGTAATAATTTTCGGTTTATGTTGCGAGCTTATGGAAAGTGGACATTCTCCCAGCATGTCCATGAATATCTGCTAGAAGGGCCTTGATGGCAGGTCTATTGGCTTCAAGAACCCACTGGGTTTGTCGGCAGCACCTTGCGACGCTGACAGCCGCGACAAGTTTTGGCATTATGTGAAACGTCCGCGTTAAGACGAGGCAAGTAACTCTTCTGTATCCTTGCAAGTATTCGGGTGACTCCCAGTTGTCCAGAAGATGGTTCCTAATGGCAACCTTGTAATATTTTATTGCGTAGACTCATAGATACAACATTGAAATACGGCGTATAGCGCGCAGAAAAGTTTTTCTTCACCAGAACACCATCACGCACATATAACGATGGTAGAACACGCTTGAAAGCTCTCGGGCAGTTGCACATGCGCTGTTTAGATAGTCCATCATGGGACGAACTTCTGCGTTTGCAGATTGTTGTTCAGCAAGGCACACTGCGCTGATGGCATTTAAGATTATGACGTCATCAGGCATATGATCGCTGGGGGATCTACAGAGACACGAGAGACAATCAGCGTCCGAATGCCAGCGACCAGATTTGCACGTTAAACAGTTATGTCGAATTCCTGTAGACGGAGACTCCATCTTACAAAGCAGACTGACAGGTCATTGAGGTTTGCGAGCCAAAACTGGGCATTGTAGTCAGTAACTAAATTGAAAGGCTTCCCATAAATATAAGGCTGGAATTTCGACGTTGCCCACACAATGGCTAGATATTCCTTCTCTGGGGCAAAATATTTCGCTTCAGCTTTCGACAGACAATGATTGGCGTAAGCAATGACACGTTCCTGGCCGCCTTCAATTAGAACTATAGGACACTTCCCAAGCTCCACGTAGCAGTTTTCGTCGAAGTGAGTCACAATGGGAGGTACTTGTAGGCGGCATTGAAGCTCTTGGAATGCTTGAACCTGTAGTGTGTCCGAAGTGAAAGGCATGTGTGTCTTTGTCAGACGCGTCAGGGCCTCGGGTCGTCGAGTGAATTCTTTAACGAAACGCCGGTGGTAAGCACATGAGCCAAGAAATCGTCGAACAGCTTCGTGGTCTCAGGGCGGAGAGACGTCAATAGGTGTCGCTTTCTTGGAATCCGACAGTACGCCAACGTGCCAGGACCTTGAGCTCGGTGTAAACAAAACGACATTTCTCCTTCTTTGACGAAGCCCTGAGGATGTTAGGCTCGCACAACTGTCGCGATGCGCCGACGGTGTTCCTCGAACTTGAGGCAAAAACCACAATGTCGTCAAGGTAAACTAGACATGTCCGCCGTTTGAGATAATGTTTACTGCTTTCTTAAGCCGTTGAAAGGTTGCCGGCGCAAAGCGCACACCAAAGGACATAACTTTAAACTCTTAGGGCCCATCCAGAGTAATAAACTATATTTTCTTTCAGTCTATCTTATCTACCTCCATTTGCAATTATTCGACTTTCAGGTCCATCGACGAAAAATAGTTCGCGGAGCGATCCACAGCATCGTCGATTCGTGGCAAGGAATAAACGTCTTTTTGTTTCAGTCATTTTGTTTATCTCGCGGTAATCCCACAAAATCTCACCATACCATCCTTTTTCTTTCAGAGAACGACAGGTGCAGCCCACAGACAGCGCGAGGACTAGATAACATTGTCGTGAGAGAGAAAGAGAGAGAAGGCAGAGATGTTAACCAGGAAAGCTTCCGGTTTGCTACCCTGCACTGGGGAAGGGGAATGAGGAGTTTAAAGGAGAAAGATAGAAGAGAATGATAGGAAAGGTAAAGCGGCGAGGAGAACAGTCACAGTTTCTCAATCAAGTTTGTGTCTCTCATAAAACACATAAGTGCTTTGAAGGCTTTGCCGTTAGGCGCCTTTTGTGGCCATGGGCCGAGGATTTTCTCCTCTGTGAAAGGACGGCTGTCAAAATGGTACAGAGCCGAACGCAGCGCATATCTTTCGCTTGTAAAAGCCGGGCACTCGCAAAGGAGATGCTGTGTGGTCTCTTCGCAGCCGCATCTTTCACAGTTAGGGCTATCCGCCATTCTCATCACATAAGCGTATTTTTAGGTGAATGCAACACCGAGCCACATACGGCACATCAGTGCTGTTTCGCGCCGCCCTTTGTTAGGGGGAACACGAAGGCGCAGCCCAGGGTCTAGTTCCCTGAGGCGTCGATTGGAAAATTCTCCTTTGTTCCAGGCTGAAAGCGTTAGCTCCGCCGCTAAGGAACGAAGTCGACAAGCTGCGTCAACTCTAGATATAGGGATGTTCACTGTAGTTCCGTCGTTGTGTGCAGAACGGGCAACTTGGTCTGCCTGGTGGTTTCCCTCAATACCGCAATGTCCAGGTAGCCACTGGAAAATTATACCATGGCCTTTTGATGTAGCGTCGTGGTATAGCACGCGGATCTCTGCAGTTAGTTGTTCATGTGATCCACGACGTAGCGCAGCTTGAACGCCTTGAAGCGCTGCTTCCGAGTCCGTAAAAATGGACCAGACACCTGGAAGTTCCTGGCCGATGTATTCAATAGCTGCACGTAAGGCAGCCAGTTCCGCACCAGTTGAAGAGGTGGGGTACGTCGTCTTGATCCTCAGCACGATGGACCTCAACGGTATCACTACGGACCCCGCGGAGCTTGTTGAAGCAACTGAGCTGTAGACGTGTTCACGATTATTGTGCATAGAATACAGGTGACCCAACGTCATTTGCTTCAAGGCAGGCAATGGTACACCCGTTTTCTTTTTTACTCCCGGAATAGATAGGTAAACTTTGGGTTCATGTAGGCTCCATATGGGTAAACTCGGTCTTGAAGCTGGAGTGAACTGTGTAGGAAGGTAGGTGCGATGAGCTGCTATGGTTTTGGCAAATGCAGTATGTGGTCTAATTGTTAGGATAGTTGCCAGGTGGTGACGGGAAACCCGGGTGAGGTGTCGTATATGTGTCCTCATGGTTTCAACAGCAATGTATGTAGCTATGGGATGCTCGCGGGAGAGGAACCGTTGCTGCCGTTGAGGTGCATTTTGGCAGTCCAAGGCAGATGCGGAGAGCTTGAGCTTGCACGCTTTGGAGGATCTCGATGTTCGTCTTCCTAATATTATTGAGTATTGGAAAGCTGTACCGCATGTAACCAAGGAAAAGTGAACGGTATAGTTGCAGCATAGAGTGCACTGACGCGCCCCAGGACTTGCCTCCTAGAAAGGAGAGAACATGGGCAATCGCCGTCAGTCTTTTCTTCATACCACTAATACGTCGACTCCACGAGAGGTTCCTATCAATGACGATTCCAAGGAAGCGATGACTCTTTTCATAGGGAATAGCTTTGCCATTTATGTATACTGCGTATTGTGACATTGATTTTCGTGTGAAGGCCACCACAGAACACTTCTTTGTTGAGATAGTAAGACCCTGTACACGAAGATATGACGTCACAATCTATGCCGCTTTTTGTAGTCTTGCACGAACTTGGGGTCGAGTCACGCTTGAGGCCCAAATGCAAATATCATCCGCATATATGGAGATCTGAGCTGACTGAGGCAGCAGATCGACTAGGCCGATGAGCACAAGATTGAATAGAGTGGGGCTCAGTACCCCACCCTGCGGAACTCCGCGAGAGGTTCTATGTGAGGATGTTCGTCCGTCCTCTGTCTGGATGAACAGTGACCTGTCTGACAAATAACTGCGTATCCAGCTATAAGTTCGTCCTCCGATATCAGCAGTTTCCAGTGCATCTAGGATGGCTTCATGCGTTACATTGTCGTAGGCACCTTTAATGTCTAAAAACAATGCCGCAGTCAATCTTTTCAGATTCTTTTGGACATTGACTGACGTAACCAGGTATACGATATTATCTATAGAGGAGCGGCCGCGTCGAAACCCAGACATGAAATCTGGATATTTTTCGTGTCGTTCCAAGTACCACTCAATGCGTGTTAATAGCATCCTTTCCATTACTTTGCCGACGCAGCTGGAGAGCGCAATGGGGCGGTATGAATTAATATCGAGCGGTGATTTTCCGGGTTTTAGAAGTGGAATGATACGACTTGTCTTCCATTCACTAGGAACTTTGCCGTCGCTCCATGACCTGTTGTATGTCTGCAAGAGAGCCTGTCGAGCCTCTTGGCCTAGATTGGCAAGCGCAGAGTACGTCACACCATCTGGCCCTGGCGAAGATGACATTATCGTGAAGCATCGCGTTCACCTGGCGGGTGATAGCAGCGCTTTCAGTCGGAGACATTCGGTAAGGTGACTAAGAGGGAGCGCGGTGTTATCCGTAATAGTGCCGTGTTTAGCGAGATTGGTTCTGCGAACACGTGAAGAATTAAGGAAGGTCGCCCGATATTACTGGAAGAAGTCGTTTTCTTTGCGATGCTGCAGTTGAGAAAGCGCGGGGTTAATGTCGAAATGTAAATCGGCGACTGGCCTCCCAGCTCGGTCGATGACACTGTCACAAGACCAAGGGCATTTTGAA
Organism: Amblyomma maculatum; assembly: GCA_023969395.1. Lineage (NCBI taxonomy): Eukaryota > Metazoa > Arthropoda > Arachnida > Ixodida > Ixodidae > Amblyomma > Amblyomma maculatum. The sequence goes on along the minus strand of JAJIZL010000122.1, from coordinate 190,582 downwards.
TGTTTGTGATACCTCACATGTGATCCACTACAGTCCCGATTGCTTTGATATTGGTGCTCACCAGCAAAGTTCATTAAAAGTGCATTAATCCCGCTCTTAAAACGTCACCGCCTCTTTACCGCGTTGATTAACTTATCCAATGTCTTTAGGATATTGTCGCATCTTTTTTTCCTACTTTTCTATATCTCATCCACTTTTCAAGACCCTAACAATGGGAACCTGATGTTTTTGTCGCTTGCTAGATCTAAGACATTTCCAACCAAAAGGACTCCTTAAACATAAGTAGGAGCACTGCCTGCAATAGATGCATATAAATTTGCTACTTAGATGTAAACTTTCAGTCTACTTATTCTCCAGTAGCAAAATACAGCAAAGAAGTAAAAACAGCAAACGGCACATTAATGAAAAAAAGAGAGAGTTTTGAGAGTGAAAAAGCCGCATACATGCTACTTCACTTTAGGGAGAGAGATTATCAAGACAAAGGCGACAGCCAAAAAGTGTCGAAAGCACCGCGCACCGTGCATACTACTTATAATAATGTACAAACATGTTGTATAAATGTGACGGGCGCATGCCAAGGAATTATTCAAAAGGCACAATTTAGTGTCTGTAAAAGTTCGCACATGAGTGCGACGCCCTGGACCTGAGCAAATAAGTTCACGCATGCCGTTGTGGCGAAGGAGAATATACTTTATTTTCTGTGGCATATATCCGAAGGTCTTCGTTTTGACCTTGTAGCTCATCCGCTCTTCCTAGAAGGTATACGTGCTTCCAAAATGGGCTTAATTGTCAACAGAGCAACAAAATGTACTGAAGAAGCTTCATATCTGAGCAGTCATGTTCCTATATCCTACACGCGACATTACCTACCCGTGCAGTACGGTGTCTTGTTGTTTGTTTCCAAAAACTGGCTTCCTCTTCCCGGTTTCTTAATGCTGTCATAGCCCATTTCACCCAGGTGCGTGCTGTTTGTTTCCAGCTTGCACTTCCCGTACTCCTTCCAGCCATCCTGGCAGTAGCGTGATGTGAAAGAGCAATTGGTGCTCGTTACCGATTCGATGAAAAGTGCCTGAGCTCTCTTGTGACTGCAGACCAAGCTGAAGGGATCTGTGATATAAATCAAGGAAAACAATCATTGGAAGAATACGTACTCACGAGTCCTAACAGTTCGCAGAGCACTGTAGTATTGCATAGTATTTCACAACAGCAGCTGCGATTAGTACAAAACCTCGCTGCATAAAGCCGCGTTCAGACTACTTGCGCAACGCACGTATCGTTCGTAAGGATCGTAAGCGTAAGCGCAAAAAACGTAACGTGTCTGTTCAGACTGATGTTGCATTGAGCGTAAGATGCGTAACGTCCGCACCGAGCGTGGGCGTAAATGTCGGAGGACCCGCGACTTTTACGACTAGCCCAGATACGTCTGTTACGCGCGACCAATGCGCACAGCCGTTTCGGTTTTCCCTTTCCGGTCACGGGGCTTCCGGTCCTCGAGATTTCTCGCGCAAACCACCAGTAGGCGACATCATCCAACGCTCCTACTCTGCTGCAGTGTCTCGGCTCGCCGGTGTTATTGGTGTTGTGTCGGTGATTGTGTCTGTCCGCAGCTTGATCATGTGCAGCGCGGAATCTTCGCTGTGGAATTATCAGCCTCTCATAAAAAAAGTTCGGCAGAGGCCGGCTCTCTACTACGAGTAGCTGAAATCGCACATAGAGAAGTGCAGAACCATGCCTGGTTGCAAATTGCCAGTGCGCTGAGTCAAAGCAGTAAGTGGTTTATCAATCCGTTTTTTATGTGCGAACAAGCTCTCAACAAGCAAATGTTTCCTCTAGTTTAGCAAAGTGAGGTTATGGAGGCGGGGGATGCCCGCTTCATCCCCGTGCATTCTCGCATCCCATCGGCTCCGTTGACAAGTAAGGAAACAGTTGGCCTGCAGCGAAAGGCCGATGCGGGGCGGCGTTGCGGTCGAGAACGGAGCTGGCGCGGACTCGTCGAAGTTTGAAAGAAGCTCACCGTAAAAGAGAAAAAGAACAGAGCATTTTCTGAGGGGAGACGAGGTTCCGCGGACGTTTCCGTGCCTGCCGCGCGCCCCAGCTCATTGTTTGGAGTCAGTAGTACGACCTTTGAGTCACCGCCCCGGCCCGTCTCCAAGATCGCTCCGGGGCACTGGTAAAATCGCAAGCAGGGATGCAGGCGGACCGTACGCCTGTTTTGGTGCGAGAGAGTGCGATCACGGGACACCGAGCAGGAGTGTGCGGTATACGTCGACAATGAGAGCGGCGCGTGAAGAAATGTGCGAAGGAATGAGCGGTGGGTCAGCATGGTGAGCGGACATTTGAAAACTGTGTGCGAACGTGCGGGTGCGAAACGAAGAAGTGTATTTGTAATCGAGTGGTTAATTGTTAATATACCCATTGTTCTTTTTCGTATTTTATTTGTGTGTCCAGTCTTTCCTTTCACATTTCATTTTGAGCTTGAAGAGCCCAGACCTCCGCTATCAGCCGCTCGCTAACCGGCGCCATGTTGAGAGCGGCGATTGGCCGGTCATAAAGAACGGATCTCACCGAACGGCCCAGTGTGAACATGCGCGGTCGCAAGCTGCGTAAACGGGAGTTCCAGCCGCTATGCGCACTGCGATAGATACGATGCTTACGACGAATGCGCACGTAGTCTGAACGCGGCTTAAGGCGTAGGAAGGCCTGCGTCTGCTACGACGCTTTAAGTTAGTGAATTCGAGCGGAATGGCACTTTTATTCACGGGCAATATAACGTAGCAAGTAAATATTGCATATAACTTAGTTCTCAGTAGTTAGTGGTGGCTTGCAAAGCGATGAGGTAACTAAAAGTCCGCGAACCACTCGAGAACTAGCATCTATAGGCGAAATTTTTTCAGTACAGTGATGCGTACAGCTCGAGTCAATATGAAAGGGAACACTGGAGCCTGTGCGCTTTGTAAAGCGCTGGCACTAATACACGAGGAGAATGGGTGGCACCAAGGGTATGCTTGGAAAGAGCAGCCAATCAAGCTTACTTTGGATGCATCTTTACCACTGATTCCTATCACCTGAGGTTGACAACGCATTTGAAAGCACAGAGGCCACGCGCTCCCGTGTTCCCTTTCATTTTGCTTCTAGCTGTACATTTACGAGGACCTAATTACTGCCCTTTCTCAAGACAATTATTCCTGCCGTTAAGCATGCACGTGCTGTGAAAATCACTCTCCGTGAACACTTGAAACGAGCAAACCTGTAGTTAATACCGAGATTGATACCGACGGCTGCAAGCCCAATTATACCACAGCCATTCGAATACACACTCAACATTTTGTGGCAGTATGTCGGTGGGATGCTTTCTCAAACTGACTCTTTTATCTCACTAGTTTCTAGCACATGATTCAAGCACTTTGTTCTCGCCAAAACCTTCATCTCACTCTACCGCCTAAGGAAAAGAATTTTAGTACCTGTGCATTCGGGCTGGTCCGATCCACCGTTTGGATAGAAATCGACGTGGCCTCTGGATTCGTTGAGTCCAAGCCTAGACTCACTTAATTTGCCTCCGTTTGTATGAATTATGTCGACAAAAAGGGCATCCGTTTTTGACAAGGACACATTTGAATTTTCATACAAAGGCCCAGCTGGGTCCAAACCTGAAAAAAAAAAATGCTTAGATGAGGGCAATTTTTCTGTGAGCATAATTTGCCCTTCTGAGTGACAGAAACATGCAATAAAAGGGCATCATTAGCGTGACTAGCCTCAAGCCTAATTTCCAAGCGCTACAGTAGTCCAGCACATGCTGAGAAATTTCTCATGATCATTTCTACAGCAGAGAAGCCCTTCTAATGACTGGACCCTCAGATCAAAGTAGTTCACTTAAATAAAACTAAAAATCAAGAGTATTTCCCAATTTTACTGTAAATTGCTAGGAATCACGCGACCTTTGTTCAGTGCTATATGTTCCCAAATTTCAAGAGCTATACTTTGCGCCATTGAAGGTCCAATGTGACAGCATGCACACTAGCCTAATGTTGCGCTGAACTAAGCTTCCGTAAGCGGCCCTAAAATATTCCTGCAAGTGTTTTGTAACGAGAAAATATACACAGTAACTTCACTCAGCGTACAATCGCTCCGTGAGCAGGCATTGCACGTTCGATAGAAAGCACAGCACCGGGTGTGGCTTGTCTAGTGGGTGAAACATACGTCTGCTGGCAGCGTAACGCAGCAGGCACATCCGGCCAATTCTTTACCAGTAGCGTGAGACTGTCAAGCAGCCGGCCTGTCAGCGCCTCATCACGGCACGCTGCGGCGAAAATGAATAGCGCGTTGGCAGAAGTTTGACCGCATAGGAATCGTCGTCTGCTAGCCTCTTCCCACTAACGCGATACAGCCCAGGCCGTTCACTTCTAGCCGTTGAAAAATCTTCTATGTTGGCGGAGGTATCGCAAAGGAGGGGCCAGAGCACACTTGTCGAATGCCAGGACGTTACTGACACCCATATCGAAATTATTGACAAGCTCTTACTCCCCTGGCTTGAGTGCTCTTTCAAGAACGGTTTTTTTTTTTTACTTCGAGCATACTTTTTTACTTTTCCATATTCATACTTCAGTAATCGTGAAGGTGAAAAAGTGAGCGTCATGACATTGGTAAGGCCGCCGCAAAGAGCCAAAATCATCATGGGCATTAACTTGTAGGCGAAAACGTAGAGGAACATTTTAAGTAAGGGCCTATCCCGTGCCACCTCCGCCAAATTCTGGGAAGCAGTCAAGGGGGAGTGGCAATTGCTCAAAGCCTGCACGAACCTTGCGCTAGCTCTATATGACACTACCGCGACACGTGGCTGTGATTTTCAGTGAGATGATATTTGTTTTTGTTCAATCCATGTACAATTGCGCGCATGCACGCACGTGCTCTGGAAGATATATCCAACACGAGCGATGTTACAGTACCTAATACATAATGCCTGACAATGCATAAATGCTCAACGAGGCGTCTTTTTTTTTTCATAACACTGCACAGTTGCCCTGTATTCCTCTTTTTGTTCGTTTTCCGGCGTAAAAGTAATCCAGCGATAATGCTTCCAAAATGTGCAGTTTAGTTGCACGTGTCTTTGGCACCTCAATTCGGCCTAGAATCTGCACACTGTGCAAAAGATTATACGCGTTGAGCCCTGCCCGTTAGACGAGTCTCGCCGACGACAGCTGCGACGAAAGAAACCTTGTACGCATGCGCTCATTCTCCCTGGTCTAAGCAAACAATTTGCTTCACCCATTTCAAGAGGCGTTAATACTCTGAAGCATGCGCCATAATATTCTGGCTGACAGCTACTGTGCATGTGGACTACCTCTTAAACACCCAGCCTACATATAAATGCACGGCATTATCAGCATATACCATATTCATTCTTCCCTGCAGCGATGGCTCAGTGGCGCTCGGCTGCTGAACTCGAGGACGCAGGAGCGAATCCTGACATTGGCGGCTGCTTTTCGTTGGAGGCGAAAGTCAAGGCGCCAATCCACTATGCGATTTCAGTTGACCTTAAAGAACACTGGGTGGTCGAAAATCCCGAAATCTTCATTACGGCGCCCTTCGTAGCAGGAATAAATCATTACTTTGAAGCATAGACCCCCAAGTTCAGTTCAGTTCAGTTCAGGCGTTCAGTCGTGTCCGACTCTTCGTGACCCTATGGACCATGTCACGCCACGCTTTCGGGTCTCTCACTATCTAGACCCCCAAACCATGTCTTTATTCTTCCCTCAGTGTTCATTTTCTACCATTTTAGGAGCAGGCTAGTAGTGTTTTGTTCGGGCCGACTTGCAAATTTTTTGTAAGCTAACACTTTTATCTTTAACAAAGATGGTGCTGGTGTTGCGTGTGTTGACGATTATAGCCCCTGGCGTGCGAAGGGAAGAAGATTGCGGATACAGCGTGATACTATAACATAACTGAGCACTATATTTGTAGCTGCGATGCAAAGTGATTCTACGCGCCTTGTGCGCCTTCGTTTGCAATGCGCATAGCTTCGGAGAAAAGTTTTTCTGCAGTAAGTGGCACCTGTTATCCGTCCAAGCTTCATCCCGGTATTCAACTCAAAATGTCGGGCGCAAAATCCAGCTTGGTGTGCGCCCAAACTGAATCCTATAAGATGCACATCTTGTGGCCTCAGAGCGCTTTCAGACAATCGCATCATCTTCTGCAGCAGTAATGAGAGCAGAACACCCGGCAGAGGAGTGTTTGCGGCAGCTGCTGCGTAGTCCGGAAACATGGCTCCGTCAATCCAGTAAATAATCAATACGTTGCAGTCAATCTGCAACCAAGAAATTATTCCACTGTTAGGATTAGGATTTTTTTTTTTTTTTAGAAATCACACGCACCTTCGTTACACACCCAGACGCTGATGTTAGCCACCTTTCATCGAGACGAGCAGAATGGGTGTCTAAAATGTACACCCAAAGACACCGTGCATATATGGCAACCCGTGGAGGATGAAAGCTCGTCACGTCCATGAAGCACAAATCCGAGGCACTGGATAAATGAACCACTTAGTTTTTATGCAAAAGCACTGCTTGCCTTATGGGGACCGTGCATGCGAGTTGTCGCCACGGCGTGTCCTCGCGAGCCAAAAAAATAAAATGATAAATAAGTTCACTGTGCCCATCCCAGGACACGAAACACCATCCTTCTGTCCCACAACCCTGCGCGCAAATGACTATGCTGCGCCCTCTTCCTAAAAACGAATTATATTGTTCTCCTTGTATAGCGTAAAACCGCCAGAGAGCGCAGGTGGAAAATAACAGCGGCAGTAACACAAACAAAAGACAAAAGTAAAAAAAAAAATGAAAGAGAGAACGAATTATAAAACACAATCAAGAAGAATGAAATTAAACGGTATGTTACAAAATCGATAAAAACAAGTAAACCTGTAGGCGTCGCAAAAGCAACGAAACGCAGGGCGAGCTCATAAAGGGACTCGCGATGATTTCAAATTTCCCCACGTAAAGCGACTTAAGTGCACCCCATAATATTTTTTTTTTTTCAAGATAGCTGTCACATACGTGTATCCTTCAACTGCCTGCCCAGTAATACTACATTTGAACAAAAATATAGTTAATGGGGACACTGGCGCAGCAGGAAACGACCAGCACGAGAAGGGGGACACTGAAGCGGCTTGATTGACCAGATCTCGCGCGCGTTGTTTCCTCTTACGGTAGCCCGCGCAACGCATGTTTGGCCTTCGACCGAATCGGTTCTTTCTTACTGTCCCTCATCTCTTTGATTTCCTTTACCGCTTCTTACTGTCCCTGAATTTCCGCTGCCTCAGTTCAGGTGCTTCAGATATTATATAGCAGATACCGCGGCTGGACAACATCTTTTCCTTCTCGTTCTTTGATTTCTAGTAAATGACCGCTTACTATTACTACTTCGTGCTACAACTTTTCAGCTTATATACTTCAACTGATCTCAAGCAATCTACGCCAGCTCTTCAACTAGTCATTTGTGTCACTAATCAACAATATCTATGGTAACCCGGTTCGTGAATATGAAACGAACCTGAACGACTGACTACTCGAAGTAATAGTAGTGGACCATTTTAGTTTCGCTATGCGCCTAGCACTACTTTCAATTCACTTCAGCTGCGCTTTTATTGGTAAGACGCGACGGTGTTGATGGCACCAGTTTCAAGCTGTCCTTGAGAATCTCGTTGACATGCATGCAATTTGCTGCCAGTTTAATTAGAATTTATTTTGACTTGGCTGAGCCTCACATACCTATCACACACACACACACACACACACACACACACACACACACACACACACACACACACACACACACACACACACACACACACACACACACAC
>JAJIZL010000122.1:160830-182326 GCA_023969395.1 Amblyomma maculatum | reverse complement strand
CACGCACACACACGCACAAACACGCACACACACACACACACACACACACAAACACCACACTATACAGTCGTTGGTGCCCTAGTATATGAAAGACGATACGAGATAGATATAAAACCCCGCCATGGCTATTTAGCTCCCTGCTTCTATAGCGGTGGCCGCATACCGATGGAGGTGAATTCTAAAAAGAAATGACCGAGTGGTTTATCGTGGGGCTAATCACGAGTTGCTGAATGCTTGCAAGGTCAGCCCTAGTCTGCAATTGTTAATATTTACCTTCCACTGTTTGGCTGGTTTTAACTAGCCTGTCTCGTTTGTCACAGCATGTAATGTATGCTAGATAGAAAGCCCCGCTTTAAGGAAGCTTTAAGACAGTGGCTGTATCAAGTAGGAGTGGCGTATCTAACTTCAGGTTCCGAGAATCCCGTTGAGCTTGATCCCCATCTTAAAAGTCGTGCCCAAGTTGGCCGCCCCTAAAATTGTTATCATGCAGTTCTCACCTTTCTCAGCAAAGCATCTTTCAAGGCTTCCATCCAGCTCATGTCGTCATCTCGAGTGAATCCATGTGTGATGCCGATAAGTGGTTTGGCCATATCAACCTGACAGCTTCTGTAGTACTGTTCCCACGTGGTATGGTTTACTTCTACGCCATCACTAGTGAGATTTGAGAAGAATTCAAAGCGCGTTCCAATTTTTTCTGGGGCTTCTGGACCACCAATCGCTAGGCCGGTTTTGTCTGTCGGATGGAAACAGCCTATACCTTCGTAGCAGGTGTAATTTCCTTTGTAGGCGTTGATATAATCATCTATCTGTAAAAAAAAGACAAAAAGGATGAACAGGATATCATAGCACACCGGAACTGTCATCTTTGTATGCATGATCGCCTTGATGACTAAAGTTTGGCTTCCGTGAAATTCGTAGCTATATCGAGCTTTATGGCACCACGTAAATAATGCTGCCACGAAAACATACTTTCTCTTAGTAAAAAAAAAAAAAAAAAAAAAAACAAAAAAGAAGCAGCTAGTACGATTGCGACTCCTCGATGTACACGTAAAGCCAGGTATGCGCAATTGTTTGCAACGAGTAAAGTCCGCTCGAGTTTAAATGTTTCTGCTAGGGATGAAAGTTTTAAAGCAGAATACCACGAAGTAGGGGGAAAAAAAGGCTGTACTTTGTTTCAGAAACGTTTCAGGCACGTGAGAAAAGCTTTGGCACCAAGAGTGTTAGAAGGGCACATAGTGAACGCGTTTTGATGACACGTGCTCCTGTCCTAAAATGGTTAGGTTTAGGCTTGTGATTATGATGTCAAGCGGTACGCGAAACGCTTTTCCGGTCGCGCGTAGTTTCACTCTAGTCCAGTTCTAAGAAAATAATCATTTATGCACTTTTTACAAAACCGCATATACGTTGAACTCACAGGTTGTTGTGAGAGGATGTCGCTACTTAGCAGGACCTATTTATTGCCTTCGTGTCACAAATATGATGGTCTCTTATGTCATATTTCGATGACAGTATTAAACAGTCTTCGAAAAAGTGCATGAAATGAATAAGAAAGTGATTACACAGTGATCAGATCTTCACTTTAGTTCAGGCATTTCGATCTTGCTACTTCCACCAATAATGACACACTCTGTAAGAAATGTTCGCACATCTCTGTAAAAAGCAGCGTACTGATAGTTTGGGCCGAAAAAATGGCTTTTTCTATTTAGAAAATAAATGTGACTCATACTCACTTTCTGAAAAAATGAGCTCTTTACCCTGTTCACCGCTGAGGTCCAGAGTGATGCAATAGACCATCTCTTTTTGCGGCGATTTTCAGACTGACCACATTCATTAAGACTTTTGTTTCTAGCAAAACAATCCCGTATTTGATCTAATTCTTCTATTGGCAAATCCTTAATCATCTGCAAAATAATCAAAATTGATTTACAAAGGGCAACATGGCGATCTCACATACTCATTAGTCAGACATGGTCATGTCTGATTTTGCGCTCTCATCTCAAGGAACATCATTTATTAATTTCCTAAGCAGTGAACATCTAAATCTGCATTGAAAGTAAGCTTATCATTTCAAAGTGTTCAAGAACTACGAAAGCTGCGCACTGAAGATGAAAAATATTTAGGCCGCCTTGGATCGTCGAAGAGAGGAAAAGCTTACCGCAACCGTCGCCTTAGCCGGCTCCTTCTGCTGTCCGCCAGTTAGCCCCGCTCACCTTGCTCAAATTACAACAGTGCATTGATTAATACTGGGGAACAGCGCGCAACAAAGGCAATCAGCTTTACTAAAGTGTGTTGATTCTCTCTTTGGCCAACTCAAATTTCTAACTTTGTAACTGCTGCACGCCAAATCTTACTGCAATTGGCGGTGTAGCTACACATTTACTACGATAGAAAAAAATGCTTGGGTTCCATATAACTGTTCAGGATAGGAGGAATTGGTTTGGACCTGCTGTCTTTATGCATTTCAATAATCGAACAGGAAAGGGCAATCTAAATTCTTGATTCTGTAGTTTATACTTCAGCTTTCCTTAACTAGATACATTCACTGGGGTTTTTGAGCGCTGAGTTCTGCGCCACGGAACTAATAGGTTTTCCATGTCTCTGATTATATCCTTTTGCTGCATAGACAAGAATGTAAAGTAAATCATATTGAAGGCATTATAATATTTTTGCGGGCGGGCGAGTTGGTTCATTGTCTTGTTTGTGTTTCTTCGCCTATTGTCCCGTTTTTTTTTTTTTTCGCGCAGTTTACATTTTGATTTGCATATTGAAGGCTTTCTAAGAAGCGGACGTGTGTGGAGGCAAAAGGCAAGGCGTTCGTGTTGTGCAACGTCAGTGCTGATTAAGGAATCCCTGGTGGTCAAAATGGACACAACCCTCCATTACGGCGTCCCTCATAGCCCGAGCTTTTTCGGGACGTTAAATTTTTCAAATTGAGCCTATAAATAAAAAATTGGAGGCTTATCAAGGTTAAGTCCAGTGGATGCGAAGCATGTTAAGCAGCTGCCTCAGTGTGGATGGGGCTAAGTAACGGAGACGTGGTGTAAGGCCACATTGAAAAGCGACTTGCGCGTGGAGTCAAGCTGGCGGTCGAACCCCCCACGCGCCGAGGCCAAGAAGCGAGCGCTGTTGTTTTTTTTTTTTTTTTTCTCCTTTTCTCCCCTTTTCTTGGGCGCGGGCTCGCGGGGCGCGCGTGAGGCCTGGTTTGTTTCGTCCTTTCGCCCCGAGGCGTCGCCAAGAAGCGAACGACAGACGCATCCAATGATCAGCCGGGAACAACAGTGGCACGCTTCTGCGAACCACTTTACGGCCAGCTCGTCCAGCGATCGCCCGCCGTGGCGCCAAGCATGGGTTCAGGGAGACGCCGTTAATGAAGCTTTTTTCACTGCCACAAGCGCTCACTAAATGTCCTGCAGAAGGCGACAATAGGCGCGACCCTCGGCCCTCCCAAGTGGGCAATCAACCCAGCGATCTCCCGCTGTGTCGCGAAACATCGGGGCAGAGAGACCCCGATAATGAAGCCGTTTTGCCCTGCCCCAAGCGCTCACTAAACGCCCTGTAGAAGGCGACAATAGGCGCGGCACTTAGCCCCCACGCAGCGGCTCATCGGGTGCGAGCAATGGCGACTGTACACTGCTCTGGGACAGTGCCGCCCCCCTCCCCCCCCCTCCTTTTTCCTCGAACGGGACGGCTGGATGGCCTAGTCTCCAGATGCCCCGCGGCGTTTCTTTCACAAAGGCGCCAGCTGCAAGGTCGCGTCGCAAACACGCTGAGGAGGGGAGGCAGAGACAGACGCCTTGCGAGAGGGTTTGGGGACCAGCGAGTGGAAAGAGTGTTTTGAATGTTGTATTTTTATTTGCAGTAATTAAGGACCTGGGGTTGTGGCATGTTTTTAAATAATTTGATTGGCTGCTTCATTTCCGGGGCGGATCACCTAAGGTGACCGCCCTTGGGTCTTTTGGGACGTTCCACGTCTGCCGCTTTGGTTGAGGGTGGCGCTGGTGAACACTCTCAAGGTTCGTATACAGACAACATAAATACCCAAGCAAGTAGCAGGGTGGACAGCGGCCGATGTAGCTCAGTTGGAAGAGCACCGGACGCGATATTCGGAGGTCGTGGGTTCGGTTCCCACCATCGGCACGTTGTTTTCTCTTCTACTTTGTGTTTAGTTATCTTTCCCCTAAACAGATTACATTACTAATTTCTGTCATTATCCAAGTAAACAAAAAAAAAGACAAAGTACCATTCCCAACGCTTTCCTTGGCCTCGCCGACTGTTGGCTTCTTTCCTTCATTTATTCTTTGCAGCTCGACAAACACACTCTTATGGTCCGTAAATGCATGACTCTTGGTTTGCACGTCACTTACGCATACACGCCCTGCGCAAAGACGCTGGCGCGGTTGCGGGCACAGAGACTGACGCGACGGCGGGCTCGCGCCGCTTCATCCCTGGCGTAACGTCACATATCACGTGATGCAGCGATGGTGGCGCCGCCGCCGCGTCGCGCGCTACGGCGCGAACCGAAGCGTGGAGGCCTCCGCCGGGCGACGTCCGACGGCGCGATATGAGGCCCCATCTGCAGCCGGTGTGACGTCATCACGTGACGTCATGTCACTTGACCCCACTTCAGGGTCAATGGTGGCCACCGCCGGGCGTCGCGCGAAGGCCCGAAACCTACGTTAATATGCTTCGCATAATAACTTCAACGTTACCGCTACGCCGCTCAGGGGTTCAGCAATTGTCGGTCGGACACTGCGCCTTTTAACGCGAACGAGGCCTTTTGCCGCGATAACTTTAAAATTCCCCTTCACCGAAAATCCGGCATTGACGCCAGCATTAGTGTTGTGAGCTAAAAACCACGAGCATGGCGCTGACAGGTGGTAGCTGCCCACTCGCAACTCTCCTTTCACATAGGTGGGTGATATGAGCCAGGACCTTTTCATTCACGTTACCACTAGGCCCCACAGGCATGTTCATATGTTCATATTGTGGTGTTTTATATGTGGGTTAATAGTCTACGCTGTCGCGTCATGCCAGTAAAGGCGGAGCGTGTCTCCTTGTAAAGCGTTCGCAGCACGAAATGAGTACATGGAGAAGCACACACGACAGGACGAAAGGACAAAGCATTATTCCTGTCGTGTGTTCTTCTTGTCCTCGTTTTTTTTTTCGTGCTGCGAACGCTTTACAAGATGGATCAATACCAACTGGTTTAAACATAGGTGTCGTTGCAAGTGTCTCCTCCTCCCCATACTTTTGTACAGGCGATTGTGTCATTCGCAGCCGAAAGCGACTGTGTTTTTGCCCCCAGCGACGCAGTCCCCAGCCTTTTCCAGGACATAATTTTCTTTTTTAGCGTTCCGTATAATACTACGATCACGATGATGCCCGAGCTTCTAGTGACTAAAATGCAGCGCGGCCAAACACTCCCATGAAAAACACGCTTGCGTGTCAAACAACGTGGAATCAAGGACTCATTTATCTCGAAGGTTACAGCTTGAGCGGGAAAAAAATTAGAGGCACTAAAACCCCTTAAAGTGTGCATTAAAATGCTGTTTACTAAAGTTATAAAATGCACATCGGCAATAGGTATCCCATCAATCCTCTCTGCAGAGCAAATATTCTTAAGCTAGTTTTTATAAGCCCCGAACATATATGGGGATCTAAAATGATGCACCTTCTCTCCACCCTCAGCTCAATTCACGCCGGCACGCTAGAAGAAACAAAAAAGACAAGTCGCGACGGCGCCCCCCCACGCCCCATCCCGCAGCTGTAACTTGGGACCGTCCAATGAGCGGGCGCGCCCAGCAGCCCCATTGACGTCAGCGGCGAAGTTTGCACGCGGAGATGTGTCGTGCCAATCGGCTGTGAGCGACCAGCGGGAGGACGTTTTAAAACGTTTTTGAAAATTATCGGCTCCATGAAACGTTTTCATATTTGACTCGAATACTCAGAAAGACAATCCTTGTGGATTTAATGCATTAGAATCTTACCGCAAAAAGCATTTCATAAGGCGAAAGCCTTTAGGGCTGGTTCTAATATACTGTTTACTTGACAGAACCTCGCCGATCACATGGCGCAAGAGAGCGGTTTCTTCTGTACCGTTATTGGGAAGAACCCACACAAGAATTCTATCAAGCTATTCTAATCAACATCCAAGGAGCATCACCATCAAACCTCTCCCACGGAACATGAACCCTCGCGCACATCAAGGCCGAAGAGAAGCACGAGCTAAGAGCCTTCAAAGACCCTGAGCCGACTGCAGGATATATTCTACGTGAATGCCACAGGAGATGCGGAAGAGCCTAATATGTATCCCATATGCTGGGTTACACACCCGAGCCAGCCAAATTGGCTATGGCAGAGACGGTTTCTACATTCAGACCGCTAGTTGCGGAGGAGGCCGCCATCGCCGCAGCCATCGCCCTAACTTATGCTACTACCATATTAAGCGACTCCAAGTTGGCGATCAGCAGTTTTGCTAGAGGTAGGGTTTCCAATCCCGCCGCACAAATACTCACAGAAATACGAAAATCCCACCCCTTGAGAGATATTGATATACATGGCCCCAGCTTATGCTGGTAATATGCGATATGAGGCTACCCACCTATACGCTCAATAATTAGCCGGTAAAGCAATGGTTCAAAATCAAGAAACAGAACCCTTCAGTAAGGTACTCATATCACACCGCGAGCTCACTTCACATTAAAAAGCAGTAAGAACACTCCCACCATCCCATAAAACGCTGACCCGACACCAGCAAGTTATATGGAGACAGCTACAGATGGGACCCTCTTCAACACATACTACATATCAAGATTCGTGAATAAGGATATGAATTTCTTCTGCTGCTTTGGCAGCGGGAAAGAACTTCGACAATATGATCTAGGCCTGAAAGTTCCATACGCCTCCCTGAGAACTGTTGCCTGGTACCTCTAAGGAAGCTTGGGATAGCTAAGGTCCAGCGATGATCAGTAAATTCAGTCCAATGCCATCCAATGGGCCAGCGTCGCTAAAAGTCTCCATGGTCTGCGCTACGCTAGCTAACTTCCCTCAATCCTACAACCTTATTCACAACCAAGTTTTATCAACCTCAGCCTCCGTGCCGGATTTGAGGTGAGTTGCACCACTCGACGGCGATGGCAGTAGCTCGTTGCGACGCTTGGTATTCATAGCTGGCGGCAGATGGCGTGAGCCACGCTCCCTCCTGGAGAAACGGGGTACAGGCGTCTTCATCGCGCCCTTACGTTGCCATGGAGACAGTAAAAATGCTAGACGAAAATAACTAAGACATGTTTCTCGCGTACCCGGCGAGGCGTACTAGATTAACGCGACCAGCTGGTAATCAGGGGGGTTCAATTCCTGATGGATGCAGGCGTTTTTAAATTAGACAGAAAGAAACCCGCCGATATTCCCCGGAATCTCGCGAACACATCGCGCGGACAGATATTGCTCAAGCGAAATTTTCCTCATGGGCCAAGAAGGTTTTCTCCTAAAAATTACCATGACGAAAGACTGCAGCTAGCAAAATTACAACCGCGAAGTCTTCCACCTATATCAGACTCGACTGGTAGCCAGTGCCAGTGAGCACTGAACCTCGTGCCATCCGTATCAGTACCAGATGCTCAGAGCCCGATGCGCACTGGCTCCAATACTACACTTTAATTTGAGATATTCTCTAAAAAAATATTCAAGGCTGGCATAAGCGCTGTTTGTGATTAGTACCTCCAAAGTTGCCATAAGAGCCACCGTGTCCACAATCACTTCCTTCGTCCATTCTTCTTTCCCTAAGCGAAGAATTGCGGGCATTTTTCCCAATTCAATCACCTTGTCTTCCTCCGCAGCTGTGCAGAGTGTCGCGAATAAGATAACTGCAATAAAGGCGAAAAGGTTATGAACCATTCTGGTTTTAACCAGTGATGTTTTATTTGTGTATAACCCTTAAAAACTTTCAAAAATTTCAGAATTCAGAGAGGCCTTTTCGTTGGAAAAAGTGTGAGAACGAAATCGAATACTGTAGGCAGGACGTGCTATGAAGGCAGCAGGCTAAGGTTATGCTCAGTATGTTATGGTGCGTCAGTGAAATGTAGTTCATGGCATATATCTCCAGACCGTCCTAAAGCGGTCTAGTCAGCAAAACATTGTTGTAGTAGTATTTTAAGAGAATGGGACATGTGATTGCACTGCAAGCGTTTCTCATTTTCTCAGGTCCCGTCTTCAGAACAATGTTACACTCTTTTTAATTCAAAGTTAACCAACCTACCCGCATTAGTCCTCTTCTAAGCTTGCCTAAACACCATTACTGAAGACCTTTCTGCAGCAGAGGCGATTTGGGAGAAATCGCATTCTGCGAACGTATGCAAATGACAACACGCTTGTCTTATTTTCAGAACGTGTTCTGTGCTTCTTCCTTCGCTTATGATTGCTATATGCCTTGTTCTGCATGCTCCTATGTATAGACGTACGCCTAAATTATGCACACAGTCCAACCATTCTAGGACCGGTCGTCTCTCTGACCTGTACACTGTGTGTCCGTAACGCAAACAAGCGTTCTTGCCAGACTTAGGTTGATCGATTTAAGTTATTTCATAAGAATGAAGCCGCATGTCATACGTGCGAATGTCGGATGCTAAAACGACACAAAATATCTTCGTCGAAGCGTTTTAGATGACTGCAAGATTTGCATTCCTTGATTTCAGTGAATCCTCAGTTGGAACATGTTTCGAGTTATTTAATGCACTCGAAACCACTCTTCAGGGACATGATGTCACTTTTATTTTTTGTGTTTCAATGTTTCGTCCATCCTGGCAGCAAATTTTTTTAACTTAGACTTTCTGTTCAATGTTTTGCTATGGTATTAATTTTTTCTCATTTCGAGTTTATTATGTGAATACTAACTTGTGAGGAACTACTCTATAGATGCAAACCAGCTGTTTCCATTTACTTAAATTCCAACTGCGCGACATGGGGTTCCACGCCTTTTGTGACAGCTTTTCACATATGCCTCCTGAATCATGCGCTTTGACTCGATTCAAATAAACTTCAAACTAAAGTCGAGCGGCGGGTCTCGCCTGACATATTTCGCTGTCAAAACCGCTGAAGAAACCATCGGCACCTTAATTTAAACGAGAGATTATTATATTTATAATGAGTGGCAACAAGAATAACAATGTACCGCTTATGAAAGGCCGTCCATGATTTAAAATATCCGCCACTCGGGCTTCAGTGCGAAGCAGATTACAAATTCATAACATTTAGCGGTGCGCTGCCAGCACAAAAAGCGTTTTACTATAGTTGGTGCAAGACACAGTTACATATAAGAGATTTTATGTTACAGATAAGCTGAAATAATTAACTTTTATACGACACGCTATTGATATATCCAAAGATCATTCTACGATCCCCTTTGACTTTGATATAAAGGGTTCGACTGTACAAAAGAATTATTACGCGATCGCGCTTGAAAAGTGGAAAAACTTTAATTTCACCAAAAAAAAAGGTTTTTAAAGCATTGGAGAACTTACTTTCTTACAACCTCCCTACAATACATATGAAAACAGTCTGTCTCACACAAGAGGTTTTGCTCGATATATGCACGTCTGTTCTTTCTTTGTTTCTCACGTGCTTACTGTTTTCACCATAAACGTGCACTTGTCCCTTATAGCAGTCTGCAGTTGAAATCTACCGGCAGCATTTCCTACCAACCGCTTCACTTAGAAATTAAACGTACAATGGAAGCATATCCGACAAACAAACATACTCGCCTTAAATCTTACCTGAAATATAAGCAGTCAGCACCGCAGCAATACGACAAATAAGAAACTTCATCCTCCCCTAGCTTGGTACTGCTTCCTGCAAAATACGATCACTGACATCAAGATAGTGTTTCCTCGAGCAAAACGCGCTAAACAGCATCCTTATTGGAGGTGGAAGTGCAGGATACCGAGGTGGGAAAGCGGGGCGGTGACCGCAGCGATGATGCTGCTTTTGCCGAAGAGTATTATACTCAACACAAAAAGACCTACACTTTTAAATGTCCCAGCTCAAAGTCTTCTCTGACATATAGTCAGAGATTCGACTTTCCTTTGAAATACCAAGGCTGTGGGTACCTCAATGTGGAAGGTAACGACCCTCCAAGAGACCAATCATTCAGTCCCATTGCATTAGGTCACATCCATAACTTAAGGGGATTTTTTTTCGCGCAATCCCTTCAATAGGCCTGCAACCATTCCTAATCATAACTCTATCGACATAGACGTTCCGTTTAAGTGTGTTTTCCAGCGAGCTTAATGTTTTTTATTGTGAATTATACCCTGTAAGATGTATGACTTCGGCGAGGCTCGTTATAGTAACGAAGAGTCTGCAACTGTCTTTATGCATCCCTAGGCTCTGCAGATGGTCATTTTAGTTATTTCCGCTCACTTGTTCGCAGTCAATGCCACTTTCCACATGCTGGAACAGCGCTTGCTTACGGTGACTGCTGCTTTGTTTCCACTCAATCCTGCGGGGTAAAAACATTTTTGCGCACATTTCCAAACACTATTCGAGCGGCTGCCAACTTTTCTCAGCTGTTTCTACTCATATTGACTTAAAGTGCTTTTAACCCTCAAATGGTATTTGGGGTATAAACTTCAATGATTTTCAGGCATTAAATGGCCACTTCACACATGTGAAGAAATATTTATTCTTTTCTAGCGCTTCTGTGGACAGAAAGCAAATTTCATTCGTTTCATTCATATATATATATTCAAGTCCCTCAAGACTGACTCTAGATATTCATTTTCCTATCCAGATTGCACCCATGACAGTAATGATTATGGTTATTCTTAATTTTCTTTTTCTTTCTATGCCCCCGTTCAATGCAATTTTTCACCCTGGGCCTTGCTTCAAGCACTCAATCTACGCCAATTTTGAATTGTTTTTGAACATATTCTAATAAAAGTCATCCGTACTTTTTTTTAAATTCCGCTATGCCCTTCGCCCACTGTTTCGATTTCCCTGAAAACCAACATACTGCGAACGTTTGAACGTAAATATGTCTTACTTTAAGCCTCTATATATAGTAGGATGAGTCTATTACGATAATGAGTCGATCTCGAACTGATTGTATTAAGTTTGTATAAAGTTTATGCTTTCGGCTGTATACAATTTTGTTCACTTTAAATTATCTGTGCCTGTATCAATGGATTATCCGTCGTGCGGTAACGAGCGAGCCTAGCGTAAGAACAGGACACGGGCATAGCGTTACCCACTGCCAAGCGGGCTAGAGACGATGCACTCGACACCGCACTTTTTTCGGCTGGCCCTGGCGATACCACTTGAGCGCTCAATTAAAACTATACGTTATCACTGCCTTCTGAAGTACTTTCCGTAAAAGGAATCATATAGAGTTTTAGATTACCGTGATCCGCCACCGCATTCCACTGCGCATGCCCAGACCCCTCTTGACGCCAATGGATGGCGCCACATACTGGATGTCGGCACACAGACCTGCCGCGTCGGGACCAATCAGCTTGAGCGCCCCGCCCACCGCAGTAGAAAGTCACGGTGGCGGATCGCGGATCACGGTAAGCTAAATCTCTATATTTCTGGAGCCACGATTCTCTGTTCATCCTTCCCTAAGGCAGTGCATCCGCATCTATCTGGCCGCGAAGCTTCGTACTTATTTGTTAATACTCAAAGCCACGGGCACGCGACTTTATCCCTTTCTTCGTAACGCATAGTGCAGCTAGAATTATACCGAATGCTCTCAGCCACGAGCAAGTGTTTCCATATTTGTGCGTAATGGGCATTTATTCAAGATACAGATAAATTTGTAGCAATGGCGTCCTGCGGGTATGTGGCCCAGGTGGAGCATGTTCACGCTAAGCGCGTAAATAACACTGTGAACCAGAAAAGTCTTCCACCGTCTCAAAGAGCAGCGTTTGAGCTGGTTTTCACCTTGAGTGTATCCTCAGATCTCGCGTCGAAATCAGTGAAGGCACCGAAACCACATTGAAGAAGGCGACGCGAAGGAGGGTGGCTTGGCTACAATGGCAGGCGCGGCCCTTCACATCGGACGACGGCAGCATTCACTACGAGCGCAGGCAGTGCTAGCAAGCATATCATAGTGATGTGCGTGCACTTCTCAGGTAAGCATGTACACGTCGAGAACAAGGCTGCATGAACTACATACTTTATTGTTCACATTAACAAGCCTCACAGAAGCAATATAGAAAATGATCTCTAAAGACGCTTCACCAGTACGAAGCTGCCGGTATGTGCGCTATCGGTGACAAAATCTTCTGCCAGAAACTGCATAGCAGCTATCGCCGTTACGCGAAGCCTCGCCTCGGCCTCTCTTACCGAACAATCAGTGCTCAAGAGCTCGCGGAAGTTGTTCACAGTTCCCTTTCTTATCAGGCGCTTAACTTGACACAAAGACGGGATAGATATTGGCCTTTTATTACCGCGCTGACCTGCAGCTCCAGAGTTCTATCTGTAGCGGCTCGAACAGACTACATAGAGTAAGATATATATGAAGAGAGGACACTCCCTAAGAACCACAGAGGCCCACTTCTGCACCTTAAAATACTGCTTCATTCATAACTAAAACAAAGTACCAAATACGTGCCAAGCACTGAGCCTCAGCATTTTTGAACTTTTTCTTCTATTAAACATGTATATTAAATAACTCTGTTGTAATTTTTTATGATGAAACTTACCATATAGTGCATACATAGCCCTATATTTATGAAGCTTTGCTTATTATTTATTCACCCACTATCACTCATGGGACACGTCTCGGCGATTGATATAAAAGCTTGATTCTATGATATCTTAGTCCAGAATGCTGTATTATGAAGATGTGCTGTGTTGTGGTCTTTGCGAAGCATACAAATTTTGTAAATCAATTAATCAATTTTATTTTAAAATCAATCTAAAATATACATGACGAAAAAAGGGGGTGGGAGAAAAAGCTGCACAATAGCAGCTTGACGAAGCTGCAACCACCCTGACAACAATGACAGCACAGTAACATGTCAAATTTTGTTCAATGTACTAGGAACTGTACAAAAAGAAAGTAAAAAGAAACCTGTAGTTACACTAATGCTCGTTAATGAATAACTACTCTATGTAATCTGTTCAGTGTAGTAATGTATATGTCTTGCTTCGCGAAGTCATTGAATGTGTGGGGGAGTGTGTATTCAACGCGTTAGTGGCTATAACCTGTGCGCGTGACGGGAACTTTCCATGGCAGGTTATGTGATGGGGGTATATGTATTCTTGCTTATGGAGATTGGCGACTGAGAGGAATGTATCTAACTTGCCCTGCGTTGCTGCAGTGTAACGTTTTATTAGTTTGTACTCGTATATGTTATCGCCTTTCCTCCCGCCGGGGTGGTGCAGTGGTTACGGCGCTCGACTACTGTTCCTAAGGATGCCGGATCAAATCCTTTGCCGGATCGAATCCTTGGCAGCCGCTTTTCGATGGAGGCGAAAAGCAAGGCGCCCGTGTGCTTTGCGATGTCAGTGCACGTTAAAGAACCCCAAGTGGTCGAAATGTCCGGAGTCCTCCACTACGGTGTCTCTGATAGCCTGAGTCGCTTTGGACGTTAAACCCCACAAACTAAACCAAACCGTTATCAGTTTTCATTATTTTGTACTTGTAGAAAAGAGGTTTATTATGCTCGTTCAATGAAACATTTTCCATTGGCCTCACAGCTTCTTTTGCAGTGAGATATTAGTTTGTTTAAATTACGCGCACTGGTATTTCCCCACACAAGTACGCAGTGACTGAGCATGGAATGGAATAAGGAATTATACAAAAGCTGTTTAATTTTGGCAGGAAATAAATGTCGATTTCTATTGAGAATGCAAACTAACTTTCGCGCTTTTGAGCAAAGATGATCGACATGGTCGTTCCAAAGCATGAGTTCAGAGAAAATAACTCCGAGTGTTTCCACGGATGTCTGTCTATTAATTATACATGAACCAATGATGATGGTTTCAGGCATTTCCGGACATGTACTGGGTGCTCGGAACAAAACACATTTTGTTATCGATTCATTTAATAAGAGGTTGTTTTTCTCAGCCGACTCCTGCAGCCGAAAAACAAACTGAGCTTGCGTGTGGTAAAATATCGGTCACATTGTTTCCACTAAAATATATGTTACAATCAGCAGCGTAGCACTATCTTATTTATATAAAATAGAAAAAGGACGGGACCAAGAATGCTGCCCAGGGCACACAACTTTGTATGGATCGTATTTGTGACTTATATGGTCATTAATTTCAACGAACTGTGAGCGGCGAATAAGTATGAACGGATTAGTCGAGTGCACGTACCACGGAAACCATACTTTTCTAGCTTGTCTATTAATAGATTGTGATTAACATGATCAAAAGCTTTGCTGAAATCAATATAGGTTTCCAAAGTCGTTTCTTTTCTATGCTTTCTAAGATAACATCATTTTTGGGAGGCCTAGCTGGATAGGCCATCTGTGGTAGAACTACAACTCATGCAGGATTGTTGTATCATATTGCATACACGTGTTAGATTTATATTCTTGAAGTGTTTACAGAAGCTTTATACTAACCTTTAAATGTAACTTTGTTAAACTTTACAAAAAAGGGACATTAACAGCATCAAAATAACGTTTGAACGAAACAAAAATGCAACATTGCTGTAATGTTTTGGTGCTACCTGGGTCAGTTCGATGTCATCTTGTCTCTCAGAGTACAGTTGTGGATGCACCGCTCCTAATTCGGACTCGATGCGATGGCGCCAGCGTATGTTGAGCGCTCCAGGAAGCCGGTTATGCTAGCCACCACCCAGTGTAAACCCATATCTCTCGAAAAGGCTAATTTTTTAAAGGAAACGCTGAGTTCAATGTTCCGCACAAAGTTTCGCTTAACGTAAGCAGCTTAGGAGATAGAATGATCACCTGAGAAACTGGCGTCCGCCACCTATAAGTCGTGCGTGCGACTTGCAATGCTAAACACAGAAGCCGCACGTGACACTCCTTCACCAAACCGCGGCAGTATCAAGTCTGCTCAATGCCGACTACGCTCTCAGAAATTCCGCTTTCGCGCCACACGGCGTTATCTCAGCTGTAAACACTCGTGCCGTGATTTCGCATCAAAGGTCGACGAAGAATGAAGGAGAGGCGGCGATGACGACAACGGAGAACAGACGCGAGCCAGCTTCCGGTTGAGAAGCGGCTTCGAAATAATTAACACCACATCCCTTTCTTACATAGTTCCTTAGTCGTTTCCTTTCTCCGCTCCATGATAATGGAGGATGATGGAACTCTTGTATATACTGGTTACACGTTGTCACTGTTTCGACCCAGCCCATGCGCAGTCGTGTGAATATTGTAAGACTCGAGGCAGGAACACGTGGCTGTGTGCATTCATTATTGCGGTTTGCAGATACCGAACGTGTTGGGCACGCTATTTCAACGCGACCCACCGATTCTGCGCGACCTTTAAGTGTTTTCAAAGTATCCTTTCTGGATCTTCTGACACGGATGCACAATGTGCACATGGGAATGCGTATGCGACCCACTACCTCACACTTTTTGATCTGGCCACACTGTAGTTGAGCACCGAATCATTTTCGGTTTGAAGAATTTATGACCGGGGGGGGGGGGGGGGAGTAACTAAAGCTGACGCATCTCCTGCACAGGACCGGCTTTAAAGCAGGTCGTGCTCCTGCATCGGCACCTAAACACTGCGCGGTATGCCTTATCAAAGTGCACAAGTGCTTTTCCAAGGAGTGCGCGACGCGCCTCGTCTACACACGCGTTCCCAATGCCTTTTCAAACACCACGCCACTGACACCCGAC
Source organism: Amblyomma maculatum (assembly GCA_023969395.1). Taxonomy (NCBI): domain Eukaryota; kingdom Metazoa; phylum Arthropoda; class Arachnida; order Ixodida; family Ixodidae; genus Amblyomma; species Amblyomma maculatum. The sequence goes on along the minus strand of JAJIZL010000122.1, from coordinate 166,502 downwards.
GCGCGTTGGGGCTCGCTAACATTGTCAGTACTCATATGCACGTTTAAAAACGCCAAAGCAGCGATTCATCGGATTTAGTTAAAAGATCTTTGACCTTGTCCTATGTCCTATGGTCTTACCCACAGAAACTTCCGAATCTCAAGCGCCTGGCTTTCTGCCACACGCTGATACGTCGCTTTAATTTACTGGAGGACTAAGGCAGCCTGCCCCCCCCCCCCCCCCCCCATCAAGCACCTGAATAATAACAAATGAATCAGAGATTGTTTTTATGCTTCACGTGAATTAAATCCTCATTTGACATCAAAGCCATCGGTTGGTTGTTGAAACCGAATGGTCAAGAAAGGTTAGGAGCCCCGAAACGGTATTTAAGCACATTCTTTCATTCTTGGCTATGTAGATTGAGTTGTAGTGACCCTATTACCGGTGGTCGTTTTGTGTATTATCCAGTATTTTATATGTTCATTTGCTCGTGGAAACGAGTTTGGGCCATTGATGGTGCCGGCACACAGTGGCCGTTTTTGGCAGCGGATATGACATCATTGGGTGGGGATTTGACGATAAAACAAAAAATTTCATAACTAAAAGGATTCATAAGTAAATATATGTTCGGCCATATTTTTGCGTTTGCTATTATATCTACAAAACCAACATGTTAACTTTCGTCAAAGCACTCCAAAATGTTACAAAAAATAAACATAATGTCTGCTGTACTGTCTGCTGCTATATGCTGTGTGATGCGGCGTTCGAGAAAGCGCCAAATGGCAGGCACCGCTCGGAAGCCTGGATTGAACACCCGGCAGGGTCAGCTTCGAATAAGTATGAATCGTCTGGTGACGTCATCACTAGCCTGACATCATAACCAGATGTGACCTCATTATGACGTCACTTCAGGTCATGCCGTCAAGGTCGATGATGTCACCATGTGATGAAATCAGTCACACTCATTTCAAGGCACCATATGGTACACCGCTGATGACGCCATCATTTATTTCAAGGTACGATATACTACACTACTGATAACGTCATCATTTATTTCAAGGTACGACCTACTACACCACTGACGACATCATAAATTTTAAGGTAAGACATACTACACCAATGATGACGTCATTAAATTCAAAGCACGACATACTGCATCACTGATGACGTCTTCATTTATTTCAAGGTACGACATACTACACGACTGATGATGTCATCAAACTAAAGCGTTAGGGACGGACGGAGACGATTGTGGCCCGAGTATGAGCCATTAAAAGCTGTCGAAATGCTTTTTGAGAAATGCTGACCCCTACGATGGGAGTTTTTGTTTACAGCCGCATAGCAGCTTCCGCCCGTGCGGTACCCGTGTCCTTGTACGCTACATCCGCTACTAAGGCATCGCCGAAAATAATTATTTAATTCACTACAAAACAATGGGGTTGAGAGGAAGTTTCATAATCGAGTGGCCCTTATGATAAAAATCCTCGCTGATCCCTTACAAAGTGTCATCCGCTGTGGCTTGGATGCTAAGTAATGCAGACCTAGCGACGACTAGGGAGAAGCAGATGGCCAGAGCGTCGTTGTCAGCCGCGCTCACGGGCTCCACCATTGCTATAAGCTTGCGGCATCCTGTGATGTAAGCCACATGATGCGGCTGAGGCCAGACTTGAGTTTGACAACGAGCAGCGTAAACGCTTCTGCTAAGAGGGGACGAGGAGTGCCTCGATGTAGCGTGCCGGACTACGGTGCTGCGCTGTCGGGTGGTACTGTGAAGATTGTACAAAAGCGCCGTCGGACGGCACTCTATGCGCATTTTGTGTGCTGCTTTTTAAACGTGTTTCAGTTTAAAGGGTTTGCGTTGTCCGAGCGGGCCAGCTCATGCGGCTTTCGTACTCAGGTGCAGACGTGCTCCTTAATCCCGCCCACAGGCGCCGCTATTGCCTAGGTTAACAGCGCTAACGGAGTTCGAAAAGCAGTTTGCGGTAACAGCTTTAAGCGGCATGACTGCTTACGTCATATCGGCTTCGCTTAACTATAGTGTCTAGAATAGCGCAGCCGCGGTTAACGCTGCTCGTGTACAGAATATGCAGCAGACGACGCGGCGTCGGTTGATGTCACTGGCTACGCCGGTGGACCGATCAGCAAACTGTTCGCGAAGAAACGAAAATACTAGTTTTAAAAATATCTACACCTCCGCTGGAGATGACATTGAGGTTTAGATGCTTGGCAAGTCGGAAATAGGATGCAATAAACAGTTTATATTCCAAAATTGGTGTCATGACCCCTTAAGTGTTCTGTCAGCTGTCTGCATGTCTATCAGTAGATGGTTTGATAAATGAATATCATATGCCTTTCGTACAATTTATAATATAGTCGCCACTTAATGCAACACGCTAGCCCATTTTTAAACAATATCGACAAATAGGGTTAAGCAACGTTTGTTTCCGGGCTAGTTGGCTCATGCTTTCTAAGTGGAATACTAGCGCAACACAGCCCCTACCCGGGCCCGTATTCCCGCTATCTCCCCGACCTCGAGTCTCCTTATTGGTGGAAACGCTGGAAAATGATGTTGCCACCTCTTCCGGTTCCACAGTGGCACCACCCAGTTCCGGCATTTCGACCAATCAGATTACTCGAGATCACGTGATATAGCGACACTTCGATAACGATGCAAACTCGGAATACGGGCCCTGGTCCCCCTTATGTGTTGCACTAAAAGTATTCCACTTTGAAATGGGTTTGAATACTTTGCAACATAAAATGAATGGGCTGCAAGACTCCCATTTAAAAGTAAGGATCTTAGAATGCTGGGCTTAACCAAGAATTGCATGGTTAACAAAGAGATTGCAAAACTGATTACGCATTACAAAATTAAAACCTGCACAATTTGTGCACCATAATGTAAAACAACCTCACCACACACCAGCTCGCAGATCCGTAGGCCACTAAATTTTCTTTTCCCTTTCATCCCCGACCAGGAGTATTCGGATGCCAATGTGTCTGTCATAATGTTAGCAAGCATCCGCTTTGCAGCGGTGCCTGCATCTCGCCCGCTAAGCTGGACCAGTTCTGCAACCTGCAGTTTACCAGAACGATTGCACTTGCTATTCCAGGAAACATATAAAGCACGAAGTTGCAAGGCAATCACAGCAGCTTAAGTACTTGCACACTCAATCAACTGCAAAATATTATACGGTAACAGAAATGGTGTATTTCTAGATCAACGAAAATGACCAACGGACTGAAATGTCGGTGCAGACTACATGCTCTGTGTGAAGGGGCATCGAATTAGTATCAGGTGGGGAAGTTAGTTGGTTTACTCATGACATACTATGGGTTCTATTGCTTGTTTTAATAGATCATCATCGGCAAATAAAGCCTGGTACTGCCTATGAAGCGATCATGCTCACTTTTCGGGCGGCAATATTGGAAAACAACGTCAACAAGAAATATGTGTGTCTATATATTGGCATGAAAGAGCACTGATCAAAGGTAGAGAGAGGAAGCCTCAGTTGTATGTTATGTGTAGAAAACAAAGCGTAATCATAAAACTAACATATGAAGACAGTGCGCTTTAGTACTAATATTTCAAGCAACATTAATTTCACACCAGCCAACATTTAAACTAGCGTATTAAAAGCTGCCTGAAAACGTCCTACCCATTTTGTAAATATTGTGCGGAGCTGTAAACACCAAAAGGCTTCACGAATGTGTTTACATACCAAAGCATCAGCACTGGATGCAGTAAGCGAGCCTTCAAAGTGGTTAAGGGCGGCCACGGTGTCCAGCGGCTGCTGCAGAACTGAAGCTGGCATAGCAGAAACGGGCTCACGAGAGGCCGTCAAAGCATCCATCGAAGTCACAAGATGTTGTACCCCTAGTCTTATGACATTGAGCAGTCCCAGCACTTCAGTCTGAAATTCTGAATAAAGTTACATGCACTAAGAATGACCTTAATCTCTGTATTCCAAGCACACTGACAGGCTGAGCTCATCTGCTATCTGTGTCTTGTAAGCTCAGAAACGGCTGCTCAACGATAGCTCATTTCATCAACTGAAGAACTGTGTATGCTCGATTGCATCATGGCAGAAACATTAATATTAACTAATCAGAACAGGCTACTGCTGTACATTCATAAAACAGAAGAAAGAGATGAAGGCCGACTACAGCAGCTGCTATCTACACATAGGCCATGTCATAAATATTTTATACAAATCAGCTATGCTATTTGTTCACGTAACTCACCTCGCTTACACACATCGATTTCTAAATAAACTCGCTTTAAAATGAGGTTCTGCTCACTCCTTATGACGTTGATTGAGAGAATAAGACAAATTTAACAGGTGCCTAAGTCCATGTCAGAAACACTGCCCCAAACACAGCAAAAAACAGTGGTGAGGCACTGTTAAATTTAATAAAACTTTAGAACCATTTCACCTTTACAAGGGCATTCAGCTTACCACTGTCTTGCAAAACAGGATGACTGGGGCGATTTGGCGCTAAAATATAAATTGCTGAAATCAATACACTACTTAGCATTTATGAAGAACAACTGTTTTCTGTAACATCAATGCATGCCCTGAGTAGCAATCACTTGTATTATGCAAAAGAGCAGGTAACTACCAGGGTGGTCTCTTGGGCAATATTCCGATGCAGGTGGGGGTGTACTCAATGGCTGGCCTGCTTGACATTAGATGTGAATTAATAAACACAGAAAAAAAAAACAGAATTCTATGTCTGAAATAGTTCTTCAGTTCGTGCATAAATAAGCAGAAAGAAAAGGCTGATAATTACCGGAGTGTTCCCCGGGCACATGTTGAAATGAATGTGGTCTACCCACTGGCTGCCCTGCATTATCTGCGGTTTTGACAATATTAGTCACGAGTTATAACAGTCAGCTGAAATTAAGAAAATGAACTCGGTCAGGACACGTAATGAAGAAACCAGATAATGGCAGTCCCTAAGCTAGTGTAGATTCTAAGGATTTCAACCATGCGCTCTGCAGTAGTGGTGAAAAAGGTGGGGTATGCATATGAGAATAAGAAATTTGCAGGACAAAGAAGCAGTCACTGTCAAAGGAGAGAGCAAAGTGTACACCAATGAAAGAGGTACCATCCCTGCAGTGAATGTAGCTAGGCTGAGAGCAGCAGAAGTCCTCAAAAGTGTTCATTAGCCAATGCAACAGTTCCTTGCACATGCATGCAAAAGTTGAAAGGACAAGAATTGCAATTACCTGGGTGCTGTACAGGTATTTCCTCCCACAGAGGCAGGAAACTCGATGGCTGCCCTGCATTATATAAGAGAACATACTGCAAGCTTGACCTTTAACATTGCCACCTTCATCTTCTATGGGCTCACTGAGAGGGTCCTCACCATGGGCATTTTGGCTGGCAGAGTGTATTTCAAATATCTGCCTGCTGTTCTTCCTCTGCCTATGTGCCACTGCATAAAATAGGCATTATATATTGCATAAATATCTACATAAAACATTGATTGCTAAAGAAACTCCGTATTTATGCTGGCATGCAGCAGGTACTCATGCGGGTGAAGATATTACTGTGCTCCGTACTCTTACCAATTAGCCATTATGAGAGCAAAGAACACCTTACTTTCATATCATTAAATGCACTGTGTCTGGGCATGCATTTCGAGTGTTACTAAATGTTTTCATGTTATGCAAAGTCAAATATACA
>JAJIZL010000122.1:108123-155830 GCA_023969395.1 Amblyomma maculatum | reverse complement strand
TACTACCCTCCTGGCTCCCTCGTACTCCTCTGGCTCCCTGCTCGACGTGTAGGCATGTGCGAGAAACTTCTGCCCCGCTACGTGGGCCCTTACCAGGTCTTGCGGCAACTTACCGACGTGACATACGAGATTATCCCTGTGAACCGCCACTCCCCGGCAAACCATCATCCAGAAGTCGTGCATGTCGCCCGTCTCAAACCTTATATCTCGCGCTCACCTGTGTAGTCTACGCACCGGGACTGTGCTTCTTCCGCGGGGGGGTATTGTTACGGTACGCAGTGAAAGAGACGATGACGAAGTGCTGGGCTAGTAGAGAAAGACGACGCTGCAGCTACGTCTGGTTCTCCTGTGAGTGTGTCCCTGACGGTGAACTGTTGCGGCTACGACGTACCATCGTCGCCTCCTAATATCTCGACGTATATATATATATATATATATATATATATATATACATGTGCACTAGCTGTCCAAAATAGCTAAACTCACCAGACTGGCTTCCAGCCAACTTTCCATGCACAGACCAACCAGGAGTAGCACAAGCTGCAGATCAGCAGAGACCCAAAGCAAGGTTTTCTATGTTATTTATCACTTTTAAATACTTTAAGTGTGTTTCAGCAAACCAAGTTCTACACGAGGCCTTACCTTGAAGAAAGTCTGGTGGTATATCCGGAAGAAAAGAATCAGAACTGGCTTCCGAGCTGCTGCTGTCCCACCTGGCTGTTGGCATCCTCTTCCTTTTTTGAAAGGGCTCTGCCTCGTTTGCCTGGTCTAATGTACACTGGCACTTTTCCAGTTTTTTTTCTTGATTCTGCGTGCGATTCCATACACAAAGAAAGAAATGAGTTACAGATCTAGCAGTAAGTGCAGTACTACAATGTTAAAAAAACTCGACGTTAATAGGACAAATTAGTGCCCTACGACAGAGAACTACACAAAATTAATGATACAGTAAGTACTCACTGAAGAGTCCTTTTACTTGAACTTCATATTGCTCCAATGATGGTGAAGACGAGCATGAAGGTCTCTTCAAAAGCATTGCTTTTAGCTTGTGCTCTGGAACTTTTAGCCACATGATGATGCTTCCGCTGACCCACGATGATAGCACGACCTCACCTCTACTTCATTTGATGTGATGAATTCTACAAGTGCTTACATCTGCAAACAATTTAAACAGTCCTTTATCGATGTACACAAAATTATTTAAATTAAATACGGAACACTTGGAAAAGTTCTTGTGAATGCACAAACTTCAAGAAGCACTGAAAAAGACTGCAGGGGCTATTTCTCTACACGATACAGTGGCTCAGTAGCTTTGGCATTTGGCTGCTGTTCCAAAGGTCATGCATTCATTCTCAACCACGACCGACACATACAGAGGGGGGCAGAACACAAAAACTCCTATGTGCTTCGCGACTCAACGTACGTTAAAAAACATCAGGCAATCTCCCACAGCATCCTTCAATTTACAATTTTACAGGCAGCTATACGTGCACAAGGTGGTTATGGTTGTGTGAACTTCCGGGAGAACGAGGTTTTCCACCATGAAGAAGCATTACCATTTTTGAGGGTTCCGCAGGACCCACACATTTGTTCTTGACATTCCTAACACTAAAAAAATTCCTATCCTTGATGACTAAAAAGGAATGCTGTAGACACCTTCCTCATACTGAAATGCTTGCCCTACAACACAAACTTCGCTGGTATCTTTCAAATGTGCAAAAGCCTACGCAACAATAATGCGGCCATTCGCCATGATGCAGTTGTCTCCCTTTAAAGTGGCAGAGCAAATTCTTGCATTTCGTCATGCAGTACCAAGGCAATCTGCACTGTGCTGACAATAGCTGTGAATTTTGTGCATGCATGAACTCGATTACTTTTGGATCTTGAATGCATTTTGACAGCTGCATCCTTTCAATGAATCTGTTTCGCAGCTAATGAAGCGGCTTCTCATGCTTCCGAATGTCATTTTGATATGGCGCACGTTGCTTTGAAATGCAAATGCGCTGAATGCATCAACGGTCCCATGTGTTTTCACATATGCTGCCATATGGATGAGGCAATGAACACTGAAACTTTTCAGCTTCTCCATTCAGCTTCATAAAGACAGACACAAAATTTATCAGGAGGGCGTCAGCATATTTAAACATATGGGCCACAATGTTGATTATTTGACAGTATGAAAAGTGCAGCATACAGTCCTAGGAAATTGCGGTAGAGCTCTTGTTTCAGTGTATCACGGAACACGAGGGGCCCGGTGTAAACCAAAAACAGGCGAACTTTTGTGGCCTTCTACCGGTGAATATCGCTTAGTGATCGTAGAGACCTAACAACCTCTCAAGGAATGTGGTCATTTAACTGTTCGCTGGCTTCATTATTCAGCCTATGTTCCTGTGGACAGCACCAACCTCAAGAAGCCCTAAAACACAAAGTAACAGCAACTTCTTAACCCCAAGAAGTATGACTTGTATGTGGTCGAGTGGGATGTCGCACACCTTGAGAATTGGGAGCTCAGTAAGGACAGATGTGCCCCTGTGGTGACCAGCGCACGAACACTGGAGCCTCTTCGTAGCGTACAATTTCCATTCAAGAGGACTACCTTTCCTGCCCTATATGAATTTCGCACAGGTACACTTTGTACAACAGCTTTACCTACTGTGCCCTTTGGAATACCCCAAACAACCACCGATGTTCACCGGTATGTCCGAGCTAGATGTGAACATCCTTCGCCGAAAGCGGACTTTCGTCCGGCGTGCATACACTATCCAGTTTTGTTTATCCGTGTAGGTAAGTGCGCTGGATGTACGAACTATGTCCACATTCGTATGCCTGCATGAGAGACGAACGCGTACGTTCGAAGGACGTACGAGCAAGTATATTCGCAGGCCGAGTATGGGTGCACATTTATTTCGCGCTCGGAAAGAGTTTCTGGTGCACATCAAATTTTTTCCTACATTTTTACTTGCATCCAGAGGTGGAGGACAGTTAGGCCTGGATTACATATTACATTGCTGACGCATTTTAGTTTTGCTAAAAAGAAGCTTGAATGGAGTTGCTGCTAAAGGCAATGGTATAAAATATTAGGGTTCTACAATTGTAGCCTTGAGGCAGCTGTTTAAAAACTTTCTTGCACAAAAAATATTTGCTTTTACTTTTGCCTACATTTCGTCAATTTCAATTTCGTTTTAAGTGTGGATACAAGCCAAGTATTTTTGGAGCCAAGCCAACGAAAAGTTAGCGCGGCATGGTCGATGTCACGTTCAAGTGCACAACTGCCTTCGGGCATACTGTGTTGGAATATCATCACTTCTGACCTGTTCGAAATCTCAGAAGTCGGCGTCAGTTCGTAGATAAGCTAACATCTCAAATTTATTTTCGTTTTCAGAAAACTGTGGCTCTGTGGTCACCGAAAATGAAGTGATATCAAATGGGACTGATTAGACATGCCGGATGCTGCAGCACGTTTTTTTTTTTCACTTTCTGTACCAAATTAGCCTATTAGATGATTTTGAGTCATTAACTCATATTCGTAAGCCTAAATCGTAGGTCCGAAGCAAGCGAATGGTGTCCGAAATGGTTAACCGAAAGTGCCTCGATTATCTAGGCACCCTAGTTAAAGCTGCAAGCCAGTGCGCATCTATCAATAGATGCGCTGCACAGAGCGAGGATGCTTCGGTGCGTCCGGCGGACCCACTTCTGTTTTTTGATTCGTGAAGCTCCACTATAAGTGGCCCGTGCGAAGCTACGCAGCTACGGAGATTACGCGGCACTGCTCGGCGACATGGCGCTGTCTGCTTCATCACGAATGCCTGTTTTCATTCTGCGTGACCACCGCCGCGGTTAAATTTCGACGACATTCACTAAATCGTGCATGAACTGTACACAGCAGAGTAACAACTTCCCTCTATAGCAGCGGGACCCAGGGCAGTCACGCAGATTGAAAGGTGGGTTCATGTGACAGAGCATAAGCGCCGCAGCCCCTTTTTGCCCCTTATGCACACATTCTGCTTTAAAGGTGGAGTAACAAAATACTGTTTTGGAAAGACAGCCAAAGTCGTGCTGTGTAATTTTAAGGGGAGCGTGGCTCCAGTAATTTTTTTTTTTGTTTTTATGATTGCGGTGAAATGAGAAAACTTCACTCATTCGAGTCTTCTGTATATATCACGAAGAGATGACATCACAGGTGCATTGGAAAAAGACTAATCATTCTTTATCATTTTTCCAGAAGATCGTTTTCTGCCATTCTGGTATGGAAATAGGAAAGTGCACGTGGATGCGCACTCAAGCTTCTTGACATATTTGAACTTAGATTTGGAAAATTTTATATCCCAGAGCAGTGCTAATGTGCATCTATCATAACAAAATATGCCTCTTGTATAATCAATTGTTTTACTGTATACTCCAACACAGGCGCGGAGAAAGCATGCATGCGCCATATATGCAAATATCCGAGAAAGATCCGGAGACGGATGTCCACAATGGATGTCGGTCAGCGATACAAACCTTTAAACAGATCCTGTCGGACGTCCATCGGACATCCGAAGGCTGTTCGCGGAGGTTCAGCAGACGTACGGAACATCCGAAACGGACCTCCGTCGGCTGTCCAAAGGATATTTGTGGTTGCTTGGAACAAAATAAATGAGCGGGCTGGGGAACCACAAATGATAGCATTCAGACAGAAACTGTAGACTTTGATACAGACAGCCCTTTCAAGAAGCCCCCTCTGCTTGTAAAACGTGGCTGCAGAAATTCATTTGCAGAATCTGGCTTGCTAGGGTAGGGGTCAAAAAGCACTGGACCAGCCAAAGCTGGAGATTGTAGATTTTTGTCAATGACAATCCATCGATGTTCAATGACAAAACCTAGGCTTCTGGCGGCTCACGAAGAGAACAAACTGCATGCAAGAGATTTCTTTCGAGACCAAAGTGGCAGACCTGACAATGTAGGCGAAATATCTGTAATTGTGATTTCCGAGCACGGCCCTGGGGATAGTTTTCAGAAGCATGCGAGCATCGGCTGGGAAAAAGGAATGGCAAGCATGGTCGCCTCAAAATCTTAAGATCCCTCAAAGCCTCTCTGTGAACCACGTGGGTCACTGCCCAGATTTGAAGCTGTCGTAAAGAGTCGTCTTCCGACCACGTATCGGCTCAGCAGAGCAGATGCTGTCAGAAGCCGATTTACTGGCGAACTATCGCGTACTTCCCCCGCCATGTTCGGCACTGTCCGCAAAAGGTCAGTTAAATACTTGCTGAGTGCTAAACTTGCATTAACACGCACTTCCGACACCACTGGAAAGTGATTGTCGCCCATGAGCTTGCATTGCCAGTTGTAAGAGGGGCTGTGAACGTCTGACATTGGTGCTACATTTTTTACGCTTTCCACCAAGCTATCTTGTTCTCCAAGAAGGTTCATGATCTCTCTGGTTCACCCCGTCACGTTCTCTACAATATGCAAGCACTTTGTCACTGACCACCCCCCCCCCCACATGATGGATAAGTACAAACAACCTATCTAATTATTATATCCTCTCTGTCACCAAGAAACAAACCATGCAAGAACGAATAACGAAATAACAAACAGCGCACCTAATTACAATTCAGTATATCACATGTCGGATGTATGTAAGAAGATATCGAAACACTAAACAGGTCCTGTATTGTAGCGGTTGGCTGTGCTCCTATATATTCTGGGCTAGTTTATGCAAGGTTGCAAAGGCAAATTTTGCAGTCGTTCCGCTGAAGGCAACCAGTCATCACACAGGGCTCGTTGCACTGCTCCCACTTTCCGCTGAGCTGCTTTGATTCACGGGTCACGCCTGGGACATCTCCGCTCTTCCCACCAGATGTTGCACCTCGGTCAGGCCTGGCTCGTTTCACCAACCACGGTCACGGCTTGGTCGTCCTCGTCCTTCCGCTGTTCACCAGTTGCTGGACGACGGTGTCGCCTGGCTCGTCTGACTCGTCCCTCCGACCACGGTTACGATTTGGTCGTCCCACCTCTGCCTACCAGTTATTAGGTTTGGGTCGCGTGCGCCTGGGTAGGGTACCACTGCCACCAGTTATTACGTGCGTGGCTCGCGTGCTCAGCCCACCGCTGATGCCAGTTGTTACGTGCGGCTCGCGGCCCCTCGGTAGCGTTGCCTGGCGGCTCCGTAGATGGCGGACGGCATCAACGGTCCCAGCTAAGACGAGGCGTCTTCTAACGAAACAACCTTTACTACAACATCAAGAAGAAACGGGCAGAGAAGCTGACCCGGAGGAATTACAGACACTCTCACACAGCCGGTGTCTAGCATCGTGCCAACGGCGCGTCAACGTAGTTTCTATCTCAGCGCAGTCGGCCGCTGCTTTTTATAGGTTTTCCAGTTCACAGGGAAAGGGAAAACCCTCACAGGAAATGGAGAGCCCGGCAAGTGTGGGCAAGATGGGATGACTCAATCGCAGGTGGTCCGAACGCATCTCCTCCACCTGCAGACGGGCGAGGGCGGCGCACTCTCCCCCGAGCTGCATGCACACACGTATGCACACACATTTGGCGCGTGGCAGGATCACGTTGAGACTTGCCTGCGGGAGGAAGCGTTGCGCGGCCGATGAACGGCGTCGAAATGGCCGATCCGCACGCGGTTCTGCCTGTTGCTATGCGGTGGCCGCGTCAGCTGTCCCACTTGTCAGTGGAGAAACGTAACAGTGTAGAGCAATTGTACTCGGCATGACCTATCCAACAATATATGACTGGTAGCCAATGCATCCAGTTCATTAGCAGTTAATTTACAATGTTTAATTAAGACCTGCAATTATTCCAGTGCTATTGCACTCGACATAAGCTACGGAACTACATAATACTAGCGGTGCTACGGCTTCACTCAAAGGTTCACATTGATGTTGAGCTGCAACTCTTGAACTGGGTATTCGGTCATTCCAGCGACTATAGGGGGCGCAACGGCAGTTCAACATGGCGACCGAGAGGGTGACAGCACGATTATAGTGTTCTAGAATTGGGAAGTGTGCCGTCTTCGGCGCGCGGCAATGGGAGCGACGTGGTCGCCGGAGCGATGAAAAGCATAGGTGGCGCTGTCAGCCGTAGGAGCGTAAAGTCCCTCGATAAAGAAAAAGTACCGCCACGCTTTGTACTTTGCCGCCGCCGCATCACCTCCTCTCCTCACCTCCTCGCCACCTACTCGGATTCAGATCTCCGCGCGACGGGCACCTCTGCGCGACGCCGCGCGCAGACGCGCGGCGCGTTCCGCTTCGCGCTAATTGGTCACTCTGGCTGTCCCCGGGGTCGCCATGGTTACACGCGCGCTTTTTGCATTCTTTGTGAAGCTTTTTGTTCTTCGCGCGCCATTTTTCACCCACTCAAGCAAAGGAGACCTTGCGCACGTTGTTTTTCTTTGCGGCGCGCTCGCCAAATGCCACAGTGTTGCGCATATAACTGTTCAAACCGGCCTGAGGATGGCTATGCAGTTTTCATGGTACCTCAAGGAAAGCGGGATCGCTTGAAGACGAAGCAATGGCTTCATTATATCGGGAGAAAAAACTTCGTGCCGACAAGAAGCAGCGTTGTCCCTTTCCCGCTTTTCCCAAGTTTACTAGACGAGGTGTAATCCATGCAGAAATATTCTTTTAGTAAATCTACGGAAGGAGTGTTCCTTAATCTGGAATCACGAGATATGAGCTGAAGTAACCAGTGAACTACGTTCGGGTATTGTATAATCACCTTGATTAGGTACAACGAAAGGAGGGAGCAGTCTACGATTCCAAGGTGGACGCATGGGGATGTTTTGTTTGTAATGTTTATAGTAGTTTACATTGAGCTGAATCAGTCTTGCAATGATTTGATTGAGAAAGAAATTAAAGTAAAGCAGAAGAAAAAACAACGGGCCGATGGCGCCATCCCGCCATCGGCCCGTTGTCTTTCTTTACGTCTTGTCTTTCTTTCTCTACATTACGCGCCAAAAACCCCATCCCGAGACTATATGAGTTTAAATGCAGCTTAAGGAACGCAACACTAGGTCAATTTTTGAAGCCTAGCAAATCAGGAAGCTACTCCGAGGAGGAAGGTTATTTACTATTACATTTACGCGACACAAGTGAAGCAAGAAGCGACACAGATGCTATTCAAGCGCCCGATGATATTCTGGACCTGAGCCCTGAAATAGAGCAGTCATTAACGTACCTAGCAGGCTACGTTGCTTCAAAACTTGTGAAGCGAGTACAGTGTGAGAATTGCTATAATTCTCTTATTGAACGAGACAGCTCTACGATGCTGATAGAGCTCAAAAACTTCTCAAAGCACCAGCAGTCTTTGACCACTCCATCGCAAGGGGTGATTGAAGTGATAAAAATAGCAGAGAACTACTTCTGCACTAATAAGGAAAAGCTAATCCGTAATTCTGTACATGAGTCGGAGGTGCAAAAAGCCATTACCCAAAGCGTAACTTCGCAGACATGCTTTCCTTCTTGCCATAACTTACTTGAAGACATTATTAAAATATTCGGCAAACTGCGCATGGAAATTTTAGTGAAAAGTGAAGCGTCTAAAAGATCTTCTATTGAGAGTTCCAAATGTACCAGTAAAAGCATTGGCATGCGCGTTGCTGTTTCAAGCAATAAATAATGTGTAGACGCTTCATTGCTTGCGAAGGAAAGGACCTTTATGTGATACTTTTAAAACAAATATCTTTCATAAGCAGCAAGCCACTGCCTGGGATAAATTTTAAAATTTTACAGCCACTGTGTAGTTAATATCTAACGTGAGGATTTCGCTTTTCATGTCGAAATAAATTTTGTTCACAACAGAAAAGACTTTTTTTTATTTCAATACGCTTTCAATTTACTGTAACATAAAACTGAAGGGGCTCAATGGTAAAGTGCACCAAGAAAAAAAAAAACTTCAGAACGTCCACAAAGGGTGAAGGAGAGACAATAAACGTTAAAGAAAACTGCGTTCCGTGCGTTGAACTTCCTTTTACTTGAGAGTTTCGGCTCCAAATAATGTGCTGGCCCTTGCACCACGTAGCATCGGCTTCATTACATGTCTGGAAATCGTAAGCAGTTCATGCTTGGTACCGTGTTGGTCATTTTTCAGCCGCACTAAAACCGATTCATTCATAGCGTGATATTCCTTTTGTACTATTGTGCTTGCTTTTTGTGTTGTGTTTTGAACTGTCAGTTTTGTAAGTTTTTTTAAGTCCATCACTTCTGCGCCGCACATCTCACAGCATGCACCTGCGTTCACATCAGGAAACTAAACACATCGTCTTGCACAGCACTTACAACTAATTTATTGTACGCCGCCATAAGCACTAGCAAACCGTTAGATGTCTTGAACTGATAAGCTTAATACGCATTAACTTATGCCTGGAGCACTACTTAGTTGATTACACGCCGCAAAACATCACATCTCCTTTCAGAGACGGTTTTCGTAAATGACACTCGCAGAAGAATGTTTCCTTCTGGGAAATATTTAGCAATTAAGTACCTTAAAAAAAGAAAAAAAATCCACAGAATTTTTTCTCAGCATTCTAATCGCTTGGGTAACCGTTTATGAGAATTACTTTCACTACCGAAGCTGTAAACGGTGCTTAAAAAGCACGCCAGCGTTCAAAGGCGCAGCTGGCCGGCGGGCGCTTGGGTGAAAAAGAGTGCCGTGTGCAGCGCGGGCGGCTGGCGGGCGAGGAGAAACGAGGAGGAATGCGCCGCGAAGGAGGAGAGTGTCGCTACTTTCAAAACATCAAGGGGCTTTATAGGAGCGCATCACAAGCGCACGCGCCTCAGAGGAAACGCTTGGGGCGTCTGCTTCTGCGGCTCGTTTCCTGCGTGAATTTTGTTGCATCGGGTTGCTTCTCT
The DNA here is from genome assembly GCA_023969395.1 of Amblyomma maculatum. Lineage (NCBI taxonomy): Eukaryota > Metazoa > Arthropoda > Arachnida > Ixodida > Ixodidae > Amblyomma > Amblyomma maculatum. Next base: position 145,985 of record JAJIZL010000122.1, on the reverse strand, counting down.
GGCTGTTCTACTATGGCGCGTTGTTGAGCAAAGAGCGATGATTGGTCAAGCAGGAAAACACATGTTTGTAGAGAGCACAGTAACAGTTCCGTCCGTCTCGTATGACTTTCGCCCCCCCCCCTTCTTTTACTGAATGCTCTTTTCCTTCCTTTCGTTCTTTCTTCTTGCTCACTGCGCGCTCTTTCTGCTGCCTTCCCTATTCGAACCCTTCCCTTCTCGAAATACACTCAAAGCATGGTTGACTCAAAGCATGGTTTCCTAAGCAACGGCACCGGAAGGCCTTCGGGTAACTTTGCAGTTCACAGTCGACCTCGCTGACTACTTATCTGCAAAATGCGGTTTTATATACATTATCACTTCGAGACTAAGCCAAGACAAACTAGAAAGCCTCTTTGGCATCGTGAGGCAATTTAATGGCTGCAACGATCATCCCACGCCGGCTCAATTTTTAGTGATAGTTAATACCCTGGCATTTTACAACTTAGCGAAGCCCCCAAAGACAGGAAATTGTAATGCTGAAATTGTAAATGCCTTACTTGGAATTAGCCGTACAAGCGAGAAACCTACCCAGCTTCTTTCAAATCCTATTGATGAGCTTGACCGTTTGGTTGACGAGGGAGGCTCGCGGACGTCGAAGGTACTTTGAATTCCCTTTTTTCAGATGACCACAGATACGTCACTAGGCACAGTTCCAGCCGTCTCATAGCTTATATTGCAGGATATGTCGCTAGAAAGTTCATGAAGAAGTCAAAATGCAGTACTTGCTCCGCTTATCTCATTTCAAGCAAATCGTGCGCGGCAGAAAAAGAAGAAAATCCATTTATCTCAAACTTCGACCACGGAGGTCTTCTTTATCCGTCCTCGGAGCTTGCAAAGCTCGTGCACACGCTGGAAGAGTCTTTCACGGTTTTTGTTTTAGTTCAAGAAAGATTAACGCAAATAGCATGCGTGAATTTGCTTTGTTTTTGCAAAGCGCAGAGGTTTCCAAGTTTGGTGGCCCTGATGACAAAGAAATGACACTTAACATAGTGAAGTTCTACGTCCTCATGCGATTGCGTTTTTATGCCAAGTCGCTAAACCAAGAGCAGACCTCTAAAGCAGAGCAGGTAAAGCACCTAGAGCTGAGGAGGTGCAAATAATCGTGTTTGAGGACTTTAATCATTCTGCCTTTCTTTTGTGTGTTTTCAAATTTAGCAGCTTAATTTATTCACGGCCTAGTACAGTTCATTAATATTCTCATATAGTTCTGTACAGGTTTATACGTTTGTACTATATTCTTGCACTAAGTCGCGATTTTTTTTTCACGTCGTCCATTATGTGGTTTCGTTCATTGCTATGTGCTCTCATTCATTCATTTCGTTTTGAGTAGGACTGCCAGTTCATATGTATTCACCCACATCTAAATAAAGTCATCAGTAAGCGCTGGCATAATTTCTGTCTTCAAGCAATCTTCGCATAACTCTATTTACATGTGGCGCAAAAAGTACGCTAGCCTAGCCTAAAACACCATTCACTGCGTTTTCAGTACGTGCGAGCGTTGATGGAAGACTTCAGTCTAGCCCGCATAAACCGGTGCATCCAATATTAAAAATTTACGCGATCATAGAAATATGTTAGACATTCGTCATTGATCCTCCCGCTAGTGTTCGAGAAATAAAGCACCCAATACGTTCAGGAAATATATCTTGCCGTTGCTTGTCAGTTCGTCGGCAATCTGTATCTTACATTGCCTGTATTTGTATTGGCGTCCCCTGACGACGGCCGCTTATTTTATAGGGAACTAGTTGTTTTGTTCATGAACATAACCGTTTTGATACATTTAGACAATCGTGTGGGAGCTAAAGCGACACAATTTCTTGCTACGCGCCTTTGGAGTCCGATTGAACTTGCGGTGACGAAGGCGGTTCACCCAGCTGTCTGCTCCGCGCTCACTGCGCTCCTCCTGCACACAGCGCCCTCTCTCCTGTCATCGCTGAAACGACCAGCTCGCCGGCGGCAGACGGCACACTTCTCAATTCTAGAGCACTATAGCACGATGCCGCAAGGCGCGCGTCTCGAGCAGCAAAGCGCGTCCGGCTCAATCGTTTCGTTGAACGCTATACTTTCGCTGGGTAGAGACGCAAAGGTGCGTAATCGAAGACGAAGCGACATTCGAAGACAAAGCGGCTACATTGTATGCTGCGGCATCAAGAATATCGCAGGCACCGTAGTCAACGTTGAATCTCTGTCTTCCGACGAGTGCAATGAAGGGCCCTCCGGATTGCGCAAACGTCGCAGTATGTTAAGATACAGACACCGTAAAGGTGAGTATGTTGATAATAGCCTGAAAATGATCATGGGTACGAAGCCAGTTTTATTTTTCAGTTAATGCGGCCGCACGCCAGTACCAGATCCGTTTGTAATTTTTCATGCATATCTATTGCTGGATTCTTAATCACATCCAGAAATAAAACTGCTGTGACAAGCAACAGTAATTCGCCGCCGCAGTGGCTCGGTGGTTGTGTGATCTGTTACTTAATCGAAATATGTGGGTTAAATCGCGGCGGCGGCAGTAGCATTCCGGTGGAGGCGAAATACCAGCGTACTTTACAATGTCAGAGCAGCACGTTACGGAAACCCAAGTGGTCGAAATGACCAGTTTTATCTACTATGTTGTCTCTTATAGTCTGAGCAGCCTTAATTTGTAAAGCTCCCCAACAAATAATTCAGTGTCATGCGAACGCCACGCGAGCTTGTAACTGGTTCCATGTTTATAAAAATTGAGAAGTGCGCACTAGCCAGTCATTTAAATGCTTCATTTACAAATTTCCGCTGTGACTGCATTTGATATCTCCATCTCTTTTTTTTTCTTTCAGGGAATATGCACATGCAAGCAGGCCTTTCTGGACAGTGCAAGCATTTTTTTGCTACCCTGATTTATTTTAACTGGTAAATATATCCTTTTGTTGTATCATCTGGCAGTTTCACGCAGTCGAGTATGCCTCCCACACAATGCCTACATTTTCAAAATTGTTCAAGTATATCTTAAGGGCATAATCTGTTTTGATTTGGTTGCCTGTTAGAAGAGCTTGTTTGTCTGAATAAAGAATAGCAAGTCTGAAAAGCTTACTTCTGTTTATTGTTTATTTCTTTCATATTCAGGGCAAGCAAAGACAGTCTTGATATGCTTTCCTGCACAGATGTTCAGCAGCAGTGGGGCCGTGTTGCCTCATGCAAATTATTGGAGCAATGGCCAGTGAACGAAATTTGTCATGTGCAGCGGTCAACACAGAAAAGATTCTCTCAATACGTGCAAAAGTACACCTTAAAGCAATTGATAGAAGCTGCGCCTGACACTGCACTTGCCAAGCACTAGACACGGGTCAGGAAACTGAGAACACTGCAAACACAAAACACCACAAATGTTTTTTGCACAGTTTACACCTTATTTTCAAAGGACCACATGAACTCTCTTCTGAAAGATTATACACTTTCATTTTTTGAAAATCTCTGCAGTGGACTGAAAATGTCAGTCAAAAGATTCTCTTTCGAAATGCTGACTACAAAAGAGAGAGAACTTTACGAGAATGATTGTTGTGCTGGGTTTAGTGGCACATAAGCAACTTAGGCTATCATGCGCCAACTTCAAGGTTAAGAGTGTTGCATTTAAGTAATTTAAACTTACATTCTGTTTAGAACATTTGCTTCTATTAAAAACCTGAAAACACAGGACAAATCAACGAGGGCATTTTCACCTAAAAGCACCTAAATGAGGTGTGCCTGACAGCAGAGTGCAAAGCAGTTATGTAAACGCACAGTAAGCCAGCAATGCACATTCTGGCAAAGTGAAAGAAAAAAAAGAATAACTGGCAGCATCTGTAGAAAAACTTACACTTTTGAAGAGGAAATCCCACTTGGGAATCAAAAATTGAGACTATCAAAACCTCACTTTTGGTGGCAACAAAACGAGTTTATGGTACAGAAAATGAACCACTTGCTATTCAAGAGTATGAACAGATGCAAAATACTCATGTTAGCAGGTTCGGGCTCATAGTTGCACCTGAGGTGCCATGGCTCGGCTACAGCCCCGATTGTGTAGCATTTCTAGGCGAAAAGAAAGTCCTTGTTGAAGTGAAATATTCTGTGTTAGGCAAGCAGCAAAGCATTGCTGAGCTAGCTTGTAAAGGCGAAAAAATTGACATATGTTGTCAAAGATGATGAAAATTTTGCACTGAAGCGCAATCATTCACACTATTCTCAGGTTCAACTCGGCCTTCTGCTTTTAAACATTGATATGTGTCATTTTGTTGTACATTCTAAGGTAGAAAGCCTAGTCATTCCTGTAATGAGACGAACAGCATATGCGTGAACTGCTAGGCAAGATGCAGTATGTGTACTTTAAAAAAAATACTGACCAAACTTGCCAACATGTGCAAAAAGTAGCAGTTTGCACAGACCAAAGCGAGGCCATAGTTCATGTGAGATGAACCTTTTTTGCTGTCTTTTTTCGCAGATGTTTCCTGCCTGCAATGTGGATTGGTGTCGAGATAATGGTATACCTACTTCACGGAAAAAACAGGTAGTCCGAAAATGCAATGAAAATATTACTTTTGCATATTGACTCCTTACTTTTGGCTTGAACATTGATAAACATATACTGCACTGTGCAGAAGTGTACCGGAAAGTTTAAAGGTTCTGTTAAATTTGCTGGCTTCACTCATATTCTCCACTTAAATCCTTATCTTTGGGCGTGGAACATAGTAAGATGATGCCATGCACCATTTGAGCTACAAGTCCCTCTATTGTGAGCAGACCATTTTTTCTTACCCCTTTGGAGCTCTGGTTTTTCAGATATGCTGTCAGTTACCCTGCTGCATGATTCATCAATGAACACAGGAACAAAGGTGCAACAACTGGCACAGAAAGAACCCGCAAGCACGCACTAACAGCTGCTTTTATAAAAACAAGGAGACAAACTTCCTTCACACCTAAGCAGATGACACATCGATATCTTGCAAAACCCATCTATCACCCACACATAAGGCCAATAAAGAATATTTTTCTTTCCAAGAATTAACTAATTGCCAGATAAGCCAAAGCAGTGTCCACCCAACACTCATGAAGTGGCGCATGAAAATGTAGCGGCTTTTTTTTTTTGTAAAAAAGGAAGGTAGCAGATTAATCAGCAACACTTCACTAGCTAAGTGCAGAAATAAAATATCTTGATCAAAATGGAAATATATTGACACTAAAATAGTTCAACACTACAAATTGGAAAGTATCAATACTCCTTTATTCTTTCCTTCATTTTAGTGACTGTTGGCTTTTTTTGCGTGTAACTTTGTACTAACCTGTCTGACAGTCATTGATGAAATATGCGTGATCAATGGATGCTCTGCTCCTTGTACACCTGCCTGTCACATTTGCCGGGGTGGAAGTGCTGCGCCAACTCCATCCTGCTCCAAATTGCTTTTGCTGCGCCATCCTGCTCCAAAACGCAATATTGTGCCAAAACAGCGCCGCGTCATGCCTTTCCGCCAAATTTAGCGGAACCCAGAATTTTGCCGCACAATGGGCCCGCCGCCTCTGATCTGGACCTGCCAGATAAAGTGTACTAGAATACTTTGGGTAGTGGAAAGAGCGGCGGTCAGCGCGTGAGACACTTCATGTTAACTCTACCAGATGGCGCCAGCGGCACCTAACCGAGCAGCATTCAGAGACCGACCGTAGCCAGGCAGCAGCAAGCACGGAAGTTTATTTTGCCACATGTAAGCGTAGTACTTCCGATGCAAACATTCTTATTTGTTTATGATCGAATTAATCAAAGTAATATGACTTCAGCAAGGCTAAGGTTTCGTCAGATTACCTCAGGTGAGCAGACGGCGCAAGGCACGAAATGCGTGAAGCTTCGCGTTTACTTCAGTAACCAGTCAGACTTTGCTCTGAACGATGACGTCTGCGTCATTTTACTGGCGGGTTAGTACGAGCAGCTCCTGCGAGAGGCAAACAGCACGTTCTGGGCCCCACTTCGCACTCCAGTTCTCTTATCGCAGGCACTCGCCTCTGCGACACTAGCAGACAGCATCGCAACACCTGCGCATTTTTTGTTTTGTAGTATCCCGTTCCTCGTGTCACCGACCTCTCCTCTGTTGCTGTGATTTTGTCTTTTTCTTCAAACACGCAGGTCAGAACTATTTTATTTTGTACTGAAGCTGATAAAGTTAGAATTGAGGAAAAAAACACCTTTACACATCAAACATTTATTTAAAATCATTGATTCAAGACAAGTGCGGTAGGCATAATCACAAAACAATTTGTTCAAAGCTGGTGTTTGAGACTGTTCACACGAAAGTGCAAAGTAACAAAATAAAGTTCTCTGAAAAACAAGCAAACACGCTCATGTGCAACAGCTTAGCTTTAGGTAGTTAGCAATTTCCCGTTTCTGGCACCTGGTGCGATTAAGTGCCCTTACAAAGAAGTGTAGAAGTGTGGTCACATAGAAGGCAACCATTTGCACTGTCAACGACTCGGAATGATTAACACATGCAATGCTCTCTTGCTGCTTTTTCTTTATCAAACTAACAATGTCCATGACACTGTCATTATGAAGCTCATGTAAGCTGAAGCAACTAGTGAAGAGGCCTTCGAGTTTACATATGAACCGGAACAGGTGACCATGAGGGTACAGCAGACCACCTTTGTCCTTCAGCCTCGTGTAGTCAGCAGCATCCAGCAACTGTACACTCTCCTTGCTTGTTAGAAGAAATTTGTGACTCTTCACAGTTTGTTTTGAGTACAAACTTCCTTGCTACGTATCCACATATGTAAAAAACTAGTTTTGCATCACTCTTTGCAACAACACATGGGGCATGATCTGGAACATTACTGATGTGTTGCTCTGGACTAGTTAGGTTGCCATCTTCAAGCAGTCTTTCAATGAAATCCTGTTTGCTCTGCTTACTAGGGCCTACTCCATCTGGTTTTAGGAGGGACGTCAGCACACCTGGCTCCACATTCCCATTTGAGACAGATTTGGCTAGCCCATAGAAGCTTAGGCAGCCAACAGTTATTAGGAACTGTTGCGGTGTGGAATGACTGTTGTACCCCGATGATTGTCTTACAATCCCAAAAAGGTTTTCGACAGGATCTTGACTCAACTTTGATGTCATTATATATTTGTAGCCAACATGTTTTGACAAATAATCAAGTATTGATAAAACATTAGCCACAGTAACTCGAAGCCCCACTGCTGTAGATGTGGACAGGAAACCCCCTTGTCCCCCAGCATGAAGCTCCCACTCTGTGAGGTAGGCCAGGAAAGACAGCAACTGGTCCTCAGCAACAGAAGATCCAGGCCACAGGGCTTTAGCAGGGAACCGGGACGCCATAATGTCAATCAAGTCTCGAATCATTCTGCAGTACAAATGTATGATAAAAAGATGTTTGAAATACTGAAGATAATAAGTGGTTGTTACACTAAACAGCACTGTATTCTTTTTCATTGCAGTCGACCAAAAAATGGCTTTCATGCTTAGACAAGTTCATTGAGAAAAGGACCTACCCAAAAAATGTGAGCACTGGATCTAGGCTTCCCCAGCTGCTGCAAAAATGTGATGGGCTGCTTGCTTTTGGTTAGGTGGCAGGCTTCCTACTTTTGTTTTGAAAACTTCTTCAGTAATGCGACTGTTCTGGTCCTGCATTCTGAGAATATGCTGCTCCGCGTGCACAGGCGTGAGAGAAGGCGCTTTGTCTTTTGCCGGGAAAACTTCGAATTTCGAGATTTCTTTTCACTGGTTTCTGCATTTTTACTCTGAATCTTCTTGCCTGGAGCCCTTTCCGGAGGTAGCGACATGCCAGACAGGCAGTACCTGTAATTTAAAAGCATATGATATGAAAAATGCTACATACAAAATCTTAGCTCTATGCGCTCTTTGCTACAATAGTTTTTGTAAATGCGTGGTAATACAGGCCTTTGGATGTGTAATTCACAGTTGCATCAGCTAAATGAGATTAAAACCAAAAATATGATCACTATTACTCGAACTGCAAAAATGCACAATTTCGGGATGATAAGCTGCGGTTATGTACTACATTATTTTTACAATGATCTTCCTTGCTGATTGAAAGTACTTTCATTGCAACCTATCCTAACTCGACAAGTAAAGATAGCTGCTTACCTTTGTCAGTAACAGTCCCTGTACAAGACTTGCTGAACACACTATCGTGTACGAGGTGCACAGAAGCCTTCAGCCGGTCTGTAAGGTGTTCAGCGTATTCGCTGGTGTACTGCTGTCGGTCCATCGCTCCTTTGCAAACAATAGCAGTGGCTGTTTGATGAAGAAGTTCTCGAGCTTCTACCATGGGCTTAATTTCAACTTCTTTCACTTCTTTGTCATGAAAATAAGGGCGAGCGAAGACCCGTTTCCTGTCGTCTGCAGTAAACACCAGCAGCTTCTCGTGCGCGACAAGAAATGGATTTACGGTGGTTGTAGTGCACACAACTCCATCAAAATCGGGCACATTAGTCTTGTCCACATGCTCAGAAGGCTGAGTTTGTCAGCGATTTTCTGCAATGAAGCAGGCTCACTGGGCTCGTTCAAATTCGGGCTCATGCTCTCGTCTTGCACATTTGTGTTGTGTTGACCGGAATTGTGAAAGTCACGCCACAACAGGCGCACTTTCTTGGCCGGTGCCACAGCACATGCAACTGAACGCTTTCTCTCTCGTCATTTTTGCTGAACTTGCTTGGAAAGGTAGGCCAGCAAGTTGGGCAGCAAGGTTGGGACCGCATCAGAGGCAGGTTTGCCACAAGGGATCCTCACTTCTTTGCCATTGATTTTGTGCACATAATGCCGCACAATCAACGGCGCTTCGAAATGCCTTTCGCACACCATCGTTTTCGAGAGTGGCTTGTCACTGCGGTGCAAATTCCTTTCCCACTGCTTTCGTTGGGCTTCGTCTTTCGGAGCTTTAAACAACGACGTTTGTCCGTTCAACTCATGAAATCCAGGGTACCCGGTCTTACAACCTGGCGCGTAGCAGTGCGTGTCCGCTCTTTTGGCTTTCTTCTCCATGGCTGCATGCGAACCACTCACTGTTCGTGCGTACGACGCAATGCAAGAAAGTGTAAGATGTCGGAAACGCTGTAAAAAAAGCAGACACAGCGTGTGCACAACCTAAGAGCAATTTACACGTGCTACTGCAGCGCCGATCTCCTTGGATGGATGGATGGATGGAATATAGGAGCGTTCCCTTTGAAACGGGGTGGTAGCAGTAGCTATCCGATCTCCTCGGATGGATGGATGGAATATAGGAGCGTCCCCTTTGAAACGGGGTGGTAGCAGTAGCTATCATGCTCATTTTTCTCCCTATATCTTAATTAGTGATTTAGAATGGTTAACTAAACCATCATTCTATATATTAAATTTTTGTTCCTACATTACTAACATTGTCACTTCTCTGCTTTTAAGCCACCAATCTTCCAGTCATTTTTTGCTAGTCGGTTTCTAGACGCCAGCGCCACGTGCGGCGGTTAACAGAAATGGCAACAGCTCTCTCGTAGGCCGCGCCGCGCGCTCTTTAAACTACCCAAAGTATTCAAGTACACTGTAGCCAGATATTTGACGCGCGCATCTGACGCCACAGGAAGTGGCCAAATTTAACTCACTTCCGTCTTTTCGTTCCCTTTGGCGCAAACCGTCGTCTTTTCTCGCACGTCTTTACCCGCATAGAGCAATGTCGACCAAAGCCTCACGTGTTGAATTCAATGATAAACTTATATGAGCGGTGCAAAAGCGCCTCATATTATGGGATAGCTCCGGGAAGGACTACAACGACCACAGGAAGAAAGTGGCGGCATGGGTCGAAGTAGTCACGGAAATTGGATGTGACCCAGGTATGTTTTCACACTGCAAGTATTTCTAGCAAAGTGTAGGGCAGTCGTTTTCTGCGCCTTTTAACAGTCTGCATGCATGTTCTTTTTAGGAATGTATATTGTCGTGGTCAAAGAGCCTCTATTCCGCTGCTGCACTACTACTATGCGCTGCGGAGCCAGTCTTCAAGTCGATCGTTGCTTGAGTGTTCCCCGAAGTGAAATGACGCAACATACGCTCTTTTATTATGCTTGCCTGTCTAAAAGATATGAGTTCTTGTTACATGAATATGCAATGAGGTTGTCGATCTGCATGAATTTGTCCATAGGTAGGTACATGGTTACGAGCGTTGGGCTAGTTGGCTCACAATATTTTGAAAACCGTGTAGCTAGCCACAAGGGCGACCAGCCTTCCCGTGTCATCAACATGGTGTGTTACGAGCATTTCAAGAGGATGTCAATACTTCTTTCAACCTCGCCGTGGTTACTGAATGGTTTGTTGCTGCTCCTCGAGGACGCGGATGAGATCGCAGCAGCCGTATTTCAATCGAGGTTAAACACAATAGGAGCCCGTATACTATGCAATATCAGTGCACGTTAGATTCCTATGTGGTCAAAATTTCTCGAGCCTTCCAGCAACCATACCATGATGAGCCAAGGCTAATTAATGGCGTGCTGTTTTTGATGCCAAAAATATTCACCGTAATGTATTTAATTGGTGTGAATATATAGTAGCGACAGGAATCTGTGAAACTCTACTTGCAGGAGTTAATATAATTGTACGCCTGCAATTGTATGGAAAAGCCTGCGCGAAACTTTCACAAAGAAGCATTGCGCACGGAAGGATGGCCAACCAAGTGGTTCCGGAGCCCTGGTCGCTTTAGTTTTTTACCAGAATGCCAAATCCTGCGTGGCTCAAGCATGAGAGTGTGAGAGTGAAAAGAAATGAAAAAGCAGCGACTATACTGCAGTTTGTTTCATGTCTCATGTGACCTCTAGGCAACTATTTCAGCCACCAATTAACTGTTTAAGCTGAAAACGACTTGATAAATGAAATTTAGTTAAATGTAAAATAGGCACCGAATATAACTAAACTTTTTTGTCTAGTTGGACGGTGCAAGCTGCAAAATGTGGCGAACATTGGTGAAAAAAATTCTCACAGTGCACGAGATTGTAGAAGCGAAATGGAAAAATTTGTACTGATCTTGGAACAAACAGTGTCTAAAGTTGATTGTTTTAGATACAAGCATACTTAAACTGCCAGCAATCATGCCAGCACACTCCTTTGTTATGAATGCATGCAATTTTGCGAGTGCTAGGTCAGCATTAGCGCTTGACACAGGAAAACCTAAAATGTGCAAAGACACTTTGGCTAATACTAGCCAGCCACATGCACGCAGTCAGTTTCGAAGGGGCTTGACAGCAGTGCCCAGCATGTACTGGTGGTAACTGTAGAACTCTGACTTGAGCTGTTTTATATTGTGCTCATCCCTCACTGCGAGTCCCAATCTGTTCATGTCAACTGAGTTCATTCAGCAGAGCTCCTAGCAGTGCTCTTACTATATACAACTTCCACAAACAATGCAATAATGCAGGAGTGTCATCTGGGAATGAGTTATTTAGCTGAAAAAAAAATGGCAGTGGCTAAGCTTGGTTAAGCCTGGTAATTGCGAAAGCAATAGCTATGGCTATGCCTAGGTTCAGCTGGTGGTGTAGCTGGTTGTGGCACTTGTGGTTATGCTTATAGTTATGCAGTGATTCACTCTGGCCACGGCATATGGTTCAACTATTGTTTATTGCGGGGTGCTGCCTGGTTATTCTATGTATAACTAGAAGCGAGGCAAGGAGTGCCGTGACTGCAACGATATACTCGGTTGTGGGTGAGGGTAAGGCAGAATGTACAACTGCCGCTCCAGCACCGGATGCAACGGCATTCTTTACGCCAGCAGAAATGAAAGCATCCCTAGACTGCGTTTGTTCCACCTGCCGCTAGGCCACCTCCTATAGTATCCAACGTTGCACCCCCGGAGGTAGCTGCGGCTGCAGCCCCATAATTCTTCTTATCTTTAGGAGCATGTGGCACAACTGCAGCTCCACCCGGCCGTAGATCAACGTTGGGCTTAACTCGGTGTGTAAGTAAGGGCGTACCCGAACCGGTGCCCCAAACGTCGTTCTAAACGGTCTCACAAGTCTCAGGGATGACGTCACTCTGGCTGTAGCGCTCCCTCACGGAGGGAGCGGGAGTTAGGCCGCGGCTGGTAGCTACCGCCTCACGAGTTGACGGCGTGAGTTGGCCCCCGTTTTTGCGCAGCTGTGCTTGGCGGCGCGCCAAAGGTAATGCTAAAGGTCAACGGTAGCTACCGCCTCACTACACGAAGGGCTGAAAAGTGAAAGTAGTATTGCTTTCGCAATAATAAGCCTTAGGGAGAAGCTGACAGATTTACATAAATGGTCCATGATAGCGGTGTGTTTCGGTGGGTCAGCATGACAGATATTCTCAAGCAGATTCCCCCCCCCTCTTTGGTGTGCTTTTGAGGGCCTGCTAGCCTGTTTTTCTACTTTGAAGGGAACCATGAACATCCCAAAAAAACAAGGTTTATTGGTTTTAACAGATTTCATAATTTTTTTTTTACTGACAAAGTTTGTTGATGTTTTCAGTTAAAATTGGAAACTACATGGCCAAGTAATGAATTATGAAATGGGTCATAGGCAAATGCCATGCTGTGATTAATGTTTTACGAATCGCTACAAAGAAAGCATGAAAACTAGACGATGTTTACACTCCTATTTTTGCTTGGCTGTATGTACTGCAGAAAATAATTTTGCTGTGCATTTAATTGCTCATGTATTTATCTCAATTATGCTTCTTCATAGCAGCTCGCTTCCCTCCTCGTCACTCAAGCACGGTGTAAAATAGTATATGGAATAAATGCTACCGACGAAAACCAATATGAAGGAATGTCAATATCATCCGTCTTTCTTTTCTCATACCAAATAAACCTATCCCTATCTATACAATGCCATTCATTACCTTGCTCTGCTCAGGTGGTAGTCGAACACCCTCTGGCTTGGTTGCATGCTCTTGCCGGGGTAGGGGCATAGGAAATCGGGCCTCAACTGGAACGCCTCGTCCCCGACGAAGACATGCGGCGCGACCTTCTAGCTTTTTAGAAGACCGAAGAAGCTTTTTAGACCGTCGCTATGCCGCCCCGGTGCACCGACATCGACCATGAGGAACCTGTAGCGTACATCCGGCCCATGAGAACAATAGAGAATGTCCCCTAATAAAAGCAATAAAGATGTGCATGAGCAGACTTTGTACACATACGACATCTGATCTGGTTCATTACCATGCCAAGCTGCTGTTAATGAACTGTACCTTATAGTTGTAGTAGCGGCTTCCCGAATTTGGTGGCGCTGTGGTCTCTACGTGTTTTCCATCAACGGCTCCTATGCAATGGGGAAAATTCCAGCGCCTAGTGAACTCTTGTGAGGACTGCTGCGAGCAGTCCGAAGCGAAGCACCACACAGGCCCTGGATCCTAAACAACAAAGAAAAATTAGAAGACTAGAAGGAACAGTTCGGAAGCGAGTAGAATTCTAAATATAATTTTTCCATATTAGATCATTGCAGCCACTACAATATGTTCCACTGCTACCCTCATGGCTCCTTAATGCTAACTTGTTTTCTAAACCACCTACTTAAGCTTCACGACAAGAGTTAAGAACAGAATGAGGCAAGCAATACATTGACCATGAGGCTCTTGCTGTGGTTTTTAGAGTTCAACATTTCCACCAATACCTTTAGGGGCAGAATTTTCTTATTCCCATGGATCACAAGCCCCTGCTAAGAATTTTTCAGTGGCAAAAGCAAATTCTGGAGGTCATTTCTCCCCGCATGTTACGGTGGACGCTAATGCTGTCAGCCTATGATTATGTGCTTGAGTACAAGAAAAATAAGGATCATGGGAACACAGATTGCCTAAGCAGGTTACCAGGGCCGCTAACCCAGCAAGAGACAGAGGGGCCAGGCGACATACTTAGCTGTCGAGTACCCTCCTGTGGACGCAAAGGAAGTGGCAACATTCACCCGGCGTGATCCCGAGCTGTAACAAGTGAAGCAATGGATCCTTGAGGGCTGGCCGAGATTGGGTAGCCTTGAAGTATTCAGCGTATTGAATAAGAAAAAATGAGTTGTCCCTATACAAAGATTGTGTGCTATGGGGAAGCCGGGTAGTAATTCCCAAGACATTTCAGGCGAAGGTTCCAAATATTATGCATGATAACCATCCGGAAAGGCCATGAAGGCAATCACTAGGTCGTACGTGTGGTGGCCGAAGATGGAAGAAAAGATTGTGGAGTGTGTCAGGCACTCCACGCCATGCCAGGAAAACAGGCAGAGTGAAAAAGACACCAAAGCATTTCTAGGCGAAACCTGAACGGCCGTGGGGTAGAATTCACGTAGATTTCGTAGGCCCAATCCAAGGCGTTTTTTTTGGTGGTGGTAGACGCCCTGTCGAACTCAGTGGAAATCGAAGTGATGCCGTCTCTGCAGTCATGTACTGTAATCGAGAAGTTGCGAAAAATGTTTACAGCATATGGACTACCAGACTTGGTCGTGTCGAATAATGGCACATCTTCTGCAAGTAGACAAATGCAGTCTTTCCTGAATCTAAATGGTATACGCTACATGTGTACAGCTTCGTACCACCCGGCAAGCAATGGAAGGGCGGAGGGTATGGTCCGATAACTGAAATGTGCATTACGGAAACAAAAACAGGGCAGTGTGTTCTGCAAGGCTGCTCGTTTTTTGTTTGAACAGCACTCTACACCGCACTCCGAGACCGGTAAATTACTAGCCGAAGTCATGCTGGGCCAAAAATTCAAGATCGCTTTATCAAGCCTTCAACCGGGCGAGAGAGACTCAAGATGCTTACTGCAGCCGCCATCACGAGGTTTTCAGTCGGGTGACTGTGTACGTGCGGAACTTCCGGCCAGGGCCTGTGTGGCAGCCAGATCGCGTTGTGCAACGGATAGAACACGTCATGTACGATTGCAGACTGCAGACGGGACATCACAGGAACCATGTTAGGAGAGCGTGGCGTTCCGAGTCCCGGGTCACTGACCAGGAGATTTACCCCCCGTTCACTCTGCCAGATACGTCAAGCCCCGTTCAGGAACCTCCTCAGCCAGAGACGTCACAGCCGCTCCAGTGTTCCACTCGCCAACGTCATCCTGTGCAACGGTACAGCATCGATGACTATGAGGTAAGGGATGTGATAGACTGTAATCACGCGCTATGTCATCAGTGTGTTTTAAGAGAGCATGTGGCAGGTTTTGTGCTGGTGCTTGTTACCACCAGATGGCGTTTGCCGTAGCTATTTAAGCAGCGGCATTCTTCCAATAAAACGCTTAATTCCGTGCAGCTCGACTCACGCCCGTTCATAACAGATCGTGGCTCAAACCACCTTTGGCTTTCACAGGGCTGCAGACTGCTTCTGAAAGCAAATATCAATTTCTGAATTAAACATTTTGCTTAATACCTGCTACAAAGTTTTCCTTATTTCATGCTGTCTGCCAGGCAGTTTTGTTATTAGAGCAGGTACACAATATGCTCTTTCCGTATCAGCCCTATGGTTACAGGCTATATAATTTAAGGCAGGCCCAAAACTGTATCATACTTTTTTTTTAATTTATTATTAGCAAATAGCTTTTCACATTCATTGCCTCTCCGCATGCATGCCTGTATGCCTATTATTACAATCGTCACAGGAAGTTGGTGAACAGGAGTGAGCTGTTATATTTTCTCACACAACCAATTACAAAAATGCTCTTCATATTTCTTTGTCTTTTCTTTTCAAACCTCTGCAAGCAATATACTTGGCACGGCACCATACTAGTTCACTAGGTTATATATCAGCATGAGCTTCGGATAATGAACCAAAAAGTGAAATTTGCTAGAAGGGCGTATAGTTGAAATACCGTCCCGAAGTACACAGAAAACGTAATGAGGCAAACCTCTGCAAGCAATATACTTGGCACTGCACCATACTAGTTCACTAGGTTATATATCAGCATGAGCTTCGGATAATGAACCAAAAAGTGAAATTTGCTAGAAGGGCATATAGTTGAAATACCGTCCCGAAGTACACAGAAAACGTGATGAGGCACTCCAGGTAGGCAATGAATTCCCCTGTAATTCGTTTGCTCACGGTCATGTCAAAAATATTTTTAGATAAGAGGCGCACATTCCAAATGTTATGGTCTCAATGTGCATACGTACTCACCTGCATACCAGGCCAAATGTTGAAATAAACAGTATAGCTCAGAAGCTTCCATTGATGGTCCCATTTTTTCTAAATGTCTGTCGACAGTAGTTCTGGCCTGTTTGCCTTTTCATGATTACTGTATGCATATAATCCAATAGTACTATTGAACAACTGCAAAGTGAAAGTGTCATCCTTGATAAATGAGGAGATAACTTTTTTCAACAAGAAAGATACAACTCAAGCAGATCATGCATCGAGTCTGGTGAGAGGTGCTGCATTGGTTCAAAACCACAATATGCGATGGCACATTCATCACATACACCATAAAGTGGCAGGCAGCTGACGCCACGGCACAGCAAGCTTAAGTGATAATTATGTAAAGCTGTTGTTCGTTCTTGAAAGTCAGATGTTCTATGTTTAAGATCTTCCTCGGTCCCTACACCCCATCGGGGACACTCTCTTCAGTGTACATAGTCCCCCACGGAATGCTCGTTTCAATTGCAAATGCATATTGCCCGCCTCGGGAAAACTTACTTTCTCGACTGTCCGGGAGATGGCACTCCTAGTCCATAGAGTCAATACATCCTCATCATCAGAGATTTGGAAGAACCACCCATCGAGGCCGAGTGGTGCTGGTCGAGGTGCAGCAGGGATGCCCACAGTCGTAGAGGAGGCGGAGTCGGAATATTGTGGAGACGGGACCTTCAATGGAAACGCATGGAGGAAGGCTGCAAGGAACACGTGTGCATGCTCTACTTGTCTCCACATCAGGCCGAGAATGTACAGCTGATGGACTGTGTGCGTCGCCTAGCCACCAGCAAGCAATACTAATCCTTGGAGACTTCAGTGGCCACCTTAGCGAGCTGGATGGCAGCACAGACGCTTATGGGCAACTTCTCCTGCTGCTGGTTGAGGAGTTCAACCTGACGGTCGCCAACCTTGAGCCACGGTGTGAGGGGCAGGCAACATGGTGCGCGCGTGGTAGTTCCACAACTATTGATTACGCGTTGGTTTCGTCCAGCCTTATGCTTGTACTGCAGGAGATAGCAATCGTCGAGGCCAGTTTTTTCAACCTCGGAAGTGATCATAACCAGCTACGACTCGTCTTTGGCAGCTCCCGCAGGAAAGATGGAACCACCTTACGTACCCCGCATCGGGCTGGTGCGTACCTTCCATGTCAGGCGAATGAGCGAGTGGTCGACGAGTTTGAGGCATCCCCGCAGAGAAGGGAGGCGTGGGCCAGCCAGTACATGTCTGCGCTACATCCAGCAATTCTGAACCACATGGTTTGTGAAAGCTCACGTTCTCGTAGAAGGAGAAATCCGTGGTGGGACCGAGAGGTGGAAGCGGCGTGGCAGGAGTGGAGTGCGGCAAATCGCAACCACCGGATGACCATCAGTGTTCCTGACATGATAGCAGCCACTTGAGCAGACTATTTGCACCTAAAGCGCAAGGTGCAAACACTGGTGCAGGCGAAACTCGCAGAAAACAACCTTTGGCTCATAAGGTCCCAGCGCGAAGAGGGCAAGACGGCAGCACAGAAATTTTGGGGCTATGTGCATTCGTTGGACAGGCAGGATCCCACATTGCCCCCAATCATTGATGCAACGACAGGACAGTCAGCTGAAAATCAGCAAAAGTACCCGACAGTATAATATGTCACCTTGTATGGAGAGACGGTAGCGTGTGAGGAGCCCTAAGAGGAGACTGTGACCTCACAGATGGATGAGGGGACTCCGGAAGAAATGGAGTTGCGGTGGGAGGCCTCCAGAAAGACCATGGAGCGTGACCTGCATAAGCGCTCGTACAGCCCCGGGACCTGATGATGTGCCGGCTCGTTTGTTGAAGAGCCTCGGACCGGAGTCAAGAGAACAGCTCACTGGCCTCTCGACAGCTGTTATCAGTGGCGGTGGTGGAGAGTTGTTCTCATTCCAAAGAATAGAGAAGTGACAGGAAATCTGCCTGACTACCGCCCGATTACAGTCACCAGTGTCATGTACCGGCTTTTTGCCAGGGTACTAAAGGAGTGGCTCAGTGGCTGGGTGAAGGCTCGGGGTGTGCTCGCCGAGCTACAGAATGGATGACAACTTATTTGTCATCACGCAGTGTGCAGGCATCGCGCGGAAGGAGGGGTGCTCGTTGCTGTGCTGCTTTATGGATGTTGAGAAAGCGTACGTGCCCCATTAGCCTTGTTTGCGTGCCTGCTATTGCACGGTCTCCCAAGAACACTCTTGTTGAGAATCCGCGCATCTACAGGTGGAACTACATTACTGTGTACTTTGGTGATGTAGATTCAGAGCGCATTGTGGTGACGAAAGGCCTTCGGCAGGGCCACCCACTGTCACCGCTCTTGTACCTGATTAGTGTATGTGTCGAGCGTGGAGTGGGCCCTGATTGCGTCAGGCCTGGGATTTCGCCTGCGGCTGAGCACAAGCAGAGTCGACGAGGGCTGCCAACTGCCAGGGCTTGCTTTCGCTGACGACCTGGTCGTGATGGCAGAGTCGGCGAGGTACCTTCGGCTCGTCGATATCTGCCACACTGAAATCTCTGTGCTTGGGCTGCGGTTCAGCATTAAGAAAACGGCGGTCGTCCGGCTGGCTGGTGAGCGCGCGGGCGAGGACGAGGTCACGCTGGGCGGGCACCATCTGACCACCTGCATAGCCTATAAATGCCTCGGAGTACACCTCTCCGATAGGGTGGACACGTGCTCTATGCACGAAGTGGCGCTATGCCTGCAGCAAGTCGAGCTGTTTCAGGGTCTGTACTACAGTCTGAGCGAGCGGCGTCACTCCAAAGTCTCAGAGCGGTTTATTATTTCAAGTTTTTTTCAGTATCGAGTATATTCAAAATACACGACTTTAAAAATGCATTTCAAATATCAATACTCCATACTTTCATTTTCTGCACACGATACCTAATATCGATACATAAAATGTATCTAAAGATATTATCGAAGATACAGGCATCCTCGATACTGATCATGACTAGTGTGTAGTGAAGAGGATTGGCTACTGATACTGTTATAATGACGGGCTGTTGTACTGTTATGTAGCAGTACTAGGCCCCGTCACTCTAGCAATTACTGCTGTGTACGGAAGAGACTGCTACGGAGACTGCGCGTTTGCTGGTGTTTCCCCCGACAACTGCAAACAGTGGTGGCACTACAGGCACTTACGCCTGAAATTTAGCTTCCACGTATTTGTTTGAAAACAAATAAAAAGACAAAATATTTCTTAGATTACAGAATTAGTAGGAAGACATTTAATTGGGCGAGAAAGCGTGTCTGCTCGCACAAGGAAAGTTGAAAGACAAAATTTCGCGCCTCGTTTTTGAACACTGTCGACCGCGACACCGCAGCCGCTGCGGAGACGCGCCAGTGGCACTATACTTTGGCAGGTGCCTTTGTATTTTTCTTCTGACTTTCTCGACAGCCGCTGCTCCACAGTAGCTGTATTCACTGCCGTGGATGTCAGCTGCCTACCATGCCACTGATAAAGCGTAACAACAAATATGTACGTGCTTGTACGGTACGTTGGAGAAGACGTTACAGCTGAGAAAAGAGATTACACTATAATTTGCTGATCTGCCTTACATGAAAGTAAGTACTGATCCAGGCATACGAAGCCAGTTCTTTGCTGCGCAGCTGGTTACTGCAAACAAGGTGGAGGGAACCGACACCATAACGGTAGCACCGTGGGTGCCGTAGGCTTCTTGTGTTTCTCGCTGTTTGAGGACTACTGTTTCGCGAGACATACCTTCGGAACCTGCCTATACGTACGTCAAATATAGACGGATTTACAGCAACAGTGCACATTTCATTAATAAAGAACTATTGCCCATTGTCGGTGAATGACCTCCCGAAGAACAAAAACGTCTATTAGTGCAGCACTGCCGGCAAGGACATCAGTGATGAGGGGTTCTAAGAAGCAGATGTTGTGGAGCTTGGCAATGTCTTTCTCTTCGCAAAGCCTTCTTTAATGAAATGTGCAGCTAGGTGCTGCATCTGTCGGCAATGGCATACTCGATGGGTATGCGTTTTGGCTTCATGCGACATGCAGCTAAAATATTCCCCTTTCAGCGCAGAAAACTAGCTCCAAAGTAACCTGAGGGAACAGCCTTTTCGATGACAGGGGTGCACATTTGAGTGTTCATATTAAAAAAAAGGCCTTCGTGAGCACACAACGAATCGCTTCCGCATTTCCGAGTGAGGCATATTGTAGGATAAATTCTGACAAGGATGCAACTGCTGCGCCAATTGTGCCATTTTGATACAGCTGCACATTTCTGTGCCAAGCTCCACCAGAAAACTTGAAATTTGTTAAATTTGTGCTACGCCGCACCAAAATGACCCGACTAGCCACACAAGTTCGCCATACTCAGGGACATTATGCGGCCATGACAATTTTCGCATTTCCACCGGGTTTGTTTGCCCGTTGTTGTGCATGGCATAACTATATATGTGCCGTGTTCTTAACTTTTAGAGGTACTTTTCGAACAAAGCAAGCTTTTGCCATTGATTTCTTGTGGACGGCATAGCACTCTAAAAAGTGGAACTCCTTCAGTGAGACTAAAATTGCTTAATTACTCCTGCGCTTAATCCTTCTACTCACTATACACACGAGGGAGGAGTGAAAAGGTTTTTCACTCTTCCAGGCAACGAAGAGTGAAGCGGTCTTTCTACTCCTGCAAGATCCGAGAGTTAAAGATTGCAGTTGGCGCCCAACAGGGGGCCTCGATTCCAAGATGAAATGTCATCTGGTGGTGCACATCACAGCTCTTCGTCCATGCCTTTGTTGAACCTATACTCAAGGACATTATGCGGCCATGACAATTTTCGCATTCCCACCGGGTTTGTTTGCCCGTTGTGGTGCATGGCATAACTATATATGTGCCGTGTTCTTAACTTTTAGAGGTACTTTTCGAACAAAGCAAGCTTTTGCCATTGATTTCTTGTGGACGGCATAGCACTCTAAAAAGTGGAACTCCTTCAGTGAGACTAAAATTGCTTAATTACTCCTGCGCTTAATCCTTCTACTCACTATACACACGAAGGAGGAGTGAAAAGGTTTTTCACTCTTCCAGGCAACGAAGAGTGAAGCGGTCTTTCTACTCCTGCAAGATCCGAGAGTTACAGATTGCAGTTGGCGCCCAACAGGGGGCCTCGATTCCAAGATGAAATGTCATCTGGTGGTGCACATCACAGCTCTTCGTCCATGCCTTTGTTGAACCTACGTTCTCACTGCTCTGACAAGGCAAAGAAGATGGAAGCTGCTGGGGCAGATAGCACCCGGGCAGTGTGAACAGTAACAAAGAGTGAAGCAGTCTTTACTTCTGCATGATCAGAGAATTAAAGATTGCAGTTGGCGCCCAACGTGGGGCCTCGATTTCAAGATGAAATGTCATCTGGGGTGCACATCACGGCCCCCTTCCTCTGTTGAACCGACGTTCTCGCCACTCTGACAAGGCAAAGATGGAAGCTGCTGGGGCAGATGGCAGCCGGGCAGTGTGAACAGTAACGAAGAGTGAAGTGGTCTTTCTACTCCAGCATGATCAGAGAGCTAAAAACTGCAATTGGCGCCCAACGTGGGGCCTCGATTTCTAAACTAAATGTCATCTGGTGGTGCACATGCTCTCTCGTGATGGAAAATTGTAACGAGTCCAAAAAACCTCTCACTCACATGGTACAGTGACCACGCGAATGCATTCCGAAGCGAGGGTGGCACGGAGCAGGGTCAGGGCTGCAGCGCCCTCTTCCAAGCTGCAGCTGCAGGTGGCAAGTACCCGCATTGCACAGACCGTAAGAGCGCACGCCGCTGTATTCAAGGTCTGTTCACTTCACCTGCACCTCCTGAACCGGTTCACGAGGTGCAGCATACCAGCCTAGCGTCACCTGCACACTATCGTTCTTTTCAAAAAGCGCAGCAAAGGTGCAGCGCTGGTTCTGGAATTTTCTGAACCGCCACTGTTGGAGGTGCCGTGTCAGTTCAGGTTCGTCTGCTCCTGTGTTTGCGCCAAGAGGCATTGGTTTGCGCGATGGCAGTAGCAACAGACGACACGGGCCAAACCAATAGCCAAACGTTGAATGTTTTTATCAACGGTAATCTAACAACGCTGACGCCTGTGTTCAGCAAAGCTGGTGCCCACGAGCCCAACCTGCTTTGTCCAGCTTAGACCTGCAAGACCAGCAACAGCTGATCAAGCGAGTGCGCAATATAGTAGCGGCTCCCGGCATCCTGGCCTGAGGAGGCCACCTGCAAAGGACTCTATCATCTCCTCAGCAGTTCCTAAATATTAGGTTTCAATAAATACCTTTCTCTCCTCCACCTCCCCAAGGGAAGAGCAGTCACGGCCAAAGATATTTAAAGCTAGTTATATGGGGTTTTACATCGCACAAGCAATGGCAGCTGTCATGTGTCAGACACAAGGTTAGATGATCTATCATGCCATGCACATGTTAGCCATGTTAGCTGACCGCACGCTTTCGTTGATACAGATTTTCTTTTGAATAAAATTTCGTTAGAATAGAAGATAGAATTTCTTTCCCCTCTCTCCCTTCCCTCCCTTCTCTTCCTCTGCCTACAGAGGGTAAAGATGGAGAGACTCTGTACTCTCAATGTGAGAGAGGCTCTCCCTTTTTCGTTTCTTTCCTCTCTCCTTACCCCTCCCACTCCATTTCTTTCCTCCTCCCTCTGTTCCTTTCCCTCTCTTTTGAGATATAGTCTCTCTCTCTCTCTCGAGGAATCAGGGGTGTTTCCAAGGATCACAGCTGGGACTTCCTCGTGGATTACGCAACTGGCAGCACCGTTTTTTCTATTGCTCCTATTATTATCATTTTAACTCTTTTTCACCCCTTCCACACCTCTCCCATCCTAGTCCCCCCTAATTTCTGCCCCACCATGGGGCTTTCTTTTTCATTTTTTATTTCCTGCTAAGAAGAAAACCGTCTTCACAAGACGTGACAATGGAGGGCGAACTACACCCTGCCGCCATCCGCGCCTGACTCTTCGGTCGCCACCGCCGTGCGGGCAGTTATGACTGCTCCCGCATGCTCCGAAAGCTCTGCGAGGAGGCCTCTAGGATCCTCGAAGCCCAGGAAGAAGCAAGAAAGATTGTAGACGCCACTGAACGGGCTCCACCCTCAGAAGGGTTTCGTACCCTTCCGCAGCGTCCCGCAAGTCCTGATCTGCTCGATGATCCGGAGCAGCACACCATTGTGCAAACCCCTGAGCCGCCCACACTCCAACGCTTTGATGCCTCCTGGGTGGAAACACCAAACACAGCAGCTCACAATTTCGCAGCCGAAGCGGACGCATATGACCCATCCTTCGCGACCGGCGAGGCAGCCGATGCAGCGCAACTTTAAGCTGCCCGCACTGAGGAAGACGCATATGACCCATCCTTGGCGACCGGCGAGGCAGCCGACATGGCGCAACTTCAAACTGCCCGCGCTGAGGAAGACGCATATGACCCACTCCTGGCGACTGGCGACGTAGCTGACGCGGCGCAACTTCAAACTGCCCGTGCTGAGGGCACTGACCTCCCGCCTTCGGGTGAGAGCACGGTGGAAGAAGACTAGGTGCCTGAACGGCACCGCCTCTCCAGTGGGCGCTGTTGACGACCACCGGGTCGTGTTTTCAGGAAGTGCCGTGAGATGGAGCTGGCAGGTTAGAGGGTCAGCAGGCAGCACAAGCGCGCGGGCGGCTGCAGTTGGTGGAGAAGCAGCGATCGCTGCACTTTTGCGCCACGTGTGTGTGTGTTTTTTTTTTGCCCATTACGTTTTTCGTCATGCACTCATGTGCACGGTGGTGATGGGCAAAAGCTGTTTTGTTCCCCACTGCTCTATGGGATACAAGTCCTGCTGCGACAAGTTCTCTCTTTTCTCAGCGCCAAAGGATGAAGAGTGATTACACATGTGGCGACGCGCCATCCCAAGAAATGATCGTCTACTGCAGGCGACAGACTACGTGTGTGAGCGGCATTTCAAGCCTCACCTTGTTTCAAAGACTTGGACTGCAGAGCACAAAGGACACGTCCTGGTAAGCACGCCTCGTCGAGCCTTATTAGCAAAGGACGCCGTGCCCACGAGGTTTCCTGATTGTCCTGCTTATCTGTCTAAAACGCTGAAAAGCAGGAAGCGGCCAGCCGAGAGACAGCTTCTCGCCCCATCGAAAAAGAAAAACAGCCCATCGTGTGTCAGCTCCAGTTGCGAAAATTCCGACGAGGTTCAGGATCTTTGCATGCCATCAGTACCAGTGCGCGGTGATGGCTGCATGAACGCAACTGAAGTTCAAGGGGAAGCCGGGCCTTCTGCGGCAGTGGCACCTTCAACTTTTGATATGTTGTTCGACGACCCGTCACTCGTATGAATGCCCTCTAAATCGTGGGGATATCATCGTATTGAAATGGGTGAGGCAAAGAGCATCGTCTTCCTTGAGTTGACGCGAACTAGGACCCCTCAGAACCACTCTTCCAAGTCAGCACTTGCGGTTTCTGTGCGAATCACATCGGAAGCATGTCCTCCAGAGAGTATTGACACCGCTGGTTTGTTCACCGCTCCACGGCTTGTTGAAATTGACGAGACTATGGAGGTCCGCACAGTACTGATGGGGAGGTCTGTTTCCATTGAAAAGCTCCAACATTCAACGTTCAAACTGTTTGGCAACAGTTGGGGATGTGAAGTCCTTTCTACAGTACATGCAAAATATCAAACTTCGCGCTGGTGGACCAAGCACTGCTGAATACCCCCAAGCAGAACCAAAGAGTGCCTTCGACATTTGCAGCAAGTGGCGCCACAAGAAGTGTGAATTCTTCCTGAGAGGTGAGGCGTCAGTTTGCCAAAAATGTCTCAGCATGTCAGACACTTTGCGGATCCACCAAGCACGGGTACTGAAGAAAAAGAGCAGCTTAAATCCAGGTGGTATTCACCTTTTGCGTTCCCAGCAAAGCAGTGAAAGACTTGCTGCACTGCGGCGGGCAAATTATGCCCTGAAGAGATCGAAAAACCGCCTTCTTCACCGCTCTAAGGATCTTTCGTTGCAGCTTAAGGAAGCCCGTGAATGTTTGGAGAGCAAGCTTTGCAAGCTTGAGCTTCCAAGTGTGCAGCTAACTGAAATCAAGGAATGCTTAGCTGCAGCAAGGCTCGCCAACAAGAAAAATCGCCGCTACACTGAAGATTGGCTCCTGATGTGCCTCTTGTTACATATACGAAGCCCATCAGCGTACATATTCCTACGTGAAAACAATGTGCTCCCTCTTCCATGTGTGACAACAGTGCAGAAATATCTTAGCATGATCAGGGTGAAATGTGGCTTTGATAGCAGATTTTTTGTTGCATTTAAAAGAAAGATGGCTACCAAAGACGAACATCAGCGTCACAGTATTTGGTATTTGATGAAATGTGTCAGAAAGGAAATGCGTGTGCATTCGAAATCAATGACCTATGTAGGGTTGAGCGACTTTGGTGATGGTGCAGGGACCAGTGATGACCTCGCTGACCACGGACTTGTGTTTGCATTCCGTGCATTCGGAGACCAGTATTCTAAGCCCATTGCGGTGTTTGCCAGCAAAGGACCGACAAAAGGAACAATGCTTTGTTTTGAAAGCTGTTTTTATGCTAGAGGAGGCTGGCGCTTTAGTTGATGCAGTGGTGTGTGACGAAGCAGCCACCAACTGGTATATGTGGAAAGAGTTTGGAGTAAGTGGCAGCTTAAACTGCACCAAAAGCTCCTTCACACACCCTGTTTATGACAAGCGCAGCATTTTTGTTTTTTCAGATGCTCCGCACCTTATGAAGTGTGTGCGGAACCGTTTGCATGCTCAAAAGGTTTTGAACTTTCATGGTGGTTGTATCCAGTGAGCACACTATGATAAGCTGTTTGTTGAGGACAGAAAGCAGCCTGGGCACTTGCGTGTTGCCACAAGCTCCCATATGAATGGGCCTTAGCCAGCCTTGCTAAGAACAAAGCTAGCGGAATTGATGGTATTCCAGCTGAGTTGCTTCAAAACCTCAACCACGACACTGTTAACACACTGCATACATTATGTCAAAAGATTTGGACAACCCTGCAGTGGCCACAGGATTGGAGGAGGTCAGTTTACATCCCCATTCCAAAGAAAGGCAGTGCCAAAGATTGTTCCAACTACCGCACAATTGCGCTTATTTCGCATGCTAGCAAGGTGATGTTAAAAATCCTGCAAGGTAGGCTGCAGCAGTATGTGGATCGGGAGCTTCCGGACGTGCAAGCTGGGTTTCGCAAGGGCAGAGGAACTAGAGACCAAACTGCCAACCTTCGCTGGATCATGGAAAAAGCAAGAGAGTTCCAGAAACCCATTTACTTCTGCTTTATTGATTATGCGAAAGCGTCTGACTGCGTAGATCACAGCAGATTGTGGCAAGCTTTCCAAGAGATGGGAGTTCCAATTCACCTCATCTGTCTCCTCAGGAACCTTTATGAAGGGCAAGAGGCCACAGTCAGAACTGGGCATGGTCTTACTGATTGGTTTCCGATTGAGAAAGGGGTGAGGCAAGGCTGCATACTATCGCCCTGCCTATTTAACCTATATGCAGAGTGCATCATGAGGAAGGCCGGTCTGGACGAGTCTTCAGCTGGAGTGAAGATTGCTGGAAAACGTATCAACAACCTTAGATATGCGGATGATACCACTTTAATGGCAGAAAGTGAAGTGGAACTCAAGAGACTTCTGATGCGCGTACAAGAAGAGAGTGAGAAGTTTGGGCTTAAACTGAACATTAAAAAGACGAAGATCATGGCATCTTGCCCCATCAAGTCCTGGAGCATTAATGGACAAGAAGTGGAAGCTGTGACAGATTTCCTGTTCTTGGGCGCCAAGATTACCTCGGAAGGAGACTGCAGCCATGAAATTAAGAGACGCCTGCTTCTGGGAAAGAGAGCAATGGTTAGCCTTGACCGCCTAGTAAAGAGCAGAGACATTAGCCTGCCAACCAAGATCCGTATAACCCGTGCTATGGTCTTTCCAGTTGTGATGTATGGATGCGAGAGTTGGACTGTGAAAAAGGCTGACCGCCGAAGAATTGACGCGTTTGAATTGTGGTGCTGGCGAAGACTCTTAAGAGTTCCTTGGACGGCCAGATCAAATCAGTCGATATTGTCGACCATAAACCCTGGCTGCTCATTGGAGGGTCAAATTCTAAAGTTAAAGCTCAGCTACTTTGGTCATCTGATGAGAAGAGAGGAGTCGCTGGAGAAAGATTTGATGTTGGGAAAGGTTGAGGGTCGCTGGAGAAGGGGTAGGCAGCGAACGCGATGGTTAGATGGCATTCTCGAGGCATTGCAGATGAAGCTATGTGATGTTAAGAAGATAGTGAGAGACCGAAAAGCGTGGCGTGACATGGTCCATAGGGTCACGAAGAGTCGGACACGACTGAACGCCTGAACTGAACCCATATGCTCATCTAAATCCATCAAATACTGAGAAAATGCGAGTAAAGCTCGCTACCCAGCTGTTCAGTAGAGGTGTGGCTTGAAGTTTTACTCGCACAGAAAGACAATCTGACTAGAGAATGTTAAAGCAACTGTGGAATTCATTTTGAAATTTAATGATCTGTTCGATGCTCTTAACCGGAATCATCCTAAAGAAGGAATCAAGGCAGAGTTCTTGCCTCTTTCTTGTACTGGTTGAACAAGTGGGAGGGAGAAGTGGTGGCTGGGAAGATATCGCGTGCACATTTTTTGACCAAACAGACTGCAGCAGGGCTGCGTGTCAGTTCTTTCAGCTTTAGAGCTAACAAGGTATTTGCTGAAACACTGTGGCTTTAAGTATGTTTTCACTGGCAAATTTAACCAAGATATACTGGAGCGTTTTCTTGGGACGATCCGCCAAGCAGGAGGTCAGAATGACCATCCCTCCTTGCCCACTTTTCTTCAGTTGTACAATATGCTTTCAGTGTCCACTCTGATTAAACCGCCAAAGTTTGGAAACTGCCAGGTGGAGCAAGCTCGAGAAGCACATGTGCTCACATTGGCTGATTTCAAGTTTGCATTTCAGGCAGACGAAAATCAAGAGACTCGTCTTCAGCAGTTGAAATGCAAAATGGATGGTTTGGTTGCCGCTGAGGTTGAGTGTGATGAGGCTTTTGACGAGATCTACTCAGAGCCAGAGGCAGTTGACTGCATTGTCTATTACTTGGCTGGTTTTATGTGCAGAAAAATTCTCAAGTATTCAACTTGCTCAGTGTGCCGACAGAGCCTCATAGAAGAGTGAGACACATGCTCAGCCTGAAAGCATACTCTTGAATTCTAAAACGAGAGGTGGCCTCCTACATCCAAAGAGTAGAATTTTTTCTTTACTGCAGGTGGCTGAAAAAGAGTTTCAGCAACATGCCACACTCAGGAATGCATATGAGCTGACAGTAGAGGCTATGCTGGAAAATCATACTTTCTCGTTCCCATGCAGGGACCACAAAGAAGACATTATGGCAAATTTGTTGCACTATTATATTGCTATGAGGATGACACAGGTCTGCAAACAAAGAAAGATGGAATACAAGACAAACATGCAGCATCTCAGGAAGTTTCTAAGCTTGCCTAGGATGAATATCTTTGAGAGCTTGCAGAACCGTTTCCTCATGTGCTACCATGCTTATGACGTGTGCATAAACGTCCCTTTTCTGTATCCCAGGCAGCGTTGCGTTAAATTTCAAAGGCACGGCCTGCAAATTCTACTTGGTGTGCATTCGCAGTGAACACGCAGCATCGGCGATGCAGGTATTCGAAAAATGCAGCTACCTGGTGCTCGCGCAGGGTCGTAATTTTTTGTGTTAATATGGAGCTGCAAATCAAGACACCTACAAGCTTCTGACGAATAATGCGAGAGAGAAAAACGTGTGTGAATCAACGATCGCCTTCTTTTATTTAGCAGGAGCCCGTTAGTGTGACATGCGCGGCTAGAGACAGCCTTGACATCCTAATCGCGTGCAGTTAGAAACTGCTTCCCAAGCATTTTACATTCCGCAATAGGTGGATTGTTTTGAATTCGTAACGAAGCTGAGCGATAGTAAACACGCAGTCTCTACAGTGGATCACTACTTTCAAAGCACATTTAGGTCTGGATAGGGCTACTAAGCTTAGATATTTAAAAAGATATCTTAATTTGCTTCCCAAAAGCTCGCCAGAACCTTAAACTGGTACACAGGCATATATGGAATAATTTACAAGCGATTCTTTAACGCGCGAGCAAGTTTGAGGTGCCCCGCACGCAGCGCCAGAGATTGTGGTTGACCCCCCAATGACCCGCGCCATCTGCCGAGAGAGACGTAAACCACGACCAAGAAAATCGCCGGCGCGGCAGCCTCGTTCGGACACCTAGTCTATTCTTCCACCGTGGGTGAGAGCACCCAAACAGTGGTTACCCACCTCAGAGAAACCCCCCCGTCTAAGGCCGCAGACACCCTCCCAGACGTACAAGATGCCTTCACAAAGGAGAACTACCTAGACCAGCCAAACTGGTCCTCTGCACAAAGGCAATCCTCAGCTGCCCAAAGCCCTGCTGTTGATGCCCGTCCAGGGACCCAAACCAGCGCAAGCGCAGGGGAGAGCAAGCAGACCCCCTCTCGGCACCGCTCCCTCTCGCCACCCGCCGAGCGAGCACACCTCCCTCCGCAACCGAAAGATGGCGGCACCAGCGCCGCGTCAGCTCACTGGCAGCAGCACACCGGCAGGCAGCCCCCGCAAGCCAAGCGCCGCCGCCCTCGCTTTCGGCCTCTCTCCCCTCAGAGAACCCCCTCGTGGCTCTGCGT
The DNA here is from genome assembly GCA_023969395.1 of Amblyomma maculatum. Lineage (NCBI taxonomy): Eukaryota > Metazoa > Arthropoda > Arachnida > Ixodida > Ixodidae > Amblyomma > Amblyomma maculatum. The sequence goes on along the minus strand of JAJIZL010000122.1, from coordinate 116,090 downwards.
CGTCTGTTAGCCTAAACGACAACACAGGGTCCACGGCAGCAACAAAAAAGGTGGGCCCTGCAACTCGCTTTTCTCAATCTGGGGCACTTCTGCCTCGACCAAAGCATGCCTGTGAAACTGTCTTGTATCGGCCAGTGGGCAAAAAGAACAATTTCCTTGCCCACTCGAGACGATATCGCTGCTGCCGTGTTAACCACAGACACAATGTGGTAGCCGTTGATGCGTGCCCGAATGTCAATCTCGCTCCCCTCCTCGCTATCGAAGCCATCTGCGGCATCGCAGAGCTAAGGAGGCAAACACAAACTACTGCGTGGGCCTCCTCTTCGGAGTTTCGGGCAACTTCACTGATGACGAGATCGCCGCGGGCATTGAAAGTCGAGCTCCCGTCCTAGGCTGCTCTAGAAGAGGGAAGACAGTCCTCATCAAGTTTGCTGGTCTCGCCCCTCCCTATGAGGCCGCGCTCTTCAACTTTCGCAGACCAGTGCGGCCATGCAGGCCACGCCCTGTGCAATGCTTTAAGTGCGGCACTCTTGGCCACGCCACCGCCGCTTGCACGCGTGATGGACGCTGCCTGCGCTGCGGGGCCTCGCACGACACACAATCCTGCGACGCAGAGAAAGCTCGCTGCATTAACTGTGGAGGACCACACGCAGCCACTGAGCCCCCAGGTAGCAACTGCTCTTCGCGCTTCACAACAACCCTTGACTTGCCGTGCCGCGCTGTCGCAAATTCGACAGGAAAAAAACACCAGCAAGACCCCCCCCCCCAGCACCGCATCAGATCCTTCCGCCTCAGAGCGCAACCAAATCCAAAATGACCGCTCAACCCGCTCGTATAGTGCAGCTGCCCACAACCGAGCACTGACCTCTCGCCCAGACTCTCGTGATGCAGTCATCGCTGCCCTATCCACGGCTGTACAGGCTCTCGTGGAGCATCTCCCACCCGACTCTGCAGCGCGTCAGCTTCGTGCTGCGGCGCTTGCTGCTCAACATTCCATCACCAATCATGGCTAATCGCTTCCCAGTACAGCGGCCGCGTATTTTGGAATGGAATTGCAATTCCCTGCGCCGCCGCCAAGCTGAACTGGCAGAACATCTCCCAAACCACCCTTTTGATGTCCTAGCCTTCCAAGAAGCATATGCCTATGCTGAGGACATCCGTCTACCTGATTTCATTGGGTATAGCAGCCCCTCGGACTGTGGTTCCAGTGCCTGTATCGAACACCCTTGTCGTAACACGACACACCCTCCTGGTCGCCCTCGTGCTGTGCTATATGTCCGCGCTGATACCGCCCATGTAATTCATGACACAAGTGATATGGTGAATGCTGCTTTTGAGTGTGTAGCCGCTACCATCCGCATTCGCAGCATTGACACTTCTGTCGTCAACGTTTATGTGCGCCCATCTGCCACCTGGGACCCTTCATCCCTAACCCCATTGCTCCGACGCCTCGCACGTGATGTGATTGTGTGCGGAGACTTTAATGCGCATCACACGTGTGGGGCTCACAGCGCTGTGACCGCCGCGGAAAAGATCTCCTCAGTGTCTCCCTACCCGCCGGACTTCTGTGCATTAATGGTGGCCTCCCCATCTTTGCCAACTCCAGTGGCGCACTTACGGCTATTGATGTAGCCGTCGCCTCACAGTCATGTGCCCCTGACTATGAGTGGCGACGCGAACCTGACACACACGGGTCAGATCATTTTCCAATCTCCATCTGCCCGTCGCACTCTCGCCCGCGCACCCGCAATTACCCTGTTGTCAGGAGGGCAAAGTTCCGTGAGCTCTGTTCTGAGCCCCCTGAAGGAGTCAACTTTCTCCAGCATATCGCGGAATGTGCTAAGCGATCAACAACAGTTTGCACAGTACCCATCGGCGCTCCCGTTCCTGACATAAAGTTGCTCAATCTTCGGGCCTCTCGGAGACTCACTCAAAGACGCGCAATCCGCTCACGACCTCCCGCAAGATGGACACTCTACAACAGGATAGATGCTGTCTGCCGGCGGCACGCTAAACGTCGTCGTAGGCAAAGCTGGGCTAGTCTGTGCACCACCTTAGACAAACCCCGCAATCAAGCGCGGGCATGGCGCATTGCGCGCACACTTTTGTGGCCACGCCTTCCCACCTGCCCTGTCCTCGCAGTGGCCATACACCTGGGCATCTCAACAGAGCAGTTGGCTGAGCAGCTTGCTGAGCGCTTCGCCCCAGCTGCCCCTCCTGCATTCCCAGCAAGCCATACCGTTACTCGCCCTGCTTCCCAACAATCCGAGCAAATTCGAGCATTGTGTGATTCCCCCTTCACCCCCCATGAGCTCCGGTTGACGCTCCTCTCTCGAAAGCGCAAATCGGCCCCTGGAGGAGACGGTATGACTTACCAGATGTTGCGCAACCTAAACGATGAGCAGCAAGCCATCCTACTACGAACCTACAATGATGTCTTTGAAACCGGTCTGGTTCTGGAGAGCTGGCATTGCGCCATCATAGTGCCCATTTTAAAGAGAGGCAAGCCTCAGCGCTCCCTCTATTCCTATCGCCCCATTTTCCTTACATCATCTGCGGGGAAAATCATGGAACACATGTCACTCCGCAGACTGGAGTGGCTTGCTATGGAATCCTCGCCATCCTCGCCATGCACAGAGGCACAGCTCCTGGCAAAGACAAGATCACGATGGGACTTTTCGCCAATTTCCACGACGCGACCCTCACACAGCTCACAAATTACATAAACTATTGGCGCACAGGCCGGCTGCCAGACGAGTGGGATACTGCGGAGATGCACTTCATCCCCAAACCGGGCAAACCCATAAATATTTACACACTCTACGGCCGATCTCTCACCTCTTGCGTAGGGAATCTCATGGAGAAGGCGGTACACATCAGGCTCACCTGATATCTTGAAGAAAATGAATTGTCCCCACACACCATGTTCGGATTCCGGCCCAGCATATCCACCCATGATATACTTCTCCAGTTTAAGGAAGAAGTTATACCACCCCCTAACAAGCCTTTCTTCAGGACAATTCTCGCTCTCGACCTCAGGGGGTGTTTGATAATGCAAAGTACCGCTCTATTTTGGAAAATATGAGCCACATCAATTGCGGTGCAAGAACCTATGCATATGTAAAAGATTTCCTTCACAGTCGCACCGTTTATGCCGACCTCTATTAAATGATTTGCAGCAGCTAGAAAACCAAAGCCTCGTGTTGCAAACTGAAAGGGGTGTAATTCAAGCAAAGGTTGTGGTGCTCATTTTATGTGATAACAACCTCTCTATTTACAATATGCTGGATTTAGTGGATCATTTTCGAGCGGTAGGATATGCCATTTCTACAAGGCACATTCTGATGACCTGCAAAATATAAACAGTGAGTCAATGTGCAATTTGTGAACAGATGACATTCATGCCGAACATATTGCATCCATTACTGTGAATGAAGGCCTCGAGCTTAGGTAGGGCATTAGTGAGGCTTCACCACTGTTGCCCCTGAAGTATTTTTCAGTGTCCGACTAGCTTCCGCCTGATGGAATGCATGACGTGCTTGAGGGGACTGTCTCTCAAGTTCTGCACAGTGTTCTCAGTGGTCTTGTGAGTGATTCCGTGCTGTCTACGCCTGACCTTGACAAGATTAGGACATTTTTGTCTGCTGAAGGCGGAGAGCGCCTGATTGGAGGCACTCGCCGCGTGCAGCACCACTTCAGGCTGCCATCTCATCTTTGCGTCACGAGCCGGGACACATTCGACAAAGGAAACCGCAGTTGAAACCTGCGATTGTTTGGTGAGCCTATTTTGTTGCGGAAGGATTCGCGTACCTGTTGGAAGTCGTTTGGTCCCTGCAAAGTCGATGGGCTACTGATGGATGGTTTCATTTTCCCTTGTGTTCACGCATGCATCATTACCAAGAAATCAATAGTTAGAGCTAAAATAATGAAAATGTTTGTCACTATGTTATGATGTTTTTTCAGTGCCACAAGGAAGGCATGCACTCTGCAGCTCAAAACTGGGTTGCGCAGTGGGTCTACCATGACCTCTGCTTGTAGAGCATGTGAGTTGCTTGCAAGACTTTCACTGGACTATTTAGGGGAGAGTGGAGTGATTTGGGCTGCAAACTTGCATGGCCATCAGCCCATTAATGCTAGCATTGAGGAGCTCATGTCACAGAAAATCGTGCCTGCATTGTTCGGGGCGGGAGTCAAATTTGGATCGGCCGAAAAGATGGCTTTGTCACATGTGGATTTACTTGTAGTGATTGCAAGGTCACAATGTGACATCACTAGGATGTGCAAGCATATGATAAAATGAATAGCACTAAAAAGGAAATTGGAGTTATTTATGAGTCAAACCCCCTGACCTTTGGGTTGCAAGTCAGTTTGCTACTGGTAAGTCATGCCGGCACGTTCATATAAAGCGGTGCTTTATATTTGCGAAACATGGCCTTTCACATAATGATTGTGATCGTGAAAGAAGCACATGTTTATGCACTTGGAAAAGAGGAATTGCTGTCGTGACATGCCTCTGAAAGGTGGTGCTTGCTTGACAGTACCCCCCTCCCCCAATTTTCATACCTAAGATGCTAATGATGATAAGGAAACTGAGAAGTTTATGTGCAAGGCCAACAGCCATACTGCTGTGTGGTGCAATAGCACTGTAATGAAGGTATGATGACATGCTTCTCAGGTAAGCACTTTATTTTGTGGTGCTAATGTCAACCACAGATGATCAGCCAAAGGTAAACATTTTTTTTTGTTTTTTCAGGTTTGCCATTGCCAGTCCTTCAATGAAAACAGACTAGAACTATGGCTTCTGGTCAAACGTAGTGAAGTGCACGCAGGTTACTGCGAGTTACTGTACCTGTAAAGTGGGCCTAGCTACCACTTTGGAGCTATTCTGTTTTTCATTGTAAGTGCAGTGAAAAAAAAAGAGGCACAAAGGTTTATATGGACAAAGAAAATGCGTGGCTGCCTCCTCAAGTTCAATACCTTGAAGGGAAATGTGCAGCAGAAGTTGATTTTGCTTCTTCTCAAATGAAGCAACCTCAGCTTGGCAAAGGCACAGGCCACATAGACGAATGCCAGCAGAAACCAATTAAGGGAACAACAAAAAGAAGAACGAAAAATGAATGTAAGTGCAGACAGATCCTGTACTGAAATTGAAACACTACTATTGCCTCACTCAGTTCAAAGAAAGCGTGGATCAAGCTTCTGTGCCCCTTTCAGGCAGTTCACAGTGAACTATGTCAAGCAGCTTGGTCCAGAGCTTTGAAGTGTATTATAAATAACTATGTGCCGAAGCACAGAAAGTTGGTGAGGCACAAAAAGATGGGTAGCTCCCAATTACTTTACTTTTGATGCCATGGGGCTCATGGATGAGTACCAGCACCCCTCCTCCCCCCCAAAGCCCTCCCTACTACCCCTACCCGGCGGCAAGTGCAATGAAGTCATGACAAGATGTCACGGCGCTGTGCTGGCCACTCGGGGAAGGGGACTTGCTTTGTCAAGTCAAGCACATGCTTCGTCAAGTCGGGGTCGTGCTTCGACTTGAGAGCACATTGCTCGTCTGTGACCGAGATTAACAATAAATTCCAATGGACACTGTAGATCAGTGCTCTCTGCTTCTTTTGCACGAATCATGTTTTCGGTTGGCAACTTGCATGGCTGATCAGCCAAACGCGTCTTTTCATCTTTTGCATTCGTTGAATCTAGTCACTTTATCCGAACGTCTGTCCTTCCTTCCATTTCACAAGGCAAAACAATGTTGCAGCTGCCCCTGTCGCAATTGTCCGCATGGTCGTTCGAAAATCCGCCCTCGCCACGCAGGGCAGTGCCTCGGTTCCCTGCAGAGGAGAAAAGTTTACTTGCACAACTTGTGACCGAGCATTCCAAATACTTGTAAGGCAAGAAAAACTGATGTAGCCTCCTTGGACAAAAAAATCAAGGTGTTGAAGAAGGTGGCCAGAATATTCAATTCCCACTACGGGTTTACCCGACTGGACTATGTTCAGTTGAAAAACTTTTACTCGCACAACTTGTGGCATAGCAGTCCAAATACTTGGAATGCAATAAAACTGATGTGGCCAAAAAAACGAGGGGTGGAAGGAAGTGGCCAGAATATTCTATTCCCACTACGGGGTTACCCGACTGGACTATGTTCAGTTGAAAAAGTTTTACTCGCACAACTTGTGACTGAGCATTCCAAATACTTGGAATGCGATAAAACTGATGTGGCCTCCTTGGCAAAAAAAAAATGAGGTGTTGAAGAAGGTGGCCACAATATTCAATTCCCACTACGGGGTTAACCGGCGGGACTATGTTCAGTTGAAAAAGTTTTACTCGCACAACTTGTGACCGAGCATTCCAAATACTTGGAATGCAATTAAACTGATGTGGCCTCCTTGGCCAAAAAAAACGAGGTGTTGAAGAAGGTGGCCAGAATACCGTATTTACTCGCGTAATGAACCCACTCGCGTAATGAACCCACCCCCCACTTTTGTCGTCGAAAATTGAATTTTTTTTTTACGTCGCGTAAATAACGCGCACCCGCCCGCAGGGTCGGTGTTCAGCATGTTCGCGTTATCTCGGCTCAATTGGCCGGCGCTGTCGACTGTCGACGATCATAAAATTGTCTGATCGCGCAGTGATAAAATAAACATCATTTGAAGCCAACGATGCTGAACACCGGCGACGCGAACGCAGGTGACGCGGGCGTCGACTGCACGCTTTCGTTGATCGTTCATTGACCTTGCATGATTCGTTGGTGGATGCGCAAAGGGCTTTACTGGGGCGTCCTCTTTGAAATGGGGTGACGGCAGTTTCCACCACGCTCGGCTATTTTCTTTGTATTTCTCGAACCAATTTGTCAAACTTCTCTAGATTTTTTTTTTACAATGATGATGATGATGCAGGTTGCCGAGTGCCATCTATTAAATGCAAAGCAAACCTCTGCTTATAGCGCCATGCATGCGCGGCGGCGGCAGAACGAAGTAAAGACAACGCACTTGGACAGCGTCGGTCGCCATTTCGCCAGTCCTATTTTGTTGCTGTTTAAGTGCTTCGCTACGACCTTTGCATTATTTCGTGCGTGCTGTGCATTTTCTGCGCGTTGTGCGATGGGGCGTTACGCTAGCTACACGGCCGGTTTTAAGCTCAAAGTCGTGGAGCATGCTTTGGAGCATGGCAATCGCGCGGCTGGACGGCATTTTAGTGTAGACCCCGTGCGTGTGCGCTACTGGAGGAATCAACAAGAGGAACTCAGAGCGACGAAGAAAGATCGCCGGGCCTTTCGCGGGCCGAAGCAGGGCAAGTTTCCTCGCGTCGAGGAAGAAGTTCTGAGCTATGTGAAGAGGCTCCGCAACGAAGGATGTGCCGTATCCCACGAGCTGATACAGAATCACGCGCGGGCCACTGCAAGAAGTCACGGCATTGCCGCGAGTGAATTTAAGGCGACCAGTGGTTGGACGACTCGTTTCATGCGCCGGAACGGGTTGTGCCTCAGAAGGCGTACTACGTTATGCCAGCGGCTGCCGGCAGACTGTGGGGACAAAGTGCGTGATTTCCACCGCTTTGTCATTCGGATCCGTGAGGACAAAAAGTTCCTGCTGTCGCAAATCGGGAACGCGGACCAGACGCCTATAAACTTTGACATGCCAAGAAACAGCACTGTCGATATGAAAGGTGCGAAAAGTGTGCAGGTTAAGACGACGGGCGCCGAGAAGCAGCGGTGCACCGTGATGTTAGCTGTAACAGCGGACGGCAGGAAGCTGCGGCTTCGTTCCGGTTGGCGTAACTTAACCTGTTGCCAGACTATGCTACCAGTGTTTCCACCAAATTTGACGGCCAAATTTGATTATAGTAGCCTTACCTGTTTTCCGGCTGGCGTTACATAACCTCGACGGCGTTTATAGTAACCTTACCTGTTTTCCGGCCGGCGTTACATAACCTCGACGGCGCTTATAGTAGCCTTACCTGTTTTC
>JAJIZL010000122.1:84850-102570 GCA_023969395.1 Amblyomma maculatum | reverse complement strand
ATTATGAAAACTAGAGGGTGTAAAATGATAATTCTTTTTGTTTCCAGAGTAAAAGAAGCCACAGATTTCGATATTGTGATCGAATTGCATGTGATATCCACAGGCACCTTTTGTCCCATAAAGGGTTAACACGCACGCAATCAAAGAAAGGATAGATTTGACCCTTGTGCAAAATCTAGATCAGCATTGATTTTCTACCTGCGTTCATGCAGGTAGAAAATCCGTATGACAGTGACGGCAATGACATGGGCGAGCCAGTCCTATCACTTCCGCCAGCTGCCAGGCTCAATGCGGTGGTGGACCCACAACGTGACTGAACTGATATGCATGGTAATTGACGTCTTTTGTTATTTCTAGAGTGTTGCAGCCATTCAAGCATTCTTTTGAGAGGCCATGCAGAGCAATCCATATCAGAGGCTGAAAATATATATCATATATTTGCTTGTGCATAACAATTTCACAAACGAGTTGGCAGTTGCTTTCTTTTGCAGCATCGGTGCACTTTTTTGGGCCATGCATCAAAGCAGAGTGGCTGCATAATGACATCAAGAAACGCCTTCATGTTCAGGCCAAATGCAACAACCCACACTCGTGCGTTCACCCTGGTGTGTGGGCCATCTCTTATACATTCATCTATTGATAAGCAAGGCAGCACAAAGTGCAGGACAAAGAAACAAACACGGCGAATTCACAACTCTGCTCTTTCTTCATTTCAAAGAGCACAGGTGATAATGAAGAATGGGTGCATCATTTTGTGTATCTGTTGGCCAGTGTTCATTCAAGTTTTAAGTTCCTTTCAGCCAAGAAAGACACTGTAGCCTAGCGTATATAGTATTCGTTCATTGAACAATGTTTCCATGCAGATGTCCTCAAAGATGTTGAGTCAATTATGAATATTTAATAAAATTAAGGATTAATAGTTGAAGTAATTACACACAAGCGCTTGCATATTCGCTGTTAATTGCAATGCTGTGTACTCACTGATGCATGCCTCGCAGTTTTGTTTCTGCAATATATATTTAAATATCTGTGACACTGTTGATTGCTGCTGCTCTTTTACATTCATTTATTACTTCATTAATCTGTCTTCATTTAACATTTTTCACTCATGACAAAACAAAAATATCACTCTAAATCAACTAACAGGTGACGCAAATTCCAAATGACAACCGTTGCATTCGAAGCGCACAAAACTGCCCACAAATGTGAATATCTGCTGTGGACTTATGTTAAAAAAAAAAAGAAAGAAAATATGCGTGGTGCTAGAGCAATACATCAGCACGGCAGCGCTATCCTGAAATCGCATGTCCCCAAAGCAATCTATGTAGAGTATCATGCTACGGTGATAGATTCTTGTTATGCAATGCCTGCTTTATATTCGTTCACAGACACAGGTAAACAACTATTAGACCGCATATGTTGAATGAGCAAATTATATAAGGAACTTTCATGGGAGCTGCATTGCAGCCATAAAAAGAATGCTAGCTCCTGAGGCCAAGGCCCGCTACAAAAGCTTAGAAGCGGAAGAAAGCATCAGTTGCACACATTGCGAAGAAAGATTACTGCGAGAAAAATTAACAATTCTATCCCACCAATGGAAAACATGAAGACAACAAAAACAAAGTGGATCTAGAATTTCAAAGGCAGGAAAGAAATATGGATCTTAAGCACTAAGCAAAAAAGAGCAAAATGGAGACTGAGCGGCTCGAAATGGGGAAAGCAACACGCAGCAACTCGCAACAGCAAAAATGGAGGGGTGCCTATTTTCTTATGGTTCTGCATAAGGATGCAAAATGAGTGTTTGGAACCTGCCTTGTGTCAGTGCTCTTGCTTGCTTAGATCTTATATAATCTCTTTAAATTAACACAAACAAAATAACATCCAGCTGTTGAAGTTGGCCTTCCTTCCACCCTGATTGACTGTTATAAAAATAACTAGAATACTTGCCCCAACAATCAAGACACTATTTGAATGAATACTTCTCGTTCCCTTTGATTTCAGTTACTCTTTGTGCCTTTCATACGTACGTTGCGACATACTATGCGTATGCCCTTGAAGGGCTACATTCCTGCTCTCTGTTCACATGCATGCATAGAGTCCGCTGAGGGGCATAGCAGGCCTAAAGCAGAAAATGACTCGTGAGGAACGTCATGGAAGAGTAATGTGTATTTCCGGAATTTCTTCCCACGAATCATTATTCCTTCAGAAGTGGGCTAGAGAGAAATCGGCTTCCTTCAAATGGCCCAGCTGACTGCCTCAAGAGAGGTATGAAAGCAGAGAGCCTCTGCAACAGCAAGCTTTGGTAGCATGGCCCAGAATGGCTGGGAAAGGGCTCGAATCTATGGCCTAATATTCAGATCACTGTGCAATGCAGCCCTGAAGTATTTGCAGAAGAGAGAAATACAGACAACTCGACTCAACTTTTTACCTCAAAGCCCAACACTCCATCGCTGCGAGCAGAAATTTATAGCAGCCTTACTTGTTTGCTCAGAGTAACTGCTTGGATGAGAAGATTTGTAAACAACTGCTAGAAAATCAATGCAATTGCAGAAGAGTTTCTTACCGCGGAGGACATTGACACTGCACACAACTTCTGGATTAAATGTGCCCAAAGAGAAGGTTTCGAGCATGAAGTTATGATGCTATCCCGCGGAGAAAAGCTACCTAACTCGCAGGCAGCTCAGCTTTAGCTTTTTCTACACCCTAAAGGTCTGCTCCGGGCGTTAGGTAGGCTTCAATCTGAAGCACTGTCAAAAGAAATGAAACCCCCCATACTCCCCCCGAAGAAAAACGCTTTCACAAAACTTGTCATGAATGCCGCACACCGCCGCACCCTACACGGGGGTGTGCAGTCAAGTATGACAGAACTTCGCGAGTCGTTCTGGATTCCTAGCGCACATCAACAACTAAAGAAAATAATAGCGCCCTGCCATGTGTGCTCCAGACAACGACTCAAGGCGGCAACAGCACCCACAGCGCCTCTTCCTAGCGACAGAGTGAGCAGCACTCAAGCGTTTAAGTTATGGGGATAGATTTTGCCGGTCCAGTGTACACAAAGAGGAAGGACGGCAGCTTCAAAAGTTACATTGATCTATTTACCTGTGCAACAAACACAAGAGCAATTCACCTGGAGGCAGTCTCTAATTTAACGACTGAATGTTTTCTACTGGCGATAACACACTTTGTTGTGTGCAGGAGACTGCCCTAGACTATATGCAGCGACAAAGCTCTGACATTTAAGAAGGCTTCCAAAGATCTGCAGACATTGTGAAAGATTCTTTGCAGCCGCAAAACACAAGATTGCACCACTTTGCAACAGATATTTTGGAAGTTTATTGTAGAAAAGGCTGCATGATGTGGAGGATGGCCGGAACAAATGGTGAAAACAGTCAAGGAAACGCTGCGGAAAGTCCTCGAATACCAAAGCCTCTCACTTGAGGAGCTAGCCACAGTGCTTGCAGACGTCGAGGCTACGATTAATCCTCGGCCACTGGCCTACGCATCCATAGAATCAGAACCATTGGTCCTCACGCCCTCCCATCTTACGAGAAAACGGTTTATCACCTTGCCCGAAGCGAAAACAGCGTCTGTTCCTTCAGCCATGGCAACAGACATGGGTCAAAGGTGGAAATAATAACAAACGATCATGGACTCATTTCAGAAGCGATGGTTGAAGAAGTAGCTGCTTAAGTCGAGCTCGGTCCACTTCTCCACTTCCAGCCTTGCGAGTGCCATCACAGTGGACGACTTGGTGATTGTGCATAAAAAAATGCGCCAAAGCATATGTAGAAGACTGCTTGCGTTTTGGAGGGTTTTAGAGGGCGAGATGGACATGTGGGTCGTGCACAATTAAGATGCTACCAGTGCAGCTCCTCTACCCTTGGAAACATGCATAAAATGAGCTACACTCATTTTGGGGGGAGGATGTACCCCCGAAGCTCAACTTTGGAACAAAAAACGGCCGGCGACAAAGAAGCTGTGTGCACGTCGGGGCAAGAGTTTTGCAGAAGAACGTCTGGGAGAGAAAAAGGAAGACGCACAGACGGGACAGTGCCTAAAGAGACTTCATTCGAGAAAGACATGTGTAACCTTGTCTGAATATATCCAGTATTTATTACTGCTAAACAGTTTTGTACGCGTGTGATTTCGTCACTTTGATTCGAACCCCCAAAAGTTTAAAATTGTAGTAAGCAAAGTTCAGTTCTAAAATTTACAAAATTTCCGTATATATTTTTATATATCTAATTCTGACCCGCCAAGCAAACAGTCTGAGATCACACGTGCACGATAAATGCGCTTGTCTCTTCTGTATCAGACCAGTCAAAGAGAGACTAGTTCCAGGTCAAAATGTTTGTAAACAAAGTTGTTTCCTTTTTCATCATGCTTTAATTCATGTGTGCATGTTTTTGTGTGTTGTGTGTGTGTGTGTGTGTGTGTGTGTGTGTGTGTGTGCGTGTGCTTTATGCTTTGTGGATAGGCTGTTGCCTTACGCTGTTTTTTAGTGCGATCCACTGACCCCCTAAAATACAAAAGGAAAACGACCAAAATGTCAGAGAGTTTATGAACTCCAACTGTCAGCACGTTGGTCTACGATAGAATATTCATTATGCATTGTTGATGGTGTTTGTACACGTATGCAATGATTATAAATGTATAAACTGCATTATTGAGAGCAGGGAAATACTGTCTCATTCAGCATGCATACATGGCAGGCCAAGGAAGTTGCAGTAGTGGTCCACATTTGCATGTGAATTGTACAGCTTACTGCTTGCCCTGACCAGCCAGTGAATGGTAACTGATGTATGTTCAACACATCAGGAAATGTTAGAAATATATTTGTGGAACATCCTCATGAACAAGGACGTTAAATCTGAAAGCCTAGTCCGCATAGCAGCTGCTGGTGCACTGAACCCTTCTCATTTTTGAGGAATGTATGTGAGGTAATGCTGTTACAAGGCCTCATTACAGAGAAGAAAAATATGCTGGATGCACTACACGCAAACCAATGCTAGTGCTTTCGTCATAAAATATTATGCAGCGCGCGGAAAAGTACATATTTGTGAATTTCCATTTCTGGAGGTATCCTGGCCTCTCTAAATGAGGTCACCGAATATGTGACACTCAATACCTCCGTATAGAGAGTATAAAAAATATTCTTATTGGCATATGCAGCTTCAAGCACGGTCCATACAATTCAAGCTTCTTTTCCCAGGACTATGAACAAGGACTGCCAGGCAGAACTATTATTAGCGGCGCGGCATGCCAGTCAACAAGTGGAAATCACTGCATTTAATTAGTGAGATCTATAGGGCATACCCTGAGTGCTGTCAGCTCACCACTGCAGAGGTTAGCTCCATTCAGCTGTTAACAGACTTAAATATGCCTCCAAGCATGATTGTTCTCAAGCTGAGAGAACAAACTGGTAAGTAGCTCAGAGTTTATTTTCTACAGTTGAAGGTATGGGCTGTATTGTCGTTCGTTTGTTTTAATTTTTCGAATCTGCAGGAAAAACCGTGATCGCCAAAGACCTGCATAATCTTAAGGACGAAGTGAGCTTACTAATGGCAGAACTAAAACATCGTCAAGCCACTTATGGTGCTAAAGTACTGGCCATCACTGGTCGTCAGATGAGTGGGAATGTTTGTTGAGTAGTTTCAATGAAATGTTGCTTCCCCCTGCACCTGATAAATGGCATGATGCAAAAGCTGAATTTGAAAGGTATGCAAACCAATAAGCTGTGAGCTACTTCGCAAAAAACCGGGCCAGCATTCTGAAATGTGGGTCCAACACTTATGTGACTGCGAGTTCACTGGCCTTGACCAGCAGTGAATGGCTAGTCAAAACTATAGACCGTGTCGAATTGCATCATACGAAGATAAAGAATGTCCTGGCATTTTCATCAAAACTTCATGAAACCGCAACATTTTGAAGATGTCAAAGAGTATGCAACAGACTTGCCACAAAACTATACTGCTGAAAACATCAAATTCGGAAAATGTTCAAAGGAATGTTCAAAAGTTCCAACAACTTATGCCTGCAGATTAATCAAGCATGATGATCCTCCAGAAGCCAAATTGTATCTGAGCAAACTTAAGCTGTTTCATCAAGTTGCACCGACGCATGGCAAAGGTCTCTCTTGAGAGTCAGACATACAGTTGCACTACTTGTTCAAAAATGAGGCTGCTTTGCCAGAATTTCCTAATTGGGTAAAATTTCACATTCAACCCGACCTGACAAAGGCTGTTCATGCGCATTGGTTTAAACCATTCCAACTAGAGTTCATGGGTGCCGCTGCAAAAGCCAACCCTGACGCTACCAACCAAGAAGTACCAGAAATACTACCCATGCCTGAGTCCTCTTTCGAAAAGACGAACAGAAATCAGCGTTACAACTAAGCAGTGCTGATGCTCAAAAGCTCTTGCCGACAACTTGGCAGACTGTCAGCCAGACGCCTTCGCAGCACGCCTTGCTTTCTTAGAATCATTAATGCCTCTGCTGGCTGAAAGGTGCCACTCTCACACATTTTGGTAATGAGGATGAAAATGTGCCCAAAGATAATGCCCTGGGAACAGACACCTTGCCTACTACACCCAGTGTACCGCTACAATAACTGGAGCAATCTCCAACCACACAAAGTGTACCCAAGACCAAATGGATCAACTCGGTGGAAGACAGACAGCTCCAGCAGTAACCATATAAACTAAAATATGCATCTAGCTTAACTTGTGAAATAAGACTCCCCGAGGTGAAAAGTCGAGGATGCCCTTGCTTGTTTTCTAAGGGTTTTTCTTTCAACATGTATGTATCTATTTTTGTTCTATGTTAATCTATTTACTTCCTTGCTTAGTTGGTATAGTGATGTGTTTTTTGTACTTATCTAGTACCGATATTCCAACCTAATTTTGAACATGTCTATGTTTATATAATAATTTCCGTGTATTTAATATGTTGTATAATACCACGAATGCCTTGTACTGGGGGTCATGGGCCTAGTCAAGCTGACGAGACAGCTTTTAGCCCTTAGCCCCTTTCCAGGATGTATTGTTTCTGGAAATAAAAGAACTGAATTGAAAGCGAGTTGTCCAAAACCGCTACAAGAGAGCAATGAAAACCGAAGAAGATAGACCTGTGCCCTTCAAGTGCCTCAAAGCCCCCAGTGCTATTTGTCATCTCCTAACTTGTTTCTCACTTTGCCTTTGCAGTGCTACTGGCTGCAGTCTCTAACAAGGTTCTTTGTGAGCGTGTGGTGAATGGGGCATGCCTGCTCGATGAGAGACATTAAAGTTAGGCCAGAGGCCTTGCCAAGCATCCTGATAGATTGCAGGGTTTCCCTTTGAAAAAATACTGCACCACGGTTGCCTGGTCCCAGCCCTTGGCCTCCGGTATGCATAACTGCTACAACCACTTACTCGTTGGCATACTTTTGTGTTTAACTTTAGCCTTGAGAATTTTTTTACTACAGTTGCTGCAAAAAAGAGAAAAATTCAGTGTGGATTTGTGGCCTTTGCAAGGAAAAAGATGATGGTGAGCTGAAGGTAGTGTGTTGAGACCATTGCTCAGAGTGGTTTCACTGGTGAGACATGTTTCGCCGAAGTCAGAAATATTACTTTCTGCTGCTTCTGAAGTGACAATACAGTCAAAAAAAAAAAAAAAAAAATCTATGCGCCTTCATGGTGCATCAGAGAGAGCGTAGTTTATTTCTTCTAAACTTTTGAAAATAATGGTCGTTGAAAGTACAGTATATAACCAAAAGTTAAAACAATCATGTCAGCTTAATCCTTAAAAAGCTGCATGAACTGTGAGAATCAGATTATCATTACAATAGGACACTGATTCCTTTACATTTATTGACATGCACTTGTGTGTTTTTTGTTCTGTAGGTGTTTCGCTGCAGTAACCGGCAATTACTTGAAGAAGCAGTGGCACTGTACGCAGTGCAAAGGGTGCTAGTAACTGTTCACACAAGCAAATGAGGTGCTAGAACTTTAACCATGATGTTACATGCTCAGACTTCACACTGAAGGAGAATGAGTGGCTTAATAATGTTAGCATAAAATTTTACATGAATTTGCTTGTGAAACGCACCGCAAAACGGACCCCTTCGTGTATACGCTTTAAGCCCCTTCTGCACTCGGCTGTGCTGCTGCGGTTACGATGGCGTGGAGAGTTGAATGCACCGTGTCAACCCGCTTGGTTTCAACATAGTACTGATGCCGATCCATGATGGCAACCACTAGATCCAGGGTGTTATCAACTTCAACTCAAAAACTTAACAAACTGAAAGGAACGTTTTCACGGAGACGTTCAGCACATGTGCCGGGCCATGCTCCCAGAGGTCCGCCTCCCCGGCGCATCCGCCAACATTTTTGGTGGGACGGGACCCATAGGAACCTTGCATGCATGTCTACTGGCCCAACAGGGGAATTAAGGCAGTTTGCGCACTGTACACAGTGATCTGAAGATGAAATCATCAACAGCGCAGGTACATGCTCTCTGGGAGCTCTCCCTGCTCGAGCGAGTGCCGCTCGTAAGACTACAGCATGCCCGAAACATGCAGTGCAGTTTGTTGCAAAATCCTCTGGCTGATATATAACACAGTCAAATTAATGAACGCCATCCTTGCTTCAGAGTGGGTCAATAGGCGATACAAGCTTGGACCGAAGGCTCAATACGGACTGGACCAACTTCATCCGTGAGATTGTGGGCAAGAACCTGCGACAGAGACTGCACGTTGGCGACCCCAGGGAGGAAGTTCAGGTGGACGAAACCCTCTTCCGAGGGAAAAAGAAAGCCATCCAAGGGCGGCTGCTCGCAGGCGACAGTGTTCCTGGTCGTTTCCAAAACAACAACGATGATGTGGAAGACCGGGGCCCCTGGATCGTCGGCCTCTACTGGGTATCTACCTGGGAAACGCGAATGCTCCGAGTAGACCAGCGCAACACCGCTACACTAAAGCAATTGTTGCGGCAAATGTTCTTCATACCAAGGGTGACGGACAAGTGGAGGGGCTACAGTATACTGGAGGAGCTGCAGGATGCAGCCGGAGACATGGTCCTGGAGCACCTGACAGCCACGAGGACAACTTTATGGACCCCGGCACTGGTACGTACACCAAAGGCATTGAACAAGCTTGGCAAAATGCCTAGTGCATTCTGGTGCATACCAGCGGAAACAGCGCCCTGCTGGATTCACATTTGGATTGGTTTTGGTCGGCCAACATCAACGGAAAGCCACCATGCGAGAACCCCTTCTTTCGACTGGTGGAAACTGTCGCACATCAGTACCCCCAATAAACTGCAGCAGTAGACAAGTGCGATGCCGCTACAGTAGAAGCAATTGTTGCGGCAAATGTTCTCCCTCATACAAAGGATTACGGACGAGTGGGGGGGCTACAGCAGACTGGAGGAGCTGCAGGATGCAGCCAGAGACATGGACCTGGAGCCCCTGACAGTTTGCCACGAGGACAACTCTGTGGACCCCAGCACCAGTGCGCACACCCAAGGCATCGAACAAGCTTGGCAAAAAGCCAAGCGCGTTCTGGTGCATACTGGCGGAAACCGCGCTCTGCTTATTCACATTTGGATTGGTTTTGGTGGGCCAGCATCAACGGAAGGACAAGTTGCGAGGACCCCTTCCTTTGATTGGGGTAAGCTGTCACCCGTCAATACCCCCAATAGACTGCAGCATCAGAAAAGGCCCTTCTGAGGGCCGCCCAATTTGTGCTTTGGCTGAGACTGCATTCGGTTCCCTCATGCTTGGGAAAGCTGTATGAAAGAACAATTACGAAAAGAATCCAGCGGTGGATGGAACGAGAGCAAATCTATCCACACAGCATGTTTGGATTCAGGTCTAAGCTATCTACGCAGGACATTCTCCTACAACTCAAGGAGGACATCCTAACCAACATCCCAAAAACAGGGGAAAACGTGGTCATGGCCCTAGACATCAAAGGGGCCTTTGACAACGTCAGCCACCCGGCCATAATGGAGGGACTCCAAAATATAAACTGCGGGGAAAGAACTCACAACTATGTAAGAGCCTTTCTAGCAGGCAGGACAGCATCCATAGGGCTGGGGGAGGTGAGAAGTCAGCCTTTCAGCACCCCCCACAAGGGAACCCCACAGGGGTCGGTGATCTCGCCCGTGCTCTTTAACCTAGCCATGATCGGCTTGGCCAAAAGACTGGAAGAAATCGAAGACATACAGCATGCCATGTATGCGGACGACATTACGGTATGGACCAACCGGGGCACGCTAGAAGAGAAGCAGGAAAGCCTACAGAGAGCCGCAACATGCGTAGAAGAATACGTAAGGGCAAGAGGCCTAGCGTGTTCAACAGACAAGTCGCAGCTACTCAGGGTGGCAAGAAACCTACGAAGGCGAACCTGGAAATCAAGCACGAAGGCCAAAACATACCGGAAAAAAACGTCATAAGGATATTAGGCATGTGGCTGCAGAGTAGCGGAAAGTGCAGCCACACGATCAGCCTACTGCAAAAATCAACCGAACAAGTCAGCAGAATGATTAAAAGAGTCTCCAATAGAAGGCATGGCATGAAGGAAGACAACACCCTTAAACTAGTCAGAAGCCTGGTAGTCAGCAGGGTGACATACTCCCTTCCCTACCACCCGGCAATCAAGAAAGAAAAAGAACAGGCCGAAGCTCTGATAAGGAAAGCCTACAAAACGGCCCTAAACCTACCAAGAAACACCCCAAACAACAAGCTACTAGAACTGGGAGTTCACAACACCTTTGAGGAGCTGGCGACGGCCCAACTGGAAGCACAGCTAGAAAGGCTAGAACTCACGGAAACAGGCAGAAGACTACTGAGAAGACTAGGCTACCAGGTGGAAAACACGCCAGACCCAAACGAAAACATTCCAGACGAAATCCGGCGAACCCTCAGAATTCGCCCGATACCACGAAATATGGATTCCAACCTACACGCGACCAGAAGACTGGCAAGAGCAGAATACGTGGAGAACCACCTAGCTAAAAAGGCATATACAATATATACAGACGCAGGGCTATACCCGAGAGACAGATACAGCACCAACACGAGGATAGCAGCAGCGGTGGTTGACTGCTCAGGCAACACGATCAGCTGCGCATCCGCGAGAGGAAGATCGGTAGTAGACGGAGAGGAGATCGCTGTGGCACTCGCAGCGGCCGAGGGCTATCGAAGAAACGAATCACAGGTTATAATAACAGACTCCAAGACAGCCTGCAGAAGGTTCCAACAAGGAAGGATCTGCAGGGAGGCCCTACGCATTCTCCTCGGCGCAGGAGCCTCGGGCTATAAAGCAACACAAGTAGTTTTCTGGGCACCGGCGCACACCAACATAGAGGGCAACATGAGGGCAGACTGCCTGGTTCGCGAAATCACGCACCGAGCCTTGCTGACAGAAGACCTCGTGGACCCCATGATGGTGGACCCGACGTACGCAGATATTTTAAATCACTACAGAGGCAGCAGGTTAAAATACCCTCCGCCCCACAAGCGACTCACACAAGAAGAAGCGACCAGCTGGAGAAGACTGCAGACTGGCACCTTCCACAACTTACATTCTAAACAAAATGTTTCCCACACAGTATAGAGACAGCTGCCCCTGGTGCGGAGACAGTCTGACCCTATACCACGTCACATGGGAATGTAAACACAACTACACTTTCCACAAACTAACCCGAGTGCGGAGCAATGGGAGGGCCTGCTAACCAGCTGCGAGCTCACCGCCCAAAGGGCATTGGTGCAGCACGCATGCGAGGTAGCCAGGACCAGTGGAGCCCTGGAATGAGGGAACCACCCGTGCTAAGGAGTCTCCAACGGTGGCGAAGAAGCGGCTGCAGGAAGACTCTCCGAGACTATCCAAAAGACCTCAATAAAGTTTTTTCACTCACTCACTCACTCCCGCAGTACTATTTTCCTTTCTCAATAAAGTTCAGGGGTGCAACAAGTAAAATAGAATTAATTTTTGGAGCAGCAAAACCAGTTTTGGAGCAGTCAAATCCATATTTGGAGCAGTTCACAGAAAAGAAAACTGCACCTTGCAGCACAAATTTGGAGCCGTTAAACCGGAAATAAACCTTACCTTAAGTGCAAATGTGATCCAAAGGAAATCTAGCAAGGACCACCTATCGTAATCACAAACTAGATAACAAATTGACCAGGGAAGCTGAAATGGGAAGCTAAATGGGAAGCTAAATGGTATGACAGTGTACCCTGAAGGATGCTGGAAGAACGGTTCCATCAAAACGCTGTTACGAAAGCACGTGATTTTTGGTAGCGCTTCCTGCTCACAATTCCTTCTTGCACCACACATGAAGCTTTCGTTTTAAGACGAATACGCGGCCATTTAGTTAAAAAAAAAAATCAATCATGCGCACGCTCCTCATTGGGGCAAAACTACTGACAGCCTATAGCACGCGTGAAGTGCAACACAAGGGATGACTTTGTAGTTTGCTTTAATTTTGATGGCTAAAGCACTGCATGGCCGGGAATAATATTTGCTGCCTATAATATTGCACACATCACACAGAAAAGTTCTAATCAGCCTTTAAAGCTAAGCAACAATTTCAAACTGATTTCCAGCACACTAAGTCCCTTAACTGTAGTCATTTTTTCCACAAATTATAACTGCCATCAGTTAAAAATGTCATATGCTACTGAGTGGCACCAAAAGAAACCAAATGACATTCGATGCATCGAATCCCATTCTATTCGAAGGACATCCAATCTTCCAGTGTCACAAAGTGTTACAAGGGTATTGCATTGAATGATTGCTTTTAGCACGGCTCTTCAGCCTGCTTTTATGTATCTATAGCAATGGTTAAATTGACTCAGTTGCTGCACCAAGGGTGGAATGCCCAAGTTTTCCGACCCTCAAGGATGATTACTGTCATTGTATTGTCATAAAATTAATTTGAAAGTTTATGTACATTTTCGACCCGCCTGTTTATTCTATACACCACAGGAAAGTTGTGCTATAGTGCCTGGAATATACTAGTTGTGGTATGGTCCCTAGGAACGTTTGAAGGGCACCTTCTACCTCCCCCTTCGCTACAGCGTGCGAGCAAGTAGTAAGCACTGTTGGGAGCAAGATGGGAGATAAGGTCGCTGTCCACTCGTGCACGTGAACAAGCCGGAGCAAGCTTGCTTGCCCCATGAAAAAGAAAAGTTGTTTCAATGCTTCAATGGGCAGTTTGGATTCAGAACATAAGTTGATTAGACCACGACGGTATACTTGAAATTCATTCAACTCGATCCCATCACGCAATACAAGCATTATTTCAACAAGCGCCAGTTTTCCTCCCACTCTGGATGCCAACAAGGGCACTGTGGCTTAACGACTTGAACGGACCTTTTCAAGTAGACGTCCTGCGCTTGCAGCGAGTCTTCTCCCGAAGGTCCGCTTCCTGGGTGCATCCGGCGCCATTTTTGCCGGGATAGGACCTGTAGGACGCTCGCATGCATGCCTACTCATCCAGCAGGAGAAGCACTGTGCCCTGTGATCTGAGGATAGAATCATCGACAGTGTAGGTACATGCTCTCTGAAAGCCTTCCCTGCTCAAGCAAGTGCCGCTCATGAGAGTACAGCATGCCTGAAACATGCAGTGCAGTCGGTTGCTCAAGTAGACGGCAAAGCGTGAACAGTGTCAGGTTTCTCCACTTCCAACCTTAAAACTATCACCTGCGTCGCAGAAAAAAATAGATTGCTGCCGTTTGCTGCAAAACAATGATGGGATACCATGACAGCCCACGAAGCATGCTCAGATCTGTAGCGAGCATTTCTACGCAAGTATGTAACGTCAGACACTACTTTTCTTTGGAACGTGAAACTTTTAATATGCCATTAGTAGCCCTAATTTTGTTGATGAAGATATGTTATGCTGCTTGAACAGTTACGACAGCACTAGGTTTGACTACATTTTCTTTGGGCTGTGTCCACATAGCGACAGGGATGCAGGCTGCCTTGCCTGCACAGTGGCAGAGAAAGGGTACTGCAGCATTGTTTGTGCAAAGTATTTAAAGCAGTCCTGATTTCAGGTGGGCCAGCGCGGCTCAAGTCACATCCTGACTATGTAGCGTCAATTTTCGCTGACCTGCCAGCTTATCCTGGCGTCCTCGAAAGGCAGCAGCGTTTCATCCAGAGGGCAGATAAGTTTCATTCCAGCTTCATAGAGGTTAAAAAGGTCTTTAATATGATTCCAACAATGTGCTTAAGTTATGGTATATATATTTAACTGAATGTCCCCATCGAGTTGATAAATGTAGCAAATATTTGTCGTAGCTACATTAGGGTAGACTTTCCACCCCATACAGCAAAAGAGTATACAGGTGCACCTTCTGTACATTGCACCGAAGTAGTAAACCTGAAGCATCAGCATGTCTTGGAAAGCTTATGACTTTGCTGCCTTCCTAGGCACATGAACAATCAGTGTAAAACTTGTAGATTTGCATGTGTGGGCTTAGTGTGTAATTAAGTCGGCTTCTTTTCTATCCATGCGACCAGCTTAGGTCGGTGGGATCACTCAGGGTCGACTCACTTCAGCTCACTCGCACCCACATTCGGATCATGATCTAGTCATAAGCGAGCCCAGACTAACATTCAGATTATGATCTCGGTCGCAAGCGAGCTTAGATTCTTGTTCAAATTGGGACTTGTGAGTACGTACGGACTCACATTCAACTCATGATCCAAGTTGCAAGTCCAGGCTCGAGTTCGGATTGTGATCCGAGTCATAAGTGCCTTCTGCCGTACTTTTTGCATTTGGCACACAAATGTTACCACTGATATACAGCTTAAAGTGAATACAGGGCCAGTAAAGCCCTTTCTGACTTTTTGTTCACATCTGCCGACAGCCTTTATTTTCATACCTTGGTTCTGTTTGATAATAAAGTAAAACTATGTGGCGCTTTGCTTACGTGAAAAACAACCAAAGCAAATCACAAAAAACAAGCACCCCGACCTAAAAATAACCACTTTAATCAAGGCTACTTGGGCTAAAGTGAATCGAAATGAGCGAGTCCAGATGAGTTGTGAGTCGGAAGTGTGTCACGAATCGCAATTAGTGGCCGATTCTGACTCAGCCATGAGTAGGAGTGAGTCTGAGTTATGAGTATAAATGAGTGGAGCCTAAGCGTGTGCAAAACCGAGTTTGAGTAAGCCTGAGTAGCAGTCGTGATTTTGCCGAGGTATGATGAGCAGTCACTGCAAAACTTGTGGATAATTACACGAAGGTTTATTGCGAGCTACGTTCTTTACAGCTCATCGGCAACTGATGCAGCGCACCCCTACGCCTGCAGCTGTCAGCAATGACTGTAAGCTTTAGAGGCAATAAATTATGGCTGTGGCTAAAGGTACGTCGGACGGACCCGATCAATGGTCTTAAAAGGTACGTCGGACGGACCCGGTGCGTTTTTCTTCGGGATACGACGGACGGATCCGGGAAATATTTTTCAGAGGTACGGCGGACGGACCCGATCGGTAGGGTTCTTCCGACGGACCCAACGCATTTTTCTCCGATATGGGCCTTGGGATCCGTCGGGAAAGCCGGACGGATCCGAGATCCCCAGATGTGGTTGTAGCAACAACATGGTAGCCATATGTAGCCAAATCGAAGTTTGTATGAGGTGTACGTGCGAGGTGCAAGAAGTATGTACTACATACTGCATGCGTGAAATTACAAAGAGTAGTACAGTGGCAAGAATAGTGCCTAGAATGGGTGATATACTACGTGATGGCATGATGATAGGTTTATGTGAGTTGGACCGCGGCAGGGTGGCAAGCACGACCAGAGCGCAAGCGCATGTAATCGCAGTGTTGACGGCCAGCCCGCGGCCCGCTCATTTGGTCCTCGTTATCATGTGGATTAACGTCTACGACGGTAGTTATGTAGTTTTGATTCTTCAAAGTTTGATCACTTTCATCTGTGATGAGATGCGTCACGTAACGCATCGCTTTCTGCTCGCATTGAAGTTTGGTGCTGCAAGTTCCACATAGTACATATACAAGCGGCGCTGAAAAACCTAGGTGCCGCCGGCGTGTCTCTAGCCCAAGCATCCAGTCATTCGTGTTTGTTGGAGGTGTGGTTTGTGCTTACCGTGAGATGCTGTGATGTACGGATTACGTCCTACTAGAGTGGCTGTGTGAGACTACGAAGAGTGCTGTGATGAGTGCGCCGATGTCCGGACGGACATCAGTGTGTCCGTTTATGATCGGCGATGTTGCACGTGCATGTCAGTGTTTATTAGGTGCAGTGGTAATTTATTTACACGCGCTGTGCAAGAATCACACGAAAATAAGTCATCGGCAATTTGTTAGCCTGCACTACAGAGCTCAAAACTCGGAAAATGGGAATGCACATGATGCAGTTTTCGCATGTTGGAGTGGACCGAAAAATAAGTGCCCAGCCCACACCGCCGGGATGCGCATTACTACAGGTGAAATGGTTCAGGTTTCTGTAAAATAGCTGCCTGGCACAGCACCTTCCTAAATGTTCAGGCTTTGTACTATTGTTGAAGGCCACTTTATCATTAATAAAGGAACGAATATGCTTTATGTGTTAATGACTAGTGCTTTTTCAACATATGTTCTTTTTTTTTTTTTCGTTTTTCCTTAGTTTCCTTTGTTTTTCATGCTAGACAAAAACAAATAGTACACTTTTAAACTTGTCAGTCCAAAGCTGAACATGAATATCTGCCATGCATGTGACAGCTTTATTGCTAGAAAGGTGGACGTGTATATCATATATGTACGTAGACGCTGCGACATCTTAGTGGCACGTTCGGCTACTTGCCCCAAGGTCGTGATGTTTAATGCCAGTGATGGCAGTCGCACTTTGGTGCAGGTGAAATGCAAATGCTTCTGTTTCCTGCAAGATGTCAACGCAAAGTACAAAGCCCGGGCATTCAAATTAGTCTGGAGCTCTCCACTACGGTATTTTTCATAGCTACATATGTCACTTTAGGATGTGAAACTCTACATGCCACAGATAGGCTGCATTGTTTTTTAGATTTTGTTACCTCTCATCTATGTTTTGCAACATTTGGCTAATTTTAGTTCTCAAACAGTTGTTAAAGATGAAACAGAAGCAGTTCTTGGCATGGTTTCCTGCTTGGATTAATTTGCTAATTGCAGTTCTTTGAAACTTGCATCAATGCTGGACAGTTCATATAGCAGGCAGTTGAATTACAGAAATGATGTGGATCGTGCATTTCAGTTCTGACAAATGGAAAGTAACGGTCCCCTCCTTGCATGCATAGGTGCCCTTAGACAAATACATACTCGGGTGTGTGATTGTGACGCATATCAAGGGTCAACAGAAGGCCATGTGGAGCCAGTGTGATATTCTTCATGAAGGCTAAAGTAAAATTGTACAACAGCTGTTGTACCATGCAGAAAAAAATTGATCATTTAGTGTATGATTAACTGACCTTGAATAGCATCTTACTCAGAGTATGATGTGATATATATCTGGTTTAGCATCCCAAAATAACTACGGCTGTGAGGAACACGATAGTTGAGGGCTCCGGTATAATTTCGACCACCTGGGGTTCTTTCACATGCACTGACACCGCACGGTGCATGACGGCCTATTGTTTCGCCTCTATTGAAATGCTCCTGCTCTGGCTGGAACCAAATCTGCATCTTTGGGTTCAGCAGCCAAGCACTCTTACTGAGCCAGCACAACGGGGCCAAGTATCAAAATGCATGCCATTAC
>JAJIZL010000122.1:63524-79850 GCA_023969395.1 Amblyomma maculatum | reverse complement strand
CGGTAGAGCGCTATAACTCGTGGAGTAATAGATCTGACGGGAAAACGCTAATCTCCTCTAGGGGGCGCAACTATTAATCTCTACGCACATTGTCAGTTGCTGGTTGTTTTTATCTACAACAATTACGTTTCAACGAGTTTATTTAGTGAACTAGATTGCACGATACAATATATCAGGGATTACGAATGGCTGAGCGACGCTTTCGTCCTACTTGCGTCCGCGTAACCCGAGGCCATAGAGTTGCGCTTCCCCTGCTGTTGGCTCTTCGAACTAGTTATCGCCGAGCGCGCGATCTCCTCATCGTCCTCTTCTTTTCAGTGACTTTCGTTGCTTTCGTTCTTTCTCAATTAGCTCGCGTGCTCCCCTCTAGCTGGCGCTAGGCGATTACAACTGGTGCTAGGCGACCTGAGATATATAGTGGAGAGATGTATGAGCATGAGCTGACAACATTCATGCAACTCTCATGTCAAGCGCCACTCGCATAATAAACTTAACCTCAACTATTGATGACGAAAGTGAATGAAATTTTCAGGGAATAAACATGTAGCGTTACTTCTCGGCAGATTAGAGACGTGTGAACTATGACACGACTACGAGAAGTTGCCACCGCGATTCGTGATATGTCCAATCTTTAAGAATGCTTCCATGCGAATGGACCGTGTCGCGGCCACGCTGAAGCATGTAGGCTCCCTAAAACGGTGATCTCTGCTTCTCGCGTAGGTTTATTGCGGCAGCAAGCTGTGCCTGCTCGGAGCTGACGCTGCCTTCGCGAGAATGGTCGGAGGTAACCGAGAAGTTAATTCTTGCCAGTTATTCGAAAAGTATTCAAAAATTATTCGAAAATTTGCGAAGATATTCGAACAGTTTCGAATAATTTTCAATTTCCACTATTTGATTCGTTTAACGAATCGAATATTATGATATTCGATTCAATATTCGAAAATTTCGAATATTCGCACACCCCTAGTTGTGGAGCATGCTAATTATGTTTTGGAGCATGTTTTTAGGATATAACGCTTTCAATACTTGCAATTTTCTATTGCTGGCTTACAAAAAATCCATTTTCATTCTTTTTAGCTCAATGCTCTGCTGACTGATGCATCTCTAAAAGACAGAACAGCCAAAATATGCATAGTAGCAGTTTAACAAAACCCCACCTGACGTGAGCAACAATTTGGAACAGACCAGCAGCAAACAAAATGCTTGCTTCCACATTTCCTAACTTGAAGTTTAACTAAAAGCTTGCAATTATGTTGACATGATAGATTCAAAGGAGGAGCCTCTCCAGCAACACTGATTTGGAGTTCACATCAATGAGCAGCACATTTCGGCTACCTTGTGTATATGGTTTTTTGTCCTATGCCTACGCAGATAAATTTCTTGGCCCTGGCCAGTGTAGTGCCTTAAGGGAGAATAGGCAGCACTGAAGGGATAGCTTTTTTCCTCCTTCACATTCTTTACTTCACTGCCTCCTGTCAGTGCATGATCATGTCCTCACATGATCGTCCGAACAGCACTGGGGGCTTCCTTAATTTTTGCATGTTGGAAATAAACCCTGTGTGGGTTACCAACACTCTTGAGAACATTTCTAGTGACTGGCCCCTTGGTGATGTCACCCCATAATATATCAAGTATGCTTTTGTAGGTCCGCGCTAGTTGTCATTGACAAAGAGGCTCTATGGTGAAGTACCTAGCTGCTTGTTTTCACATCAGAACCATTAGAAACAACTCGTGTAGTTCTTTGCAGCTGGACAAGTTCCCAATGGCTTGTGTAGTTTTCCGTATCTGTTTCACTCGCTGGTCTCATTTCCCTCATCACTGTTGATTCGAAAGGCTAGGTGAAGGTGCTATATCATGTGCACAGAACATTTTCTTTAACGATTCCCTGCAACGCTTGAGCCTAGTTTTAAATTTACTTGTGAACATCAGATTGGATCGGATCACATCTTTTGTAGGCAATACCATTAATGGCCCACTATGTGACAAAAACTTGTGCTCGGCAAAATTTGACGACAAAATGTCAAGGATTTGATGTCCTTCGAAACGAATGCTGTCGATTAGAAGGACATCAAATCTTCCTGTGTTACAAGAATATTAGGTCAGCAATCATTTAATAAAGTGTTGCTTTTATTGCATTGTACATTTGCTTTTGGCGCGGCCCTTAAGCCTGCTTTTCTGCATATGCAGCAACGATTAAATAGACTCAATTGCTGCACCAAGGGTGGAAAGTGCAAGTTTTCCAATACTCAAGAATGCTTACTGTCAATGTATGAACGAGCACTGAACAAGGGTAAAGGGAGGTATGATTCAGTTCGCAGGTCGAGCCAACGTTTCGACAAGTGAACTTGTCTTCGTCTGGGCAAAGCGATCATCCCTGCGCCATAAAACTAATTTGAAAGTTTATGTGCATTTTGGACCCACTTAACCTAGACACCAGAGGAACGTTGTGCTATAGTACCTAGAATACACTAGTTGTAGTATGGTCCCTGGAAAAGTATAAAGGGCAACCTTCTTCCTCCCCCTTCGCTGCAGTGTGCGAGCAAGTAATGCGCATTGTTGGGAGCAAGATGGGAGATGTGGACGCAATCATGCGAACGTGAACAAACCGGAGCAAGCTTGCTTGCCCCAAGAAAAAGAAAAGTTGTTTCAGTGCTTCAATGGGCCGCTTGGATTTAGAACCCAAGTTATTTAGACCACGACAGTATACTTGAAATTCATACCACTCGATCCTCTCACGATCCTTTCACTTCAACGCGCACTGGAAGCCAACGAGTGAAACAGAATATAAAATGGGCAATTGCACTGTGGCTTAATGAATTGAACAGCAGGGGGCGAAACTGTTTTTTCTGAAACTGGTGACTGAAATTACTGACGCTGTAAAATGGAACATGTCACTCACGTGCCTTGATGGAACGCTGTGGCTATGCCTTGCGCTCGCACCAAGCAAGGGCGACAGTTCTCGAAAGACTCACCGCGTTTCAAGAGGCCCGGAACATTCGGTTCGCAACCTGAGAACATCTTCACACGAAAGGCAGAAACAATGATTTCAGCACACACGAAGTAGCACGACCTGACAGCACCGGTGTAACAAACGGCAACAGCACCACGTGCTGGCAAACCATGGGTAAACCAGGTCAGAGGAGGCTATGTAAACGGCATGGGATGCTTCGAGAAATGCAACTGAACGCAACAACACAAGCTGAACGTGCATGCCATGTGCATGCCGCATAGAGAAAGAGATTGGTGCAGCAGCTCCTGCCACCTATAAGGTTGTGTTTTGCTATTTAGTATTAGTTACTAATGTAATCAGAAGTTTAATAAAAAATAATAAAAGCATATTTTTTTATGTTTTACGTCCGCTATCAGAAATTCGTAATGCTTTTGCCTCCTGCATCCATTGTGTGGGCGTGTAGTCATCGCTCCACATGGTATTGTTTGTTTTGCGATGGCGGCAGAGACAATTGGAGCGGGTGACGCGGGGGTATTGACATCGATGTTGGATTTTTCGGCCTTAGTACTCGTCCTGCATCCTTGAAAGCAATCTCTGAACAGCCGCAGTCAAGGAAGTGTGCCGACGTCTCGCCAAGTGTGGTAGCAATCGCTGAGCGTACAGAGCTGGTAAGTGGGAGCAATGCCGAGTCGAAGGTGCAATGCTACAAAGCGTCATCACAGTGCTCCGCAAAAGAAATTTGTGGCTTGCGAGAATGTCACCGCTGATGAGATCAAAAATATTGTTTTCGCGTTATTTTTTTTTACCAGTCAGCATAGGCTGGTCAGCGGTTTAGAACTGCGGCCGGGGCAACTTCTTCGTAGAGGGATTTTATAAAGCATTTTGTCACTGCCTTCTAGGTAGAAAAAAAAAAAAAAAAAAGGAATTAAGTTTGGATTCTTTAAAGTGTCTACAATTTGGTTTAAAGAAATGTATGTCTGGCATTTGAAACGTCAGAACACCCAGCAGGTCATTAAAGGCGCATGAATTTACATGTTTGATTAGGCTAGTTCGTGATTTGCGACCAGACGCCCCTTGAAGGCGCTTCCCAGATATCCAGCCCCCACAAGTTCGGGTCTTATCTATGTTGTTCCACGAGATACGAATATGTACGGTGCCTGCGAAGTATAGTGCAAAATGTCCTTTGGTTATCGGTGTCTAGCCTTATTTTTGCAAGGGCTGCTTGTTGCGAAATGCCCCTCTGTGATCCTTGATTCAAAGCATGCAGCATAGTTCCGCGCTTGTTTGCTTGACATCGAATTCGTCGTCACGTTAAAGGCTTAGAGCATTTCATTTCCTTCGCATTACCTTATCGCTGACTGTACTGCGTCATTTCTCCTTTATGGCCTTTTATCTTTAAGCGGCAAAGATAACTTTTGGGGAATATCGGCTCCTCCTGCACATCGTCTATGTGTTTGCTTTAGTCCCTCAGCACCCACTGCACATTCTAATTAAATATATGACACCTAAATGTCAACATTGACCGAGAAAACACTTTTTTTTTTTTTTGGCAGTTAAGGGCAGCAGCTAGAGCTAATCGTTACTAATTTTGAGATGATTAATACAGGGTATTTCTCAGTTTCAGGAATGAATTCCTCAGACAGGTTTCCAGTGAGGCTGCACTAAGACACTGCGGCAGTGCAGCATACATTTGTTGTCTAATTTAGTTGTGAAGAGTTATTAAGATCTAGAAACAGATATAGAAGTAGCAATTGAAAAGAGAAAAACATATTGAAAGAGTAGAATTACTTACCATCTGCAATTAGTAGATGGTAAATGCTAGACTAGTAGATGGCCTTGACAGGAAAGGCAGAACGGTAGGCCTGAAAATAAACATCAGAAAACTAAGGTAATGTTCAACAGCCTCTTGAAGGAACAGCAGTTTACAAAGGGTAGCGAAGCACTGGAAGTGATAGGCAAATATGTCTACTTAGGACAGGTAGTAACCGCAGATCTGGACCATGAAAGGGAATTAACTAGGAGAACAAAATTGGCATAGAACGCATTTGGCAAGTACTTGCAAATTATGACTAGCAGCTTACCGATAACGCTCAAGAGGGAAGTATAAAACAGTTGCATCTTACCAGTACTTACCTATGGGGCTGAAACATGGAGACTAACGAAAAGGGTTTTACTTAAGTTGAAGACAACGCAGAGGGCAATGGAACGAAAAATGGTGAGTGTAAGGTTAAGAGATAGGAAGTGTACAGAGTGGGTCAGAGAAATAACTCGAGTTAATGACATTCTAGTGGAAAGCAAGAAGAAGAAATGGGCATGGGCAGGGCAGGGCATGTGCTTAGACAGGACAACCGAGGTAACAAACTGGATTCAAGGGAAGGAAAGCGTAGCGGGAGCGGCAGAAAGTTAGGTGGGCAGATGAGATTAAGAAGTTCGCAGGGGTCAAGGGAATGCAGCTAGTACAGGACTGGGTTAATTTGAGGAACATTGGAGAGGCCTTCGCCCTGCAGTGAGTATAGTCTGGCTGATGATGATGACAATTAGTAAAATGTGCTTATGGGAAGTTCAAATGCACGAATAAAGCAACAGTAAGAGACAAAAATTGCTGCATTTTGTTTTCTTTATGCATTGTGTAGGAGAGGCTTGGGAAGGTGCCATCAATTACAGACTGAATTGCCTGTAACATTTCGCAAGTCAATCTGTGAAAGAACAATAAACTATGGTGTCACCATTTCACAGTCTGATAAATGAGGCAGCCTCATCTTGCTGGTCCGTGCATTTGTTAAAAGCTGTCCAATGTAAAAGAAAATTGTGCCAATTATATTTTCATTTCATATACGTATCTCATGCTTGCAGCTTTAATTTCTCCAATAGCAACAGTTGCCTGTGATACATCCAAAATTTAAAAAAAAAAAAAAAGAAAAATCATTTCACTGAAAGGCAACGTTCTTAGATAAGAGACAGTTGGAAAACTGTGTGGAGTGGACCCAAACAGGACCGCATTGCTCCTCCCCCACACTGTGGTGGATGATTAAAGCGGAAACTTTGAATGCTACTAACCGTTTTCTTTCAGCGAGCAACACAAAATAAAACTGCATTTGCATTTTTTAAACACACTTTTATACGCATGAAAAGCCACCGCGTTTGCAGACATATCTCAAGCAGCCAGGAAGTAGACTGCACGCTTGAGCCGCATATGCAACCTCCTTGCTTCGAACGCGTCAGTAGACGCGGTGGCTTTCATATGCATGCAAAAGTGTGTTTAAAAAATGCAAATGCATTTTTATTTTTCGTTGTGTTGCTGAAAGAAAAGGGCTGGGGAGGGCCGCTGTGGTCATTTTGAGATTGGCAGGGGCGCCCGATGGCCGACTGCTTGGGCCCACTCCGCAGTGTGCCGCGCCAGCACAATTTTCTAACTGTCTCTATCTAAGCATGTTGCTGAAAGTTTACCAACTCCTTTCAGTTGCCTATTATAGTTTGTGGCATAACCGTGGGTAGAGAACTATGCATTCTCTCATGCTCCAGAAAGCCGATTGTTAAGCATGTCTGCATTGTGTTTAGTTCCACCAAGTACGAGCTCATATAGCCACTCTTTTTCTCCCGATTTCTTTAACCAGGCAGCTTTGGCCTGCTGGCATTGTCACCCTAACAGCGTCAACAACTGAGGAGTCATGGCCGTGGAGGTAGGCTGAAACTTATGTTTTCTTTGTTACTGAAATATTACACCTCCCTACAGATCATTGTGGTCAGGTTTAGGCTGTGGATATTCATGTCGGATTAAATCCCGGCTGCGGTTGTCGGTTTTCTATGGAGGCAAAAAGCAAGGCACCCACAAGCTGTGTGATGTCAGTACATGTTAAAAAACCGCAAGTGGTAGAAATGTCTGGAGCTCTCCACAACGGCATGTCTCATAGCCAGAGCCTCTTTGCGACATTAAACTCCAGGAACTAAACCGAGCTATTCATGGCACTCTCAGCAGTTTGCAATGACATTGCATCCACTCTTGAGATCACTTTCCTGGGAAGCCAAAAGAAAACGAACAAGAATTGGACGGAATCTCTGTCCGCTAACCTTAGTGTGCTAGCCGCAAGTCAGGCTAGCAGTATGCTGCCTATTGCTGCACATTGTACACTGTTTTGTTTTCTCATATGTGCTTTCTAATACACATTTTTCACTTTCCTTTGTTTACCATGTGCCTAAAGTCATTTTCTTAATTATCACAATAGTTCGCCTTTTCTTAGTGGGCATCGTCTTTCTTTTTTTTTCTTTTTGCAGTAAGGTGTTCATTATTTTTTGTGTGTGTTTGATTGCCTGATGAAGAACCAAAAATGCTAGGGGGGGGGGGGGGGGGTACAGAAACTTTGCCCCATTTGTAAAGGTCCAGTGGAAACTGGCACTGTGCAGGTGAGACAGGTCATGCCGGCAACTGCATATCCGCACATTTAGCTGCTGAGCAGTCATTTTGAGTGTGTACAAGTACAATTTATTTCTCGTAGAGGGACGAGCGGCAAACATTCACTTTTTAATTGTGCTGGAAAGATTCAAAAACACCTTAAGACTTCCCCAGGTTGGCATGGGTGGTGTACAGGGTATTGGTGTCGTAAAAAAGACTAGTGTCCGCCTAAACATGCTTAATGCCGGTTTGTGTGCTCTGGTCTCTACCGCTGATGCAGCTGGAAGTGTGTGTGGACTCGGTGGCTTCGGCGCTCACAGCTGCAGAGTCCGGCGCCACCCGACTAGAGCTCTGCGCGGGCCTGGCCGTTGGAGGCCTCACACCCAGTCTTGGTCAGTAAGCTTCTGCTTAAGGCCTCAGATGATTGTTTACGTCATGTTCTAAGAGTGTGACCTCTAGGGAGTTCACTGTGCTGTAAAGCCTTTTCTGTGACTATGCCCTGCTGAATTTGAAAAGGGTAAAACAAATACGACCACAGCTAGACCGTGATTAGGTTTCAATTGTGTGGCAGCGCGAACAGGTAAGCTTCACTGACCACTGCTTCAGAGCACTCTGCTATCACCGCTGCCGACCACCCTTCAAGGTTTAATGCCCCTCTCTTGCGCTATGCATTGCAATTCCAGCACGCAATAAATTTAGCACACCGCTATCACACTGCCCTGTTAAAACTGCTCCGTAGAGGATTTCGAGCTCTTTATCGCAGGACGAATTTTTCTGATAAAATTGGATTTAACGTCCCAGCTCTAGCCTTTAATTAAATCATTGCAGAAAATAGGAATCAACCAATGTGCGGAGTGCCTTTCAAGTAATTGCGTGGTGGCGTGGCACTCTGCCATCAGCGAAGCAATAAGAGTGTCCTTTGAAAACAGCCCACCCGCTTCGAGCTTGTTTCAGTGATACATTGTTTTAACCACAAATATGTTCCAGTTTTATCAAAATATTTTCGTTGTGCTCAAAAGCACCAGTAAAGAGAGTACTTTGAGTATTTGGGCGGGTTAAACCATTTTCATTGACAACAGCCGGGATGAGGCCCTGTCTTGCAAAAGTAAAACGATGTATGCATATTTTTATTTCGTTGGCTTAATTTGTGGCTATGCTGTCTGCGACTAAACTATGCCAATGTATTTATGGAAGCCAGAAAAAAAAGTAAAAATACTCGAGAATACACTTGAATGTACCTTTAACGTTGACTTCGTATTTAGTTGACTTGGCCAAACTGGCTGCAAATTTTTTAATAAAGAGAAGTTGCTGCTTGTTAAGGCCATATATTATCTCCGCATAAACAAATTCAAACAAAAGCAGTTCTAGGTTATGTGAAACAGATTGTAGAAGTGAAGCCTTGGGCTAGTCGGTTTGCGATTTAAGTGTAAAAATAAAAAAAGAATGTTGTTTCTGCGTGGCTCTTCTATTTAAAACATGCTATTCACTTCCAACATGTGTGCAGCCCCTTTCAAAAATATACTGCCCAAGGAGTTTGCTTCTGGATCCTACAGCTGGCCTAGTGTCTTTAATCTTACGAACCTTGGAGCTGCTAGATGTGCTAAGGACCTCCGCTACGCAACTTAGAATCAAACTTCTTCAGCAGTATACTTTTGACAGGAGTTGTACAATACTTGTGCTGGGTGGGCTATATCTCGTTACAGAATTTTCCTGCAAGATTTTTCCTTTTTTGGGGCATAGTTATTAGTGCGTAGCACTACTAGCCACAATCACGGAATTTGTTGATGTCTGTCCGAAGGCGCTAACTCCCTCTTTTCGTGAACTTGAAGTGGAGAAAGAGAAGATGGCGACGCGCACGTCGCGCTGCTCAACATTGAGGAGGCGGAGCGGCCACATAGCTTCAGCAGTAGCCGCTCTCTCTCTCTGTCCATCCATCTCTCCGTGAACTTGAAGAGGAGGAAAGGAAAGTTGCGACGCCCGCATCACGCGACTTAACACTGAGGGGGCAGAGTGGCCTAATAGATGCACACAAAGAGAGAGTAAAAAAGTGAGAGAGGGGCGTGTCAGTTGCAGACGTGGCGGCCATCACTGGACAGCGTTTCACAAGCGTGTGTTACTCCGGAGTGCGCAGTTGTATGTCGCTCGCGCGTCCTGAACTTCGGCATCTCTCCCCTCGCATCAGTCACTCCTCAGCCTTCACGGACAGCAGACATGCACGCGCGGTGCTCTCTGGACCTCGGCTCCGAGCCGTTCGCCGCGCCGTGAAGCTGCTTGTGCTTACCCCCGCGCCTTAACTGACGCTCGCCTTCAAGCGCGTTTCCCTCTCTCTTTCTTTCCCACTATGATCCCACCCCAGACTTTTCAGCCACAGAGTGGTGCATTGTAAAGATGTACATTGTGCCTGTTTTCGTTCATTTCTAAAGATAGTGTAAGGATAGCTGAGGACATGGCTGTGCCGCGTATTTGCTTCGCGTCGCAATGGATGAAGCCGGCCCGTCATGCACTTCGGCGCAGGTTCGCCGTCTTTGACAGACTGAAGTACAACGGTTAAGCAGTGTTATGCACCTACTTCACATTTGTTTTTTTTTTAACCATTTATATATGTGCCAAAAAAAAAAGTTCTGAAAGCCACTCCACTCATTCGTGTTGCTCAGGCACGTTCCTGGCAGTCCGGCTACGGGTCACTGTGCCGATCATGGTGTTGGTGCGTCCAAGGACTGGTGACTTCTGCTATGCAGCCGAGGAGGTCGACGCGATGGCGACCGACATAGCCCTGTTCCGGCAACACGGCGCCCACGGATTTGTCATAGGGGCACTCACCAGGTGATGACTACCGCATGTCGTACTAGTCGCCAATCCTTGGTCAAGTTGTTCGTCAAAGGATTGGCTGTTGCAATTTCCTTTGTGTGGCGACTTCGGCATTCTTTCTCGACGCTCGTAACCTTCCTTGGCTTTCTGTTGCCTATTTCCCTGATTAGAGGCACTTTGTGTAGGTCCCCAGGAAAATTTATATAAAGTCACACTTGTCGGTTTCACAGTGATAACCTTCTTTGTCCGACGGGCCTTTGACAGTTGTACAACATAGGTGCCCGAAGACTGAACCGAGCCACAAACTAATTTTAAAATGTCGTCGGGAGAAGCACTTCAGTTGAGCCAACTGCGGAAGAGAGGCCCCTTCTTAAGCTGTGCATGTCACAATAGTTTAAAATTTTCTCAATTCAAAAGTTCAGGATGAAACACTTTGAACTCCTTTGTCTTGCATCATCGGCACTAATTTTGTCTCAGTATGTATAGTAAGCTCACTACTCCATCAGGCGCTCTGCGAAGTTTGCAGTTTGTATCATTCTTCGCTTCTTAGCTAGTGTATGATCGAGCCATTCGGTAAGTATTTAGGATTTGACCTTAATGCTCGACCAAGTTCTTAGCTTCTTTGAATAGGTTGGCATTGTTCTGGCCACAACTTTTACAGAAAAAAGTCAGAATTGGTTAAGTTGACGAGTAAAAGCCTGCAGGATGATAATTAAAACCAATGTCCCCATGGTGCTGAAACATGGAGGCTAATGAAGAGGGTTCTACTTAATTTGAGGACAACACAGAGGGCTACGGAACGGAAAATGGTAGGGGCAACTTTAAGAGATAGAAAGCGTGCAGAGTGGGTCAGAGAAATAACTCGAGTTACTGACATTCTAGTGGAAACCAGGAAGAAGAAATGGGCATGGGCAAGACACGTAGTGTGAAGAGAGGATAATCGATGGTCGCTTAGAGTAACAAACTGGATTCCAGGGAAAAGAAAGCGTAGCAGGGAGCGGCAGAAAGTTAGGTGGGCAGATGAGGTTAAGAAGTTCACAGGGGTTGAGTGGATGCAGCTAGCACAGGACCGGGCTAATTGGAGGAATATGGGAGAGGCTTTCGCTCTGCAGGAGATATAGTCAGGTTGATGATGATGATGAAAAACGTGTCCGCCTAACCTGTGAAATTCGAATTTTGTTTAGAGCAGTTATTCTGCTTGGTGCCCGATGTTGCAGTCTGAGAAGCTGAAGTTCTACACGCTGAACGTCAGATAAAGAAATCCTTTGCAGAGATGAAGCCACAGTAAAATATTATCTGAAACAAATGGCTCCCCATGCCAGGGCAGGCTTTAATCCAGACTGCGTAAACTCTGAACAGTCCTGCAAAATGCAAGATAGTTGACAACCTCGTGACCATACTTTGGAACAGTGTTGTTGAAATGTGCAAACTAACGTTATTGTTCAATTTTTTTTTTTTTTTTTTTCCCAGGGAGGGAGACGTCGATGTGCCTACCTGCCAGCGCTTGCTTGGTGAGTGCACCAGCCAAAACTAGTTACATGGCGTTTTATAGCGCATAAGCGACTGTGGCTATCGTACAGCAAACACAAGGTTAGAGGTTCCGTTATGTTCAGTGCCTAGATATGGTACTTGTATTTGACTTAAATTATTGGCTTTCTTCAGAAACATAAGAACAAAAGAAAAATCCACTAGTAAAAACGGTGGTGCGTGTCACCTTTTGGTGAACCCTTTTGGGAAAATTTCAATTCGGTTTTAAAGTGACCAGGAGAAATGATGAAATTATCTCGTAAGTTTTAATAATCAACCCCCCCCCCCCCCCCCCTCAAAAAAAAAAAAAATATGCTGAAAACCATTTGCACATTTGCATCACAGTAATTTCATCTAACAGATGCCTGGAATATGGTTGTATACATTCCAGATGAAAACTTAGCAACGACAACAAGTTTTCGAGGTTTCTGCAAGTGCTCTCCTTTTGCGCACACTGTAAGGAACGTCGAAGAATTCTTCAAAATCGCAAGTACCACCGCAACCCTTTTCGGAGTGCGATGCAGTAGCAATGGTTCCTCTTCATAAACAGTCCCTTTGAGCTTTGAGGATGGCTCACTGCATGGAACTCTGCATTAGAACACCATGACACATCCCAGAATAAAACTAGAAGACCGGGGAAGCACAGAGGCAGTGTCCGAAATGGCACGACTGGCTGATACGCACAGCCAGTAGCAGGGAGATCTATTTTTACAATCACTAGCTAACGAATCCAAGCCCATTTATGTCCTATTTAACAAGTGTTTGATGTCCTAATTTTTGACGGTTGTTGGCTGGAACCGTGCTTTCACTTCAAATTATCTAAATTGCTAAGTTCATGGTGGCGAATAAAGGATATATTAGTATAAGCAATATTACCAAGATGATCAAGTACTGCATAGACTAGTGCTACTGCTTTGGAGATCTTGACGTTTAAATTGCAAGTATAAGGGCTGGAAGGTCCTGCTTTAGGCTTCCTTTGTAATAGGTTAACACCACTGGCATTGAAGTTGAGCGCGGACATCATGCAATAATAGTAACAATGAATGCTGCTGACGAATTCAGCTTGCTTTAACCGAGTTTTTGAATGACGAGCATACGGTTCGAATTTTCAAACTGAAAGCAAGGAGAGCCGACTAGCTGCGATTTATTGCAGGTATTGCTTTAAGCATTCTTCTTCCTACTTCCTTTGTATCTGATATCTATTGCATATTCTGAAAGAAGCAAACAAGGAGCTCAACTTTGTTTTATTGCATTATGCATTCTGTTTTGCTAATCTTTGAAAACAATCTTCTCAGCTTGCAAAACACTCCAAAAGTAATTAAGTACTCGGGTACCGCTAGATTTTTTTTTTTCCGGGCAATTCACTGATTTAACTTCGACTTGAAACTCCTGACAAGCAGGCTTAATGAGAACAGTTTGCAGCTGAGTACTAGAGAAACAACTGAGGGACCTTTTGACCTTTCAGCTGCTGCTGGCCCGCAGGTAGACACCACTTTCCACAGAGGTAAGGAG
Source organism: Amblyomma maculatum (assembly GCA_023969395.1). Classification (NCBI taxonomy): domain Eukaryota; kingdom Metazoa; phylum Arthropoda; class Arachnida; order Ixodida; family Ixodidae; genus Amblyomma; species Amblyomma maculatum. The sequence goes on along the minus strand of JAJIZL010000122.1, from coordinate 66,663 downwards.
TGGTATTCTTGTCACATTTATTGCAGCAGTAATAAAGAGCACCTAATGCAAATTCTGCACATCGCATGGCAGTGACAATGCCATAGCAAACAAATGCCGTCAAAAGATGCGGGATATAATTTGATTTGGTCACAATATAATCATGTTTTTAAATTGCTGCATCTTCGGCCGCACATTTTTAGAAACTACATTTGCTCCAAGCTGCTCCAACTTACCTACCAAAGTAATCTAGAAAACATTTTTTGTTGCTGCGAAAATTGCTCCAAATCACGGTTCGGCGGTAGCAGTACTGCTTGTTGCTCTGGATCAGTGTTACGTCGCTGACCGAGTGCACTGGTGTGGTTTGCAGTGGATGAAGATTTCTAATGAAGACCTTGCAGTTAGGCTGTGTATTGGCTAAGCATTTTGAACGGCACAAGAAGACCAGGAGGAAGCAAAAGACACCTGGCCTTTCTGCGCCGTTCGAAAACTCTTCAGCTTCGCCAACGTGCCCATTTTCTGTTCTGCTGATGTATACCGGGTGCTTCAACCGTACTCGTTCAGCATTTGATGTTGCCCGGAATCCGGAGGCCGCCCTGGAACAGGTGATTGAGCTGGGCTTCAGGCGCCTGCTGACAAGCGGCCAGGCAGCCAGCGTGGAGCTGGGTTTCGACCTCCTCTGCAGACTGGCCACTCAGGCGAGTGACAGGCTGGTTTAACGGGGCTGCTAGGGTGAAAACATTTCTTGTCTCATCAAAGTCATCACCAGAACGTGTGAACAGAGCCTGTCAAAAGTTTGTCTGCAAAGCTTGCCTGTACAAACTGACACTTCAGAAAAAAAAAAAGGAACAGCGGCTACTTGGTTTTGAACCCATGCCAGAATAAACAGATCAGCTTCCGTGGCCCACATACGAGAGCACTATATCATCACTGTAGCCAATCACATCTCGTTTAAAACTAGAACACTCAGACGTGAGCATTTCTCCTTCTGCAGTGCTCAGTTTTTGTGCTGTGTGCACGCGTGTGTGTGTGTGTCTGACTGCTTTGTGTTCACCTTTATCGCAGCTTGCGTATTGGTGAACAGTTGACATCCATATTTAACCAGGTTGCTTTGTGAAGTATGGTACAATCTCACTGCAGTAAACTGAAATTCATAACACTGGTGTGGTACAGTTAGCCGGTCCTCCCATTTGACCTTCTGTAGCCAACTTCTTTTTTTTTTTTTGCTATTTTACGAAGTTTAATAATCCTCTCAGATGCCACTTGCTTTCATCCACCATGTAAACAGTATACTCAAGCCTTAAGAGAGAGAGAGTCAGCTTTGCAGCACAAACTACCAGTAGTTAAGCTTCTTCAGAGACATACAATATTTCGTATAGTGTCCCAATTAATGGAAATGGCAGCATCGAATTACTGATAAACGCCAGGAAGATTGTGGGAAAATACATATTTGCAATGCATTTCATGGAAGTCAAAGAAGGCCCACGTCTTTCGATGGGCGCGTGCCGCCGTGCCAGTTCTGGTGCGTGCACGTTATTGGCAACGCGGGCGTCGACCCATAGCAGATAGAAGTCTGGGTGCCGCACTTTTGCCTGCCCAGCTGTGCGGCTGTGAGCAGGCATGCAGTGCATACACGTAGGGAGCTTGCATAGTGTTGAGGCTACAGTAGTGGATGCTGCACAGCGCTGTCCCGTTAGAGTTGCTACGCTCAGCCGATAGTGCACAAAAAGGATGTTCCAGAATAGCTTGAGGATTCTTATATACAAAATTTGGAGCAGATGTCGCACGCTTTGCTACTGGACCGAACATTTGAAATTACTGAGCATTTCCATCAGCCTAGGATTGAAGTCTTGCATTTTGCCCCTATATTGCATCAGACTTCCACATTTTAATGTACGCTGACTTGAGTCCAAAGAAGAAAACAAGAAAATGCAAACAGTAAAATCTCGTTACTAGAGACACTCGGTTATAAGAGACACCTGAAAATGGTTTGGTTGGTTTTCCTATATTTGCCATGTTAACAGCATTGCCTACAAGATGCATAGTTACAAGACACACTCTGTTACTAGGGGAAACTTTTGCAGGTCCCTAAAGTAACTTCTTCACCTTTATAAGAGACACAATTAACCCAGGTACACTCATGCAATGCAGCTGACACTTACCAACTCATATGTGCGGCAGTTTAGATTCCCTTATCTAAATTCTTTTCCATATTAGTGTCCTTTGTTTGTTGCAATATGCCGGGAACCAAGAAGTAGTGCCTCCTCTTGACTGGGAAGTCAAAATGTCCCTGTTTTTTCAGTCACACAGGAATGTGATGACAGCGGCTGAAACAACAGGGACATTTTGACTTCCCAGTCAAGAGAAGGCACTACTTCTCGGCTCTCGGCATATTGAAACAAACAAAAAACACTGATATGGAAGAGAATTTACTTAGGGAAATCTAAACTGCGGCACATACTACAGTCGGACCCGGATATATCGAACCCGGATATATCGAATTTTGGTTATATCGAACTCGCGAAATATCCCCTTGAAAATCCCATGTAAAAGTATAGGAAAGCCACATCATATATCGAACTCTTTTTCACCGGTCGTTCGATATATCGAACTCCGCACCACGCACTGGAAAGTGTGCCTTCCCCAAAGACGATCGCATCACCCTCGGCCGTTTGCCGCGTGACGTTTTCAAGCCACGCGCAGAAGGAATGAGAGGGGACAGTTCGGTGACGGCTGGTCTGGGCGGCGCCGCGCCCATTCCCTAAAAGCGCGCGCATCTGCAGTTATCGTTTCCCGCACGCCAGCACATGATGTTTGCAAGCCATGTGCGTGGGTGTGCCCATTCTTTTGCCGAGCTATCTCTCTCCCTCTCTCCCGGCCTTCGTTCGCAGTAGCACGCGCTATGCATGCGCCAAGCCAGCTCAGCCCATTTTCAGACAGGCGTCCGATGCTTTCTTCAGCGTGTCTTGCGAACCCAACCCTCTGCACGCACGGCGGCTGACGCGGCTATGGCGCCACGGCAGATCTTTCTCTGTCTTTTTTGCTTTTTTTTTTTGCGAGAGTCATTCATTTTTATCGATGTACTGTACGTGCGGCGTAGCATATGATATGGCGACTGCGGACGTTAATAGGCTTTTTTTTTTTTTTTTTTTTTTTTTTG